>OY856410.1:314636382-315236382 GCA_963693085.1 Alisma plantago-aquatica
TCGAGAATGGCTGGGTTAGGTTGGGGGACCTCAGGCACCCGATCTCCATGTGCCTGCCCTATAGCTCCATCAATTGATGCAACATCGCTCTTCTTAGAAGCATGTTCTTCATGGTTTCCAGACATCTTGACTTTTTCTTCCGCTGAGGGCAAAAGATAATTGTAAGAAAATCTAGAAAACTCACAAGAACAGACACAACCTAGTCCTAAATCCCTGTAGACTCAGCGAACTGAGAGCTATGATACCAAACTTGTAGTGACACATCCCGCTATCACACAGACAGTGATGTGTCACGCGAAAACGTAAGGAAAACACCATAAATCACTCATTACCAAAAACACAGGTTAATTAAAACTGATTTCGGAAAGCGGATAAACTAAGAAACTGTTACATTCAGATCCTTATCCTGCAAGAAAATAGGTCATATAAACATTTACAAGTCTCAATGCGTGCTCACAACTTAAAGGAGCAGCTGTCTAGCCATCACAAGAGTTCATCACCTGTTTATACATACATAACGGCCCACATCCGGCCAGCAGCAGGACATATAAAACATCAACAGCTATACATCGTGAAACAACGTCAAAATGCCTCCAAGGACCTGAGAGTACAGGGATGACTCTAAGACTCTACTACAAAACAACCCAAAACAACATCATGTCCATCTCTTGCCTTCTACTGCTCGTCTTGCTGCTCAGCCGCAACCCTACGACCACCACCACGTCTAGCTCGAATACCTAAAAAGGGTGTAAACCAGCGGGCTGAGACACACAGTCCCAGCGAGAAACATAACTCCCCGCCGAAACCATAAAACCATAGAAGGATTAAAGCAACAACAACAGATAACTGGTAAAGCGTAGAATAAGAGTAGTTTATATAACAAGGTTGTTTATTATCATCGAACTTACTAAAATGTACGGAAGGCATATAACCAAATATTTCTTTATGGAACATGATTGACAAGATAAGATTTAGAAGATCTTACCACAAAACATAAGGGACGTATAAGTAACTGCGAGTATAACAAGATCAACTACTCAAGCAAGGCCTCAATCAATGTTATGTATTTTTCCTTAAACAATAAATACTATTCGGTTGGATTACGTGTTATTATGCCCTTAGGAAGTGAGCCGTACCGCTCAAATCCAACTGACGACTGCAAAACCCGGAGCCAGTGCCATACAAGGTCAATGGAAGAGCCAGACTCCACGACCTCCCACCTCGTGGTCAGTGCACGAGAACCAAAGCAGGACCGCAGTCTCATGCTTAAGTGGCATCAGCCACATGGTCAGCTCTACAGGCTACCCTTCCTCTAGCCCGCCTCGATACAGGTCTCGGCGCTAGTATATCAGAGCCACGGGCCAGTACACCGTGCTCCCTGAGCCATGAACGCATTCATGCTCTATCACACTGAGCCATGGGCCTGTTCACCATGCTCTACATATATCCCAAGTCTGCAACCACAACTGCACTCGAATCCTCTCCATTTTAGGCTAGGAGAAACCTCGCATATTCAACAATATGCGCTCCGGGTTAACCCACATAAGAACCAGTTTCACCATTACCAGCTCCTGACGATGATGGATCTATGGCCAGGGCAAACTACATGATATGTTTCACTGTGATTAGTTAGTATATTGTAAGTGGATTATTGAGGCAATCAAGTTGTAACACATGCAAAACAAAAAGTTACATTATTGGTACCACCATCACAATATCCTGGGATCTCAATCCCTCATTACAGGAAACCACTGTCTCATGGGGCATTCTCTTCACTTGGGATAACAATCCAGATCATCATCAGAGGATAACACCTTAACTTAGGCCCTTTAGCCAAACTCAGGTCCTCATACCAAAACACATCATGCATGTTATCTCATCATCAAGAGTAACCATCATAACAATGTTACTCAAACATATATATATATATATATATATATATATATATATATATATATATATATATATATATATATATCTCATAGCCCTTTTCTGGCTATGCATATGTATGAAACACCTGCATGGTTAGTAGACACAATCATCATGGATTAACAGAAAGATCATATTATCAAACATATGCAACATTGATGATTATATGCTTTATCATTCATGCCTCAACCTGTGACCGTAGACATAGGTCATATCATCATGTGAAGCAACTTATATACTTCCAAGCATAATATTTACTTCTCATAATATAGGCATACATGATTCAGATATGTCATGTTTACATATGTACGTTCTACCATATCAACCACCTTACCATTACCCAACGTGTCAAGGGTTTACAACCATAAACAAAATGTGATTGCATGAAAAGGATCCAGCATATAGGTTTTCCAGAAGGAACATGACCCTCACTAGAAGTGCCTGCTACCCTCACAAGAAGTGTGACAGGCAGGGCACCTCCACTAGAGATTGTATCGGGCAGGGCACTTTCACGTAACCTGACGCCTGACACACAAGGGTAACGACCAACACTCTACTCATCTAGGCGCAACAGCCAGGGGTACAACTCAAACGACAGCAAAGGAAGCATATCGTCCATCTAGGCTAGGCTCATGCTATCGGCCAACACACAAGGCCAGGACCAAGGGGTGACGCCCACCACAGAACTAGCTAACCAAGCTCCATAACATCAGGGTGTGACGACACCAAGCCACCTCCTAGGTTAAGTGTATCGGGCAGGGCACTCAACATGGTGTGACGCCCGACACACAAAGCCAAGAAACCAAGTTGTGATGCCCGACACAACCACAACATGTCAACCAAGACTCTAAACCAAAGAAGGGTATCGGGCAACACCATCACCAAGCCATGTCGTGCAAGGTGCAACCCAACAAGGTCGTCTTCAACCTCAAGCACAAGGGCACCAAACCCTAAATTGATCAAGAAGATCGGCTCACCTCTCAACAACCAAAAGAGAGGGGTTTTGCACAACCTTTATCACAACTCGGGCAACCACAAGGATCAACCCTAACAAAGGTCTACATCCACCACAAAGCTCACCTCTCGAATCCATTGTGAGAGAAGGGTGTTGCTCAAACAACTAGAACACAAGCTCATCTCTCAACTTAAACGAGAGAGGGGTATTGCCCATAACACTAGAGTTCAAGCTCACTTCTCTAGACCAAGGAGGGAGAGGGGTGTTGCTCAATGAGAAACCCTAGAAACATGGTTTGACCAACTAGGTGCAACTAAGCAAGAAACTAGCAACATACATAGCCGATTATAAACATAAGAAACATACAAGAACATAAAAGGTAGTATAGTTAGGGTTAGGAGTTATGTAACCCGCCTTAAGCAAGCTCCAAGCTCCTAGCACCAAGCTCCACCACAAGAAGGAGAACAAAGCACTCTAGGGTTCGACCACCACTAGAGGAAGAAGGGGACTCCAAGATAAGGATCGGCCACCATGCTTGCAAAAGAAGAGGTGTCGTGCACCAAGGGAGAGGGGAAACTAAGGAACTAAAGGGATCCTTAGCAAGAGAAAGGGGACACATATATAGGAGAGGATGGAGGAGAAACCAAGGTAAGATAAGGCAAGGTGTCGCCCACCTAGGGACACTTGTCTGTGGGCAATGCCACCACTCTAACTTGCCTTAAACACATGTCCAAGGCCATTGCCACATGCAAGCATCAAGCACCAAGTGTCCACTAGTGGTGACACAAATGAGGTCAAAGGGGTCAAAGAGGTCCATGGGTGACACACCTCCACACCATGCCCAACACACACCCTGGGTGACACACCTCAGGCCGACACAACCATGGCTGACACACCTAGGCCGACACAAGGCACTCTTACCCGACACAAGGTCTAAAAAGGCAAAGGCAAAGCTCAAAAAGGCCCACTAAGGCTCAACCAAGCCCAAAGGAACTCAAGCAATGAGCCCAACCCTTCCTCTCAACACTAGAGGAAGCAAGGAGAGGGAGGGACACCTCACAAGGTGACAAACTTGCCCACAAACCCTAGACTTGGGTTAATTGCAAGTGGCACCTCCAGCTCTCAACAAAGCACAAGCAAACCCTAATCACCACTAAAGGTGATTAGCAAGCAACTAAGCATCAGGGTTAAGCAAAGCAAACAGGATAAGCCCTAAATGGAGGTCAGGGTCCTTACAAATAGACAAGAAAAATTATTTCAACCAATATCATGTGCCAAGTATATTGTACAAATATAATACAACCATACTATATAGTAGGCCAAGTTAGAGGTAAAGCATATCTTGAATGAAGATATCTTAAAGCGCATTCCTAATGTCAACTATATTCTTAGTCAAAACTTGATTAAGATAAGATCATGTACTACTATTATATTCTTCATTTCCTTATATCTCATTTTAACCCCAATTGGTTTTATGTTAGGGTTTGCTTTAGTCATTTTTCATATTTCCATTATTACTTATCTTATCTTCATACATTTATCTTACTAATCTTATTTTTCAATTATGTACCAGATTAATGCTACTTATTGATCATAGAATTATTCCCTTATGTCATATTCCATTATTTAATACAAGTATCATTAACACTAAAATTACATGCATTAAAAAACTTAGAGTGTCATACCATGTATTATGACTGATCATAATACTAATGATTTTTGTTAGGAGTGGGACCCGAGAGGGGGGTCCACTCCCTACTAAAAAAATTGGAAAATAAAACATTCATTTCGAACACACTCAAAGGTCTGATGGAATAGGTGTACAATTTTCAAATTTCAATAAATGGGATTCAAAACAACCAAAGTATAGTAGCGGAATATAACAAATGACTATATTCAATTTTCACAAAGATTCAAAAGTACATCATAATATCCCACAAGATTTTATTGTAAATTACAACATAAGGATCTAAGTAGAGGGAAGTCCAAACTACTTCAAATTTGTCTCCAAGCAACATCTCCAAGACCTAGGTCCATGTTGGAAGTTATGTTCTCCTTGGTCATGTTCAACACCTCGATCTAAACCTGGGTGGTTGGGAAAACACCCATTAAAAGGGAAAGGAAAACAATTTTTGTGTCAACAAATATGAATAGGATGTCAAGGAAAAGAAAATATATAAACAAAGGCTAATTTTCATCATAAGATGAAGATTTCAAGAGTATGAGGCTACTTTAAAATAGATGCTTGCCATAAACAAAATATAATAAAAGGGTTGCATGCATTACAATTATGACTACCTTAACTAAGTAGGGATGAGGCACCTACCAGACCTCAACCTATAAGTGAGGGGAGAAGTAATACATTCCCAGTCACCTACAGATATTTTTATGGATGAGAATAAGACATTCCCCAGGGCAAATTAATACATGCCCTATCTATGGGTGATTGTACATAACTACCACTACCATATCTAAATAGTCCACAAAATCAACATGCTAGAAAAGAAATCATGGCAAGTAAAAGCATCATATATTTGAAACATGGCAGTGGGGTACAAGACCCAAGAAAAAGAATATCGTTAATGATTTTGAGGCAATTTAACAAAAGAATCATGAATAGATGAAATAGGATTCATATAGTGCCTCATTAGGGAATATAGGGTTTGGTTCGCAAATATCCCAACTTAGGGTGTAAGAATGCACATACCTCTCTTGCTAATATCAATTACTAACTTGCACAACTTTAATTGAGTCCAAGTTCCTCTTTTCCTATTTTCAATACATAACCATGTATTAGGGTTGTACATATGTATTAAAGTAAAAAAAACCCTAACTTTTGGATTTTTTTTAACAAAACTCCAAGTCAGACCTTGAAAACATCACCACTAATCTTTTGAATAAGAAAACATATAGTTTTGCATATTTTAGAGTTATGAAGGTTAAAGTGTATTTTTGGTGGTTTTTAGGTTTTTAATTCATTTTATAAAACACTTTTTGACAAAACTTAAAACCAAACCTTGGAATATTTTCTTTTTATTTTTTGGACAAGGGAATAAATAGTTATGAATTTTTCAAAACCGACCAATAGGAAATTGCCACATCATCAAACCGATCGAGATAAGCTAAGAGAGAGGGAGAGGGAGAAAATACCACGACCCAAGATCAGGGTCGGAGATGCATGGGTAACCAAACTAGATCTTCTAGAGAAGGTGAAACGACAAGAAACCAAAACCTTAGAAGAACATGGTAAATAGAGATGGAGATCGTCAATTTTAAACATAGAAGCATGAGTTTTAAGCATGTAGTAAGAAATATATGAGTAGGGGGTTATAAGACTCACCTCTAGGGAAGGTGGATAGGTTTAAGAAGAAATATTACCTAGATATAAAGGCTAGTTTCTCCAACAAAGCTCCTATCTCGAGCAAGAAGCACCTTCTCCACTTTAGAGGTGAAAATCCCTAGCAAAAGAACATGGAGATGAGGTGTTTAAGGGCTCTAAGTGAGGTTTCAACATGGAAGGCCATGGTTTTGATATGAAAGAAGGTGGGAGGAAGATGAGCAACATGAAAAAAGGAAAGGAAAGGAGGAAACTTACTAGTTTTGGTCGATACCACCAAGAAGGAGCTTTAGAAACCCTAAATAGAGCAAATTCAGAACCCTAAGAGTTTTCTTCACCAAGGTAGGCACCCTATTTTACCTTGGGATAGAACCTTCATGGCCAAACAGAGTAGTAACGATGCTCTAAGCTGGAGGAAAGAGAAGGAGAGTAAGCATTTTTGAATTGGGAGGTGGGAAGGGGTAGATATGGCTTTATAAAGAAGGGGTCAATAATGATGTGTCTATGGGACTTTCCATGTGTCCTTAGCCTAGGGCTTCATGGCAATGTAAGAGGACAGCTCATTAAGGCTTCTTGAATATCAAATTCCAGTTCTAAAAGCCCATGGAGACTTCTAGGCCATCCCCGCTGACCTCCAATTAGAGAAATGGCCCCACTGGTTGATAACTTCTAAATATAAGCTCATTTATAAAGAGGGTAATCCCTAAAATTCCCTTCGAGAGAAATACCTTCAAACGAAGGTGCAACTAGGCGCCCCATGGTTCAAAATATCTAGAAGGGTAATGGAAGGATTATAATGCATCTGATAACTTGCAAAGAAAACCTCCCAATTGGATAAATTGCATAAAAGTCCAGAGTCTACCTAAAATTGCATAACTTGCACAAACAACATCCAAATTGAACCAAATTTAAAACTTAGGCTCATTTTATAATTTCAAAACATATAAATAGTTAGATTAAGGTTTAGAACACCTAAATAAGGTCCTTAAATAGACTTTCACTGAGGTATTTGTGCATAAATCCTTTTATTGGTACAAATATTGAATAAATATTCACAAAACCATTATAAATTCCACTAATTAAACATCAATGACATAAAAGACAAAAATTAAAGGGAAACTTGGGAAAAAGGGTTACATGGAGATTACATTTAAGATTCAGTATGTTACAATTTGTGGGTGTATTTCATTGATATTAGAGATGCAAGATGCTTCCATATAGACATATTTGTGTGCTGTCATAAGTTCATTGTGTTAATAAAAAATATTAAACTATATTTAATATCTTTTATTAAGCACTAAAATTAGCACATCACGAATATATCATTAATATGATCTCATTTTCACTTGCATATTTGAGGGTTTCCATCATCTGATATCTACATATTATACATCAAACTCACATAACAAATATACAAATATTATATCAAGGTTTTTTATATGTGGTAAGGTAGTTAAGGATGTCAATCATACCTATGAACCCATGCATCCCATCATGTCTGACTTAGGAAAATAGTTACTTGCTCTAGTATTGACAATGTGGACCGGTTCCTCGTTCAAACAAATAGACTTAAATCAAGTTTGGCAGAGTTATAGGTTCTAATTTTTAGCATCTGGACCAATTCTTAGTTTGGACAAATTTAGATCTATTCAATTCAGAACTAGACTAGTAAGAAAATTCATCATTTGAAATTAGAATTTTGACATATTGTGTTTATAGGTTCCAATTTGAACGGATATGAATAGCTTTCAGTTTCAATAGGTTGATCAAAATTTGAGTCTAAGTTGGTTTGAGGTTCCGATTTAGCAATATTGATTGGTATCGAGTTGGACAGAGTAACCAAAATCTGTATTCATTTTCTGTTTGACAATCATGTCTACCCCTTCTTATATAGAATCCGAATTTTAATTGTTCTACACATAGTACATAAAAAAGGTCAACAAAAAACTTGAAAGGTAGTCATTATATAAAACAATAAAGCCAATATGAATTTATAAAGCATATATTTAACTTAACAATTATGTCAAAAATAGTGTGGGTAGAGGATCGTTAAATTTGTGAAACTTGAGAAAGACTTCCGGATTTAAGAAGGATTCTAAGAAAAACTCATTGATATGATTTGTCCAAGAGACAAACCTAACATCTATCAAGTTCCCCACTGAACTGGCATGGTGAATTCCACAACAGAGGGTGTGACTTATTTTAGGTGGAGTCCATTTCTCACGCCTTGAAGGACGTTGCAGTGACGTTGCAGGTCGTCACATTTATTAAAAGGAAGACCATGTATACTTTGGATAACAATTCAATTATAAAAGGAATTAAAATTACTTCCATCTTGTTGCCCATCTTCTTTGTATCTAATTGACATTGTTTACTTAGTTTGGACTCAGTTGGTAAAGTTTTCTAATGATTATGTCCCTATGATACCCGAAGGATGAATTTATAACAACAACTAATAAAGGTTTTATATTGTGATTTGTGATAGTATTGAACCTTTCCTTCTCATACCATTAACAAAAAATACATTTGTCTCTAATAACCATTATAACTGTGTATATATTTTCAAGTGTAAAAGAGGTTGTACGCGTAACTTTTTTGTATAATCATATATATTATCTTGCTTGATGAAAATAAGAGGAAAACTGCCTCCCCTAGTAGGAGCTGTAGTACAATATAATTGTTTGGATGGAGATAAAGAGTGGGAAATAACTAGGTGGCGAGTATGAGCTATGAGACATATGGTTTGAGTAAGCAAAGCAGTTTTGAAAGGTCACAACAGGTGGACTTCTTAGACAAAGGGTATGGCTTGATGTGGGCGGAGTCCATCTGCCACACCTTGATGGACATGGCCGTGACACTTGAGGCCGTGGCATTGTTGAAGAGGAAGACCTTTGCATCCCCGTTGATGGCTTTCGTCGGGTACGACCGCGTCGTGATGCACGTCCGCCTGCCCTGCGCGTACGTCTCGACGATGGAATGGTCGACGAGGATTCTAAGTGAAAGCTTCTCGCCGTCTAGCACAGGTACCGGGCTGCCGTAGACCTTCTTGTCGACGTCGTTTGCCAGGGTTGACCTGCAGAGAATGCAGAGTACCGGTGTTGTGGGGATGCTATGTTGATCACTTACCGAGTATTTGGGAATGTGGTGCCGTACCTGAGGGTATCATTCCAGACTAAAACGCGTCGCTCCCCTTCGGCGGTCTTCTTCTGGACGTAGAAGCAGATGGCGGTCTGCTCAACCCGACCCTCATCGGCAAATACGAATAGCCCGAACGGACCGAGAGCACCCCTGTGCGCTGCTCCGCTGCTCGTCGAAGCTCACTTCATCATTAGCTTCGATGGCCGACGCCGCAGTACTGTCCTCTCCCGGGAGCTCGAACTCTATGGTGATATCCAGCTGCGATCCGTCGCCACCGACCTCCAGTGGCACGACTTCGCCGGCGGCGATCCTAATGTTGGCGAACTGTCTGCTAGTCGTCCTCAAGCTCTCCACCTCCTCAACGGGCCACTGCACCAGGTTCCCCCTCTGGTCTTCTCGTCCAGCCTCACGATCCTCGGCACAGCCTGGACGGAAACCCACCCTTTTGCTAGGCCAGCAGCCTTGCTGTCTGCCTCGGGGATCCACAACCAGAGAACCCGGCGCCGCTTGTGCTGGTCGTAAAACGACTTCGCGGCATAGGCCTTTCCGTAGTCATATTAACGCGGCCCGACTCCGACGTCCATTGCCGGATCGTCCGGAGTCCAGCTTCCCGTCTCTGGTTCGTAGGTCCCGATGGAGTAGTACTTGAGAAAGTAATCGTAGAAGCCCGTCTTGAGGACGTGCTTCACCAGTGGCCCGGTCTCCGTCGGCGCTTCCATCGGCCAACACGGGGTAGAACTCCACGCACTCCCACATCCTCTTCGCGGGCAATTTGTGTAAGGAGCCTGGAATCATGTCGTAGGAAAGGAAATCCTTGGTGCGGAAAACCAGAGTGTACCCTGTATGGCGGTGGTCCATGGCGCCGACGGCGACGAGCCAGGAAGAGTCCGCTGGGTCGCGCCAGCCGGTTGTCGGGTCACGGAAGTTCTTCGGGTCAAATCCCGGCAGGGGGAGCAGGACGGGGTTGGAGGGGGATTTGACCCAGTGGACGAGGAGCGGGTCGGAAGGGTCGGCGGGGTGCGCAATGGCCTGGACCTGGTCCTTGGTGTCCGTGACGCCGGTGTAAACGATCACTGGGCTGCCGTTCGGAAGGAATGTGGCGGAGCCGGTGAAGACACCTTGGGCGTCGTACCACTGGTCTCGGACCATGGCTAAGGGGAGGTGGAGCCAGTGGATCAGGTCACGGGACACGGCGTGGCCCCATGGCATGTTACCCCATATGGCAGATTCCGGGTTATACTGGTAGAAGAAGTGGTACCAACCCTTGTAGAACATCGGGGCGTTTGGATCTGTAGCAGCAAACACAAGTTGTTGGTCGCCGGCCGTCGTCAGGACATGGTTTAAGGATTAGACAAGACATCAGGAAAAAGGATGTCGTCCTAAGATAAACTTCAATGTAAAACGACAAAGAACGGTCGTAAAGTGACGATGACAAAAGGCCGGAGCTACCCATACTTTATCCAGTTCTTCTCCGGCTGGAAATGGAAGGCGGTGCGCTGCCACTCAATCGCCTCCTTGCTCCACGTTGCCGCGAGTTCTCTGACGCCATTTCTAATCCGGTTGAGTTCAAGGACTGCTACTCCGGCGCGGGAGTTCGATCGAAGTCGGCGGTACTGGTGCCAACCTCAACGCTCGATAGATCCTGCTCTTGCCGCAGATTGCTCCGAAAGGATGGTTGATTGCCGGCTCGGTCCTTTGTTCACGTTAAGATCGAAGAGATGATGCGGATTCAGGAGAAGTTTGTGCATATATGCTTTTTGGGAACTCGAAGTCAGAAGTGGGGAGGAGGTTTTGATCATGACCATAAAGCGGGAGTCTTTTGTATGCCCCTCTATTTAACTTCAATTACTAAACCCCTCTTACCTATATTATGATGTTTTCCATTATGAGGGGGTGAGCGCCAGGAAACGTAAGAGATACAAAGGCACCGTTTTCATCGGGCGGTGGGTGGTCTGTTGGGGCCTTTGTCCAACGGAAGATGCTAAGATGTTTTTTTTGCTTGATTTATCTTGTTGCTTTAGGCCCTGTTTGGAAATGGACTGAGATTATTGGGATTATGAAATCCAGACTAGAATTAGTGCAGTCATCATCCGGATTTGATTGGTGTTCCCCACTTGACTCTGTTTGACAAACCAATCTGGCTTGTCTCGTAACTTGTGTTTTTCAGTCTGCTATATAAAACAAAAATACACAAAAGACAGAGTCTAATCCGGACTGGGATTCCTAATCCTGCTGCTGGCAGGACTGAAATAGTCCAACTTTTGGGATTACGGAATCTCGAAATGGGGATTCTAGCCAAACGCGTAAGTGCAGAATTGGACTGGATCAGGACTAGATTTGCTGCTGTGGCGCAGACGTGGCCTAATAAGACAAAACCCAATCCCATCCTGGTCCGTTTCTAAATAGGGGCTTAGGTTCCAGGTGGCATGTGATGGTATGTGTTACTCTAGGACTTGGAGCTGATGGGAACGGTCTTGGTTTGGCTCTTTTGTGTGGATGAGTGATAGGTTGTGAGTCACGTGTTCTTATGGTTCTGTGGTGGTTTTGGGGCGTGTGTGGCAGTTTGGTCCTTGCCTTGATGTGGAGAGAAAATTATGTTGTACCTCCGATGATTAGTGTGCTTAGGAACATGATGAATACGATTCAACCCACTTTAAATTTTAAAAAAAGTTTGATCCGACTTGCAATCCGATCTATAAGCCCCTGTTTGACAATGGACTGGGATTTCATAGTCTGGACTGGATTAGACGGTGTTAGTCAGGATTCAATCTGATTCTATTTGACAACCCAGTCTGATTATGTTTGACATCCCAGTTTGATTCTAGTCAGCTGGTCTGATTTGAGTCTGGTTGCAGTCTGATTCTATTTGACTACTAGGTTGGATTCAGTCTGATTTTGTTTGGCAATGTAGTCAGTATCTGCTAATTCTGTCCTGATGTTGTAGAACGGTTTTAACAAGAGTAAGGAATGTGTAATTGTGATGCCGCTTAAGCAGAAGAGCATTTTAAAAAAAAAATCAATGTAGATTTTGTGAATGTCAGTTTTGTACTTAGGAAAACTAAACATAATATATGAGTATGGTCATAATTACGTGATGATTCAAAATAAACCAAACTATATTGTTGTCTTTGAATGTTGTGTATGTTGTAAATATGTAGTATTTTACATATTTGATCTAGGAAATGTAAAATGACAAGATTATTGAAATTGTCCTGTTATCTTGTTATATACATATAAATAAAAGAAGGTGTCGTATTTGTGTGTGTGTTATTCCAGCATTGTGTGTGCTTTCTTAAGTAAGTGATGAGTGCGACTTAGCAAATATATCCTATCTGTGGGCTCTAACTCAAAATCATATTGTATCACTACCCTATCAGTCTTTCTACTTTTCTAATTTACTTCCATTTGTATATCTGGTTTAATCTTTATGGACTGCTCTAATTTTCTAAATTTTAATGAGTTCGTTCTCTTTTAACATGTTGTACATAAATTAACGTGAATATTAATATGGATGCAAAGAAAATTGTGATATCTCAAGTAATGCGTGTAACACTTTGATATTGTTGTTGTTTCAATCAAATATAACATTCAAAGATAACTGCATAAAGAATGTATTACATAATAAATAATAAATAAATAATATATAAAATGTATAATTTATGAATTTAAATTCAATGGTAGCAAACACGCGTAGCAAAGAGAATAACATGTCTTCAGCAGAACTTAATACCACATAAAAAAACAGATAATAACTTATTAGTTCTCGGGCAAATACATCTCTAACATACAAACTGAGGGACACAAAGGAAAAGTCTGCCCTGGACATAGACATAGACACCGATACACAATCTAAGATGGTGACCAGCCACTGTGGGGGACAGTCTTTGATGTGGAGGAAGATTTCTTTTGATCGCAGTTAGGACCGTCTCAGTCGGCCCACTTCAGGGCCTCGTCGTACTCATCCCATGACATAGGACAAGCTTCCTGCAACGACTTATCGGTTTTCTTGTTTGATGTCATCTTTTGGTCAATCAAACAGCAACGACAGATGGTGAACAGGAAGAGTAACACCCTTGGCTTGTTCGTGGCTCTCATTTGTGCACTCGTCACGTGTAGGCACGAAACATTGTTTTTTACGGACAAGGTTTTCTTCTACATATTTTCAAATCTTCGACGGAGACATCAATAATTTTTCAAACTTCATCGTTGCCTTTGACCGCGATGATGACATCTATAGTTAATAAATAAATATAAGTATTAATAAATACCGATAATAGTAAGATAACTGTGACAATATTGAATACAAATAAATGCTTCAACCAAACTTAGCTACAAACAAGTAAGAACGCGATGTATGCCTTCAAAACATAACAATACAGTAGAAGTTTTTCAAGTGATGGTCTAAACAAAACAATGCAACACATAAATTTTGCAACTAAATGTTGCAAAGTAAACACAAACAACTACAATGTCATGGAAATATATTACAAGTTCATGTGTTACTTTCACCGTCTAACGTTGTTGTTTGATTCACTCATCGACGTTAAGGTATTCAGCGACCCCAGGTGGGTAAGTGCGACGAGTTGTCACGAAGTTGCGCTTAATGTCGTGTTGTACGACCAATGGAGGGGGAGGCAATAAATCTCCCAAAATCAAAAGTTTGTCTCTTATGAACTCTCTCCTTATGTGTTGCCATCTCATCTGCAACTCACTCAAAGATATGTAAGCCCCCCAGTTATGTTTCGGAAGTCATGCCATGCCTCCATCCAAGCATGTGTAGTATATACTCCATTAACACATCTCCCCAACTCATATTGGTTTCTCATCATACTTCTGAGAACCATATCAAGCTCCGTACACCACATAAAATAAGGTGTCGTTGGAGGCCCAACTATATTACAGGTTCTGTAAGTAATATATTTCAGACGTAAGGGTGTATGGCACAATTAAGGGAATATAATATGCATATTCGGTGTTAACTAATATTCAAACATCACGATGAAAAAGCATACACCCTCCATAAAATATACACCAACATTACGATAAATAGCAAAAGCTTGTTAATGTAATACAACAGATGAATTAAGAAGGATTATAATGTTAAAAACGTCAAATGGTAGACAATATAAATCGATAAGACAAACTAAATGTAGCTCTGCCATTCAATGTTATGGCATCATCGTGGGTGAAGGAATGTCCAAAACAAGACTACAATCTTCCTCCAGACTGGCAATGTAGCGTTCTAAAAACCTCATGCTCATACTTTTTGTTGGTGTATATATCATCGTAGTTGTGATGAATTTCAACAAAGTCCTTCATGTTCATTTCCTGGCCTCACAGTGACTTGCACTCAACAATTAATAACATAATCTCAACTTTCAAAGAATCAATTGTTGGGGAGAGATCGACTGCCCACGGAAGTATCTGCACCATTCTTTTTCCTAAAATATATTATCAAGTTTAAGTGAATGACAATGAATGTGCAACATACACAAGGGCAACCTATTTTGTATGTATTTACTAGAGCACCTCACAAGAAGGACATATGTAATACATTTCACCCAACCTTTCAGTCAGAATGCCAAAATCATACAACCCTGCATCCTCTGTGTTAAGACACAAGGCTGCATCTAACCCACAATTACACCTCAGAACTTCAGATGGATTCATCGACATCTAAAACATGACCGATGATTAGTAAAATAATGTCGGGTTCTGAACATAGATTTCAAATAAAAAATTCTGAACATAAAATAGGCCTAGCTGCTTGTTCAAATATAAAAGTGAATTTAGTACGAAAGGTTGTTATACATATATGATGTATTGTATCTGTCCTCGTTTGAAGAGTCGTTATTGCTCTTGATGTGAAGTCATTGGCGAAGATATTGGCACCTATCCCGTAGAGTGGAAATATCTTGTTGGAGCCTATCAGTGTCTGCTCTTTTCAAACAGACAAAGTCACATTGTTCAGACCATAACTTGCGTTCATTGCATGCATATGCAACTTGTGATAGCATTGCATCCCTAACTGCAGTAAGCGTGGCCACTATGGGTTGAACACACTGCGCGGACAACCTCATTTGACATTTTTTCGGCAGAGGACCCATACCACATGTAAAATACGGTTTGTGGGGGTTGTTGTCTTCAAAACATCCATTTGCCGCATCTGCGGCATCCATATACACGTGTACAGTGCATTCAAGGCTGCATTACAACAAGGCATTCCATTCTCCATTTCAAGACAACCTACCAAAATACAATGTGATGTTTATGATTAGGATCCATAAAATAGTTTGTGAAATAAATAATTTAGGACTCCAGAGTCACGTGGTCGATGAGTTATCATACAAGATAAAAAAATATAACAAGTACAATGCAAGGTTAACGAGTTTCCCAAAGGAGATTAGAAATGGTTTCACGTAAAAGATCGCCCTCCCTTGAATGGGTCGAAGTTGTTTGTTGGAGGGAACTCAGGTCAACCCCAGAAGGGGGAATGACAGACATTGAACTGTCATCTAGGATTTCATCCATGATAGCTTCACCATCATGTTGGCATCATATATAATTGTGGAGGATACAACAAGCCAGTACGAGGTGACACTGTGAATGTATAGGATATGTCACCCCCTTTTTAAGATAGGCAAACCACCTCTTTAGTACCCAACATTACGTAATTGAGCATGGAGGTGGTTGAACATCTCCTTCTTGCTAGTGTAGGATTGTCTGTTTCCTCGGTACTCAGAAATATGGTAAGTTGTGTTGCGATAAGGTGCAAGAAATTGACGAGTGTTGGCATGTCCTGCATCAACTAGGTAAAACCTTCCCGGCGGAACTTTAAACCCGCCAGTAGTCATTGCTGATTGTAGGACCCGTTGGTCAGCAGTCGAGCCCTCCCACCCAGTTAGGGCATATGTAAACTCCAATGAGAAGTCTACTACAACCATGACATTCAGAGAGAGAGATTCCCTTTTCTATCTTAGTAGCGATTTTACTTATCTCGTTTGACCAAGACTGGGATGTGGGTTCCATCAATTGCCCCGATGACATTCTATAACACCAAAATAGGTTGTAAACGTATAAAATATTTAAAAATGATTATAAATTTGTAGGGGCTAACTATTACCTTGAAGTAAGGGTAGAACCTTTGGACCTCCAATATACGAGAATGTGTTGTCATGCATGTCGATGCAGTTTGCATGACAATATAGTCATGGGTCAACGTACATACAACGTCCAATACTTCGTTGAACTTTCTACTTATGGTCTTACTAGAGTGAATGTAGTCCTCAGCCAAAGCATGATTTGTATGTCCATGGCCAACCATCTGTAGGAAGTAGCATACAACCTCAATTGAAGTGACACCTCTAGTATTTCATAACAAGCCACAACTCTCAAGCTTGTCTACAAGGGCCATTATAGTTTGTGGTCACATTCGGTATAGGTCATAAGCCCTTTGTTCATGATTGGTTAATATTTCTAAGACCTTTTGGTGACCACTCCTTATGCTAACTGACTTAGGTATTGTAGGTGGTATGTCGACATCAACGAGAATGTCGTCCATGATGGAGTTCGCTACCAACTCAGCTATTACATCAGCAATGTGATTTGTTGGACAAGACAAGGTATCTAAAATGTGTGTGAGGAGGTCAGGTGCTTGTGTTTGGTCACTGGAAGACATGATGCCTACAAGTAAAACGATAACAACGTTAACATTGTGACTACAACAAGATAATAACTACTTGAACATAATATAAAACAATTGACATGTAAAATAACAACTTCAAGTGTTCAAACAAAGTAGATTGTACGGAAAAGAAATGTTTGTATGGGAAAGAAATTATTACAAAAATTAAGCAAATTGAAATTGATGGTCTGAAACATAGCAAACATAATGGAAAAATGAAGTTCTCACTTATGATCTCGAAGGGCCAACATCATTATATCGAGTATACCACATGGATGGCATACTTGATGTGTTGTTGAAGTTGGGTGGCAGGGTCTGTGAAACAAATGGCTACTGAGATGGCACAAAAGAGGATGGCATTGAAGGTATTGGTGTTGCATGGCCACCTTGGAACCTTTCCCAAAGGTCTTGCAACCATATTGTTATCTTTAGAGGGGTGTGTCTAAGGCTGAGGTAGATGTTGCGGTTTGTTGAGTCCTTTATGGCGTTCACAAGTGTTGTAAATACAGCAGTAGGGGCATCGGGGAAAGTGTCATTGAAATGTTGTAAAATGGTTGCAAACTCTTATTTTTCAAAGGCTCTGGTTGCCACACATGTGCCTAACTCGTGAACATTTGCATACACCTATGTGAATTTAGATAACACTTCATTAGAAAGCACACGTCGCTCCTGCACCATTGATGGTCGCTTCCTACGCCTATTGGAAGGAGGAGTCCTCCCCCCAATACTCTGGGTATCTGTTCCGCCTCCCCCGGTGTCACTCTCACTTTACATCCCATATGCGCCTATGTTCGGTTCCTCTGATGCGGGTTCTGTGTTCATGGGTGTATCAGACGCATCTAAGTCGACAGTAACATCATCCTCGGAGGCAACATCGAAAGGGATTTGTGTGTCCGTAGAAGACATTGCATGGTGTCTTCTAGCAATGTTCCTCCCCACCATCATCTCGATGTCGTAGTAGTGGGGAAAGGGGCACCTAAGCAACCTAGCAAGGTCCTTATTTTCCTAAGTATTCCAAAAATTTGTATTAGGAAATTTAAGTGTAAATGTAGGACATTACTTTTTTGGGGTTAAGGGTGTGATTATTGTACATACCGTAATGCTCTGCCTCCGCTCAGGGGTGTCAGGAAGCGTGGGCGTGTGCCTTGTGTCATCCCATCCAATGTCGTTTTTTTGTCACAAGCTTTAAAGTGACATAGTCCTTCCTCAAGTTCTTCCTCCGAGTTTTGATATGTTCTAACTTACCTGCGTCCTTCCCCATCATATTTTGCACATCAGAAGTTACCTCCCTCCAAGAGTCCTTAGTAAAATGACCGTCAATACACCTGCCTAATTCATATTGTCTCCGCAATGCTGATACTAGAGTGGCATCAGACTCTCTTGTCCAAACAATATATAACATGGGGTCTGCGGAAGACATACTCGCGTAGGTGCTGCAATATATAATGACAATGAGCGGTGTTTATAATGATAATTACTATATAACATGTATGGTTTTCAAGAGGCACATCCCATGACAATAAAGAAATCATTATGGTAAGAATAAATTTGTATCTGACATGTGTTACTTCTCCCCTTGCACAAAGTAGAGCATGGCCTTAAATACATGCCCTTAAATACAATCTTTACAAAGTATAGACAATAAAATTTTGTGTATATTACATATGACAAGGTACGAATTTAATGTATGAATTAAGTAAAATCGAATTTTATTAATTGTCATCGAAGTCTATTCAGGACTATATTATAATATTGATGTAAGCAAACTGCATACATGCTATATTGGACCAAAGTGCGCAGAGATATGCTGTTGAAATTCCACCAACCAAAAATTATTTTTTTTGCTAGCACAATTTGCACTACACTGCAATATACAATTATATATATAAACCTTTGTAGAAAGAGTAGTTAGATTAACCAAGCTAACCTCCACTATTTTTTTTATAAAAAAGACAATTTTGACATATCATCCTACAAACAGTTTGTTGAAATACATATATATAGACTGGACTACTAAACACACATCAGACTACAGAGACACAAACACATATTAGAGCAATCACCACATAGAGTCGTATGACATATGTCATGATGGACAAATGTGCATACAATTAAGTTGATGTAACACACACAGACCTAGAATATTGTAATACTCAACAGTAGATGTAACATTTAAGAAAACACAGTTCGAATAACAACAAGATGACTTTTTCTTAAATTAATGACACATAAAAATGAACTGATTAGCCCATAACAAACTATTCAAATATGTAAATTGATTGGACAAATGTGCATACAATTACGTGTTGTAATTCATAGACCAGTCATGAAATAACAGCCAAGCAAGCATATATAGGGAGCTCAATCAGCAACTGAGCAAGATACTAGTTGAACCGGAAACGCAACCAAGCAACTAAAAAACTAAAATAAAAATTAACCAGGTGCAACAGCTCAAAAACCTAGTAGCACAGTTGCTCTGTTGTATAGGGTTACTAGCAGTAGATACGTGCTAAGCACGTAATATACAAATAAATCAATGTAAGCCATTTTATATAAGAAAATAGATCTAAAATTTTGGCAAAATGATAAAAGGGTATTAGGAAACAATAAAGTAACACAATATTATTCGTAGAAAAAATGTCTGATTGTAAATTTCAAATAGGAGCTTAAAAGAATTGAATACCACTTCAAGAAATTTTTTAAAATAGAAATTGTTGACTAACAATTATCAACATTTGAAGAAAAATAAGAGTATTGAACCTACCCAAATAGTGCAGGTAAAGAAATCTACAAAAAATGACTTAAGAACCAGACATAATAACAATTGTAGTACAAAATACCATAGAAATCTGAACTTAGTAATCAATTAAAATTCATATAAATAGAAAGTTGGAGTAAAAATAACATCCACACATCTTGTTGAAGTGATAGGTAGATAGACAATTAATTTTTTCTAGAATATTTTTTTTGTTAAATTACTAATTAGTATTACATTGTCAAAATATAATGATTTACACACATTCTACTAAAAGGGATTAACTCAGTTACACATTATACAAACACAAACACTGACTTGACCAATCAGAACCTATCCAAACTACTGAACAACACATGCATTCAATTAGTAACTACCTAACTTCTTCCAACATGTATCATCCTTATTAAAATTATTAAAATGTAAACTAAGAAAGATATTTTTGTTGGTCTCATGATTAATACTATATTGAATAAAATAGTTTACATACAACTTAATATGAGATAGCAACTCTTCCTTCAACATTGAAGTGGACAAAATACACATCAATTTATTTTTGCTGGCTGATTATTAGTGAACAATAATGGAAGTGGACAAAATGGACTGATTTGCATGTGCACAGCTTGCCTGTAGATACAAATTGGCTGAGCTAATGAGCACACACTCAAAAATGAAAACACATGACGACAAATGTAGAAACCACAAATCAAAGAACTATTCAAATCTGTGCTATATTCTGATGATGGATATGTACAATTATGACACTAATTAATACGCAGACATACTGTCAGAACAAACAAACTGACTGAACTAGAGCACATACACTCAATACACACTACAAACACAAAACCCAGAAAGCAAACAACTGTGTCAACCTCTAGTTGTTAGTAAACTACTTTGCTTGATCGTATTTGTTGTGTTGTAGAGCTTAGTTGTCTGGCAGAGATGATGTGATATCACATTTAACTACTTTTATGCATGATTAATATTATTCTATCTGGATCTCCTAATATTTGATTAGCATTTCTATATGAGATAAGAAGTGAATTTACCTTGGTAATATACATCTATGATGATGGTAAATTAATAATGCTACACAGAGGCAAAATAGAACCCTATTTGGGACGATTTTTGACATTTGGCTTGATAACCAAAATAGACTAGGAGGGAAGTAAGCTAGAGATAAGGAGGGAAGAAAGTTAATCCCCTCCTTATCTAAATGTCAAAATTCATTCCAAATAGGATTCCATTTTGCCTCTGCACATCAGATCTCATAGTAAATCAAATCAAAGTAAGGGCACATGCCCCACATTTAATCTTGCATTCATTTCAGCCAGCTCATTAGGTATACCTCAACATGCATGACTTGTCTTGGCCATGTAATTTAAACTAGACGAGTTGTTAATGTATTGCACCAAGGACAACTGATGTGTGTAAGACTTATTTTGACATTACACAGATCATGCTAGGAGTTGAGAGCATTAAGTTTAAAAAATAAAAGTGAAATTGTTCATTGAAAGAATGTGAGCACAAATTTAAAAAACAAACCTAGTTTTTTATGAAAAAAGAGTGATAAGGGGTGGGAACTACAATAATAAATTTGAATAGAAGGATAGGTATTCTTAACAAAGAAAAATGACTATAACGTGAATCAGTAGGCATCACATTGATAGTAAAATTCATTTCTAGTACTTTGGATACTTTTAAAAAATAACTAATATATTGTACCAAGCTATATCATGTTTTTATGATAGTATTTTCTTCTAAAAATAGAATAAAGGCTTTCTATGATATTTGTTTTGAAGCTAGAAATACTTTGTTTAATATCTTATGCATTACATTAATGCATGCACTTATTCAAACAAGTAAGAAAGGATAACCAAAAAGAATGTGACACAAACATAGGTTTGAGAACATAGGTTTCTCATAGGGTGTCCACTTTGGATTCGCACGACAAGCTTTCCACCTACATAAGGGGTGGGATGACATAGAGGATGACGATGAACCATTTTGAATCTCAAAATAGGGCAGCCCAATCACATGGATATCAATCTAGAGGGTACATAAAAAATAAAGGTTTTCAATGTCGTATTAGCATAAAAAATATCAATAAACACAATAAAGGTTGATAACCAACGATTCAAATGTTTTCAACAAATGTCGACTCCATTGCCATTGAATCAATACACATGGCTGATTATTGTACTTCTACCCTAATCGAACTCACAAACAAAGCATCCTCTATCCTAATTTGTGAACAACTTGAGCAGATGGGGGTGAGAACGACGAGGGAGTGCTGAATCGTCCATCTGTGCAGCGCCGCCGGAGTACCAGGGAGGAGAACCGACGGAGTTCAGTAAGGGACGACGACCAAATTCCGCGAACAACTCCTCCAACAGGCGTATGTGGAAGTGGAGAACCTCACAACACAAGGAGAGGACTAAGAAGGCACACAGACACTTGCTAGGGTTTTTTGTTGCCTTGGGCGAGCTAGGATTTCTTCTGTGCGTTGACAAGACAAATCAATATCAGGGACAGGTAGTAGAGAAGACCAGGGCAGGGCATGGGTACCTTGCTTTTGAGGGAGGTAGCCGCCCAGGTAGACCGACGGTGGTAGACGACATCATTGATTCTCCATGCGGACGCTTCACCCGACGACTGATGGCCTCCATCCGTGACCTGCTCGAGGCAACAGCCTTCGTTTTAACTTCTGTCACACACGAACCAACAGTATGCACGATGCGCGACTGTAGCAAAGCGTCGCGAGGGAGAGCGTCGAGAGGGAGAAGGTTAGGGTGAGAGGGAGAGGGAGGGGCGCGCGGGATCGGGGTCGGGTGGGCGGGGGTGGTGTCGGGGCAAAATCGGATTGAGAATCGTAATCCTGCCTCGAGGTGGACTGGGTTAAACCGGATAATGAGATTTCATTATCTCAAAATGGGGATCGAAATGGCTTGCCTTCCAAATGTTTTTTTCGCCTAAATCGGACCGGATTTAGTCGACGTGGCGCTACACGACGCGCCGTAAATTGGATCCAGTCGGTTGTCAAACAGGGGCTAAGTCTTCCCATATAAGTGTTAACTTGATATTTAAAGTATCTTTCTTACAAATAATATATAATTACATATATATTTGTATAATGCATATCTATGACTACTTGATTGTTGCATATTCGATTATCATATCATATCAAACTACGTCAAAAATGTAGATAATTTAAGATTGAGAAACGAATAAAGCTACATCCCACAACACTCACGCCGTTGACGGAATGTTAGCTATGGGGTTACTAGGGGATAAGAGGGAGGGTTTTTTTAGAATTTGAGATAAGAGAGGGGTAAACTAGAATATAGGAAAACTTGATTATCTAATGGGAAAATACTCAAAATGTAATACCACACAATCACTTAGTCCGTAGATTAGAACAAAACATCCGCGTGCTCGGTTTCCACAGAAATATATTTAACAAAAGCGACTATAAGAAATTATGGCAACCTTAAAGACGTTTCCAAACAACAATCCTGACAACTATAATTAGGAACAAGTACCTTTCATTCTCTTTGGTCTTATTTTAAAAGCGTATAATATAATAGCTTTCGTCATGTGCAGTTGTCAAAACAGAAAACCTTGCCTTCAATCTTAGGATTAGAGCAACACTGCTGAGGATTCCAGGTTAATGGAAACATAGGACTCCAATGCTTATATCCATCTCGCTGTAAAATAAGATTTTGAGGTTTTCAACCAGCTTATGGCTGCCATCACATGGATGCTCGCCCACTCCATAATTTATCAAGGCATAGTTGTTTTGAGTGTTGGCGTCTCTTGCCGGCTTACTTCCATCGTCATTTTTATTTCTTGGCAAATGCTTTATCGTCAAGCATGAATTAGGTCCAAGGTGGATGGTTAATGGATAATTCTCGTGATTAAAACATGTCATTAGGCTCGTGGATATTTTTGTTGGAGTTAACAAAGATTACAATTGGACCCATCTATAAATATGTGGCAAGCAGACTAAGTTAGACCTTCAAATATGTTGTATGTTGTTCCAAACTAGTTGTCTTGGTTGTGTCCTAGAACATCCTTGTCATACATTTAACCAAAAATCTATCTTTAAAAAAATTAATAAGGAAGTAGGGCACGGACACGTCTCGGACAGCTTGACACCCTGCCCTTTTGCATAGAATTCCAGAAATGAATTCCCTTACCTTTTGGTTAGAGTTTGCAAAAATTACAACTGGACCCACCTATAAATATGCCGCAAGCAGTTAAGGCAAGCCAAATCTGTCGTCTCAAACTTGTTGCCTTGGTTGTCCCAAGAAATCATTGTACATTCAATTGAAAATCCACCCTTAAGAAAATTAATGAGGAGTACGACAATAATTAAGAGGGACACATCTAGGACACCTTCTCACCCTGCTCTTTTGCATGAAATTCCAGAAATGAATTCACATACCTTTTGGATAATTCCAATAAATCCCATTCACCGTTGCCTACTAGGTGGGAGGTCTTTGCTTTCATTATATATTCCGATCCTTTTCCAACTCAACAAAGTACTCGTCTTTATTAATATTTCCCTTTTTCTTCTTTATTTTCTTTTCATGCTTCCCCGGTTTTATGATCCCACCTATATCAATGAACTGCTTGTGTCTTTGAAGATGACAATGTGTGCACAAAATCATTGTAGCAAACTTTGGCAAAACAGGCCGGTTTCGGGTCAAGACTTTACTATTCAAATACGAATCATACTACTTATGGGCTGGATAAAGCAGCTTTAAGAACTATATTATATTTAGTTTTATGATAGGAAATATACATTTTGAACCGGAAACTTTTTAAAAGGGAATACGTATGTGCGCATGCCAACACGCGTGCTTATCTCAACCATGTTCTAGCAACCATAAGGTCCATAACATGATCGGAAACCTCAAAATTTAAATTTATACGAGTATAATTGTCCAAAGTCTTTCTGTCATTGTCAACAACGTTTCTTTGATTGTATAATTAAAGCCAGGTTTGATGTGTTGCAACCTCGACGTGACTCAATCATATAATTAGAGTATTTATTGATGAGTCGGCATCTCTGCTACCGTGCTTTCAACACATAAATAACATAAACCTTATGCTGACGTCGTTTGTATCCTAGAACTTTGTTGTCAGATTGATAGACTTTGCCATATAAATAAGATTGACATTTTATGCCCGAACATGGGTGTGAAGTTATTTTTATGAATGAGAGAGAAGAGAAATAAATATGAAGATCAACGACACTGAAAGTAGATTTGTTGTGCCGGATTTTATTTCTCTATTTTTTCCATGCAAAAGCCTTTAGATTGCCATGGTTTATTATAGTACATGTTGTAGAATAATGTTTGGTGGGATATAATCGGATGACAAATAATGTGTTTGGTGTTAATTAATTACATTGCAAACTCACACAAATACACTCCACTACACCTAACCAAATCAATTATAATCTACATGAAATCCCATCATAAATTTATTGTTGGAATTATTTGTTAGAATTTATCATTTGTTTGCAGAAAGAGTGAGTGGTTGTTTTTTTGTGGTTTTTATGTTGTTAACAGGAACTGGTCGGAATAAAGTTGTAAGGAATTATGGCAAACTTTTGTTATAGAAGTCGAGTGGCATTTTCTGCAGGAAAAAGAAAAGTTCTTACAAGACCATAACAAGAGAGCAAATGATACAAGCAGACAATCTAATCATCTAAGGTCCTAATACTATGACTAAGTTTGTGACTATATCTATGTAAAATGACCACTTCAGCAATCTCAAGTGGGGGATTCTTCAACTAAAGCAGACTGAAATTGACTTTAAAGGCCAAATTGGTCATCACATCAGTGACCCTATTAACTTCTCTGTAAGCATGTTGAACCTTGATAGCCCAGTCCTTGCAAATAAAACTCCTAATCATGATAATGAGAGGTTTACAGTCATTGTTAAGATTCTTGGTACCATTGATTGTGCATCTTCAAAAGATAAAGAGTTGTCCCAGTTGTCAATCATGAGGTCATTAAATTTGTCGTGTTTCAGCTAGACTGTTTGAAAGGAGAAATGTGGCAAAAATGTAATGACTTATTTTTTTCAATGAGAAGAATGGGATTATGGTCTGACCCCAAATGAGTCAAATGTCTCAAATGACCATCCTATTGATGAATGTTTCACTCAACGTTACAAAGAACCATGTCTAATTTGGCTAACCGAGCATTCCTTCTCCAAGTAAACCTACTACCAACATAAGGGATCTTAATAAGGTTATTGTTTTCAATCATCTTCTGAAACTTACCAAAATTGACGTTATTGTGGCTGGAACATCCCTTCCTTTCATTGTGACTAACAATAGAGGTAAAATCCCCAAAAATGACCCACAGTTCATTGGTAATTTCCCCAAACTGCTTCAATCTCTTCCACAATATGTTTCTTATCATAGGGTTCGGGCTACCATACACAACAATAACCAACCATTTCAACCAATTAAACTCTAATTCAATATGAATACATTGTCTGTGACTCATAAGAACCTTCATGTCACATAACTATTTTTACCCAAATCCTCACTCCTAATGGCTAGAAATCCAAAAGTGAGAGGAGCTGAGCATCCGTCCGTCGAATATAAAGGGGTTGAGGCCCAGAGAAAAAGGGTAAAAACTAGGTGAAAATACTAGAAAAAGAAGGCCAATTGCACAAGCCATAACTTTCTCCTCAATTAACGGATATGGGTGAAATATTCACCATTAGATCACATTTTCACCCTCTATCTAATAGAATAGCTTTAAGATCATGATTAGTGTGTTTATTGGCCTCAAAATATCAAAACTTCATCAAAGTACGTTGAATTACTTCAACATAGTACAATCTAGCTCAAAATTGCAATAGTCATCATAACTCATCAATTGAGCAACAAGTGATCGCAAAACATCCAAGTGATGATTAGGGAGATCATGGAGTCAAAGCATATGTAGTTGGAGGAGAGATGAAAAACCAGGTTGTTACATCCTCCCCACCTTAGAAGGAATTTTGTCCTATAATTAAAACAAATCCTCAAACGACATTGGGACTTCACATTCCATGTCATATCCATCATAAACTCCACACATAATCATCATCCTTCAATATCAACATTATTCCAATATCAAGATACCAAACATCAAACTCCAAACATAGTCACACTTCCACTATGCACTTCAATACCAATAGATCATCAAAAGATCACAAATTTGGATATATCACCATTTTAGGTCAAACAAATAGGACTCTTTTATTCAAGAGTAAAGTATGACTTTCAATCACAACATTTAGGGTTAGATTCTACATTGTCCCTAGGTGGGGTTATATATCCTTGATTGAGGTTTTGTATTTCAACAATCGAGACAAATATCATATATCAATATTGTGGTTTCATATCAAAATAAAAGGAAGGTCCCACCCTAGTCCACATGAGATCACATACCCAAGTCACAAATCGAGTGAATCAACATAGTCATCATTTCAAAAAGAAATTAGATTTGGGAACATGGAAGTATTAAATTTGGATATATCGAGGGTGAACTCAAGATCCAAATAGGGTGATCGTAGGAGTCAAATCAATATCGTATGAGTTATCAATAGTCAAGATTTTGTTATCGAGAGTCATGATTTTGGACAATAAAAGTTATATGTCCAAAAATTTTTAAGCTAGGGTATAAGATTCCTAATTAGACCATTGGTGTGATCATTCATCCATAATCAATCATCGAGCAAGATTTTAGGATATCAACATCAATGTCATTATCATGGTATTCAAGGTTGATGAATGATCTAGACCTAGGTATTTCTAGGAACCTTAATCACAAGCTATAGTCAACATCATTGTATTTCAAAATCATCATCAAATTGAGATTTAGTATTGAGTTTCAATATCAACATAAGATCTGACCTATTACAGACATAATTCACGAGATCAAAATCGTAAGAAAGGGGTTGACTTTCCAAACTCTAAATATCAACAAGATGAACATTTAGAGGCAATCATAATAGGGATGTGACCTAAGTTAGGGGAGTTATGAAACAAACTACCACCCTAAGCTAGAACATTTGTCCTCATTGGTCATGAAGTGTCAAATCTATCAAATTAGGACGAGCATCAATTATCAATGTGTATTTCACAAGGTCATGAGATACAAGATCATTTATCATAATAGAGCAACCATGGTTCGAGCATTATCAAGTATGAACAATATCTCATATTCGTCATATTATTCAAAATCGATATTAAGAATGAGGTGTAATAATCAATAGGGGATTTTGCCTCTTGTATCAAATTTTTCATTATGATTTTGAGAGTCCAAAGTCATAGTCATTTTAAAGCTTGAACATGATAGAAAACATTAGGGGAAAGGTTTACTTAACCTTGTTTGAGGTTTGATAAACAATAGGAGAAACATGAACTTAATCAATAAGGACCTCATCAACAATGAGGTATAACAAATGATTTCTCCTTATTTCGTCATATTAAGGATCAATATCATTTACCTCAAATATAGGAATCACATATGTCATATTTGGTAAAATAGAGTTTACCTGATCTGAGATATTATACATGAGTACTTAGCTTCAAGAGAACTTTCATTAATCATAATCGAGTTTTCAAATTAAGGTTAGATCATGGCATCATTATCATCTTAATCAACTTTTACCAATTCATTTGAATTTTATTTTTCCCATACTTAAGCTATCCATAATCAAGAATCATGTGACTAATTTTCACAAGAGAGATCACATGAGGAAATTAGAAACTATCTAAACATCATTTAATGGGTGGCATAGGATAGTCCTTAATGAAGAGATGAGATTCTAGAAGACTCTCTAAGCTTTTCAGGGAAAAATCCATAATCCGGTCTTGGATTTAGTCTGTCCTAATAGGCCTACCTACCGCAGCTAGGCAGATAGGAGGTGCATCAACCCCCATGTAGTAACCTACCTAGACACCTCAGCTTCACCGTTATGGACTTAGGATTTCCTAAGGTTTATACGAGTATTTGGGTTATTAAACACGCATAGAGGATTTGTGATTGCTCTGATACCATATGTCACAGAACTGTTTGTTACCCAAATCCTCATTCCTAATGGCTAGAAAGGTAAAGGTGAGAGGACCTGAGCATCTATCCATAGGATATAAAGGGGTCGAGGCCCAGAGAAAAAGGGTAAAAACTAGGTGAAAAGACTAGAAAAAGAAGGCCAATTGCATAAGCCATAAATTTCTCTTCGACTAACAAATATGGGTGAAATCTTCATCATTGGATCTCATTTTTCACCCTCTATCTAATGAATAGGCTTAGGATCATGATCAGTATGTTTAGTGGCCTCAAAATTTCAAAACATCATAAAATTACATTGAATCACTTCTAAATAGTACAATCTAGTTTAAAATTGCAATAGTCATCATAACTCATCAATTGAGATACAAGTGATCACAAAACATCCAAGTGATGATTAGGGAGATCATTGAGTCAAAGAGTGTGTAGTTGGAGGAGATATGAAAAACCATGTTGTTACACTTCACTTGGCAGTCATTTGAGTTCCACATGAGCCATATACCTCCTGACTTTTCAAAAGCCTCAACTTTGTGGTTTCTAGAAAACTAAGGTTGTTTATAATGTCATCCACATTGTTTCCACTAATTTGTGGCTCAACGAGACCAACAAGAAAATGTTTTTTAGTCATCACCAAATTATGCAAAAATCTTCTTCTAATGTTGTCAACAATACTCTCAAAATTCCAAATTAGAATGTTGGATTCCATTAACATTGAGGTGATTGAGTTGGGATAATTTCCCTATTTTCATCATCAAGACCTTCCACGTATAGTTCCTCCTCTCCTCCCTCAATCATCCTTTGTTTTATTCTTCCTACTAAGTTTGCCATAACTTGAAATTGTCGTCTCTTCAAGTTGTGTCTGTAATCATGTGAATCTCCTCTTATACCACCTACTAAAAACAAAATGATTTGGGGTCACTAGTCAAAAAGGAGAAACTCTTAGTTGTTTCTATTCATGGTTCCCACATCACATTTCTGTTGGATCCCAGATGGGTGATTGGATGCTCTAGAGGGGGGTGAATACAACTGAATGTACTTAAACAAAATTCATTAGACCTACAAGTTATAACATAATATAAGGTTGCTAAATAGGAAATTTGAGTGCAACTAAAACATGCATAGAAAAGGAGAGAGAGAATGAATAAGCATCAAGTAACAATCTATGTAGAGTGATTCCACACTCCAAACTAGGAGTATGTTAGTCCACTACATAGAGAGGTCAACCTCTAGGATTTCTTAACCATTGCACTCTTATATTAATTCATAAGACTTACAATACATGACCCACCAAAGGACTTACCTATCTAATACAAAGAGTCTTTAACCTTACCAAGGACTTACCCACTTTGCAATGAGTCTTCAACCTTCTCCAAGGACTTACCCACTCTTTCATAAGTCTTCACCCTTTTAGGAATTACCCACTCTTCTTGGATCTTCAGCCTTTGACTTCATCTTCACTCGGAGAAGCTTCCACCAAGGACTTACCCACTTGAGCAAGGAGTCTTCTGCCTTCACCAAGGACTTATCCACTCTTTCTCCAAGTCTATAGCCTTGATCTTCACTAAGAGACTTCTTCCCTTGTTCTTCTTCACCTCTATTAGCCAAGAAAGAGAACCTTCATCTTCATGGTTGAAATGAGAGATAGGGAGGTGGTGGAAATGAGAGCCTCACAAGATATACATGTAGGACTAGCTCTCTTACAGATTTCCTACTCACTCTAACAAATGTAGCAAGTGATTAAGCTTAGAGAGAGAGAGAGGAGGCTGTAGGAAACACTCAACTATAGAATAGGAACCTCACATAGAGTTTTTCATTGAATGCTCAACCTTGGAATGAAGCCCAAGGGGTCCTATTTATAGTTGGGGATGCCTCTTAGCCTTTGAAAACACTTAAGAATGAAAACTAGCCATTTTGTGTCTTGCAACAGATTTATTTTTGCTTGTCACAACTTCACAACGGCTAGAAAGACTTTTTACCACTTTTCTATATAGTGTTATCAGTCGAGTTTCTATAAAGGTAACTCGACCGATCCCACTAAGAGACAAGAGCAATTTAGGCCATCGGTCGAGTTTCTTCTGGGGTAACTCGACCGATTCACTTAAATCAGTTTTGGTATGTAGAGGGATCGGTCGAGTTCTGTGAAATGTAAATTCGACCAATAAAAAGTCATTTTCAAGATTCAATCAGGATCGATCGAGTTTGCAACCAAACGATGAACAACCTAATGTGAATTTTGGAAAATGGATTTTCATTGCTTAAATATTTGATCTAAGTGCTCCTATTTTTCTGTAAGCTTAATTACAAGTCATACAATCATTACAAGTGACTGACAACATGATTCTAATGGATTTACATCATATTCTAAAAATGTGCACTTGTATTGACTTTGAATTATCTTTTCTCCAAGTTGAGATGTGCAAGTTAGGGCATTTGGAGTGTGTCTATACCTTATATGTAACATACTCGATTCTACATGCATAGGCTCATTTCCCAATCTTCTAGGCCCCTAATTGATTAGACAGACATCCAATATCCCTTGCCCCTTTACTTTACTTGACTACCTTTCAATGTCTATATTTCGTTATAATAGCATAGACCAAACCATATTAGGATCTGATAACCCTAATTGACTCTTTCGAATCACATGGACATGAAATCTTTGAATTAGATAACTTTTGACCCCCAAACCCTAGTTTGACTCGAGTTGGGTTCCATAGAGCTGAAGACATGTGGAATTGCTATCTTAATACCTCAATTAGCTAACTTATAAGAAATAATGATGATCTAGATTACTTTACCCTAGATTCGTGAACTAGGATAGGCTTGGGTATCATATAGGATCATAATCGAGTTTTGGGTGGAAGATTTGACCACCTATGACCCTTAGGTCTAAGTCATTTCATTAATTGAATGATTAATGCACAATGGTAAAATTATAGGTAAAGCAACCTCAAAGCCCAAATATAAGCCCATAATCAAGTTTCCCATAGCTTAATTAGTCAACCCTCAAAATTTGGGGTCATTTGGACATCAAATGCACCCTCAAATAGATCCTAATAAATTATGTATACACTTAACATAAAGTTTGATCAATTATTTTTCATTTCATTTGTCATGGTCTGACTCTGGTCCTTGGGCCACTTCTGTTCTTGTATGCGGCCCAGTCTGAGTAGCGGGACTCAGTCTTCCCCTACCTCCGTCTTCCGTGCGGTTCAGAAGCCAGCTGTGGCGCCTACCACCGGGTGCTCAATGATCATACCAGTTGCTGACTCATCACATTTTCTTCACCAAAAGATTCCTCCCTCCCTGCCGAGTCCAACAAACCATAACTCACCTCTTGCGGCGCCCTAAATAAAAAATGCCCTTTTTAGGCCGCCTGCAGCTGGCGCTGCTCCTCCCCAACAAATCGACTTTCTGTTTTGGAGCCACCGTTTCCTTCCTCTCGATCCAGGGCTTAATCTCAACGAACCATCCTTCGGTCCCAGCGGCCAATTCCGATCGTGGTTGCGTGGAGGGCTCGGACGACGGTCGTCTTCCCCAAAGCAAAAAAACCGAAGCACGGGCAGCTGGAGTCACCTCGGTCCAATAGATGCTGAGGTAACCACCTTTGACCCCTGCTCCTTCTATCCATGTGCTCAGTATACCACGAGTTTGTCTCGTCTGCCCGGTTGACAAAACACCACCACGTTCCCCTGTTTCTTTGCCGCACGAGCAGACCTGGAGGTCCCTGTCCCCGCTACACTTTCTCTCGCAGATACCTACCTACGAAACCCACTTCTCTTCTACCTGTTAACTTCTTGTTCATTTGGACGAATCGTGCTTCCGGGGTTTGGATCTGTTCTTGGCAACCAAGCCATGGATTTCAGTTGCCGATCTACTGCTTTCTGCTTCTTCGACGGCGTATTCATCCTAATCTTCAGCGACCCCAACCCTTGCGCTAAGGCACATTGCCTTTGGCTTGGCAAGTCGGAGCCAATGGATTGGATCCTTGGCTGTGAAGAAGCCAGCCACAGATGTTGGCTACTGGTCTGAGCTCCAGCAGGAGCTATCAGCGCGAGAAGCAGGGAGACGAACCCCCCTGGGGCTAAGTCCGGTATCACCCTTGGCACATGCGACATTCATGTCACGCCCGTAAGGGCAAAATAGGAATTTCAAGTCATGTTTGACTCTGTTGACCCCAATACGGCGTGTTTCCATTTTCCCCAAGTTCGCGTGACATCATGTCACATATAATCGCTTTGATTCAGGGGCATTTTGGTCAATTCACAATCTATTTTCTTTTTTATCAGTAATTGCCTTTAACTTATAAAAATCATAACTAATTATTGGTTTAGTAGAAAAATATAGATATATATGTTTTTGAAATCAGAAAAATACGACTGATTCATTGGGACAAGTTTCACGCCCAAATTTGCAACCGACAGTAGGGTCAATTTCTAAGCAAGATAATTAACACATTTTATATTAATCAAATGCACACATGTTATGACTAGGTTGAGACAACCCTGACCCTGTGCTTAGGAGGTGTTATTCAATATCTAGGACTGATCATAAGGTATGTACACTCTCTATTTTTATTTTGGGCATTAAAGGACTGAAATCCTTATATCTTTTAATGAGGCATCTCTTGAATTGTAAATCCCTTTTAAAATCCAAATACTTGGACATTTACTGCTCCTGATATGAATTCCTTTTGTTTTTGTGATATTTATATTGTTATGCTCATTTGGGTCATTGGACCCCTCCTGCCATGTTGCCTTTATTGAAAATGACTAAAATAATAAGTCTTGCCACTCTATTATAGCATGCTGCTTGTATGACTAGAATATATAGAATAGCAGTACTTATGTACAATCATATTTATTTAGGGCATGCGTATTCCGCCCGGGGTGTGCGTTTCCACCCTTGTTTATTTTAAGCCATGATACTATGGTGTTATGGCCCTATTTTAGGTATATTTAGTCTACATGGTTATGCATGCAAATGTTTATTGTTTTAATGTGAATGTGTGGATGATTGTTATGGCAAGACACTCTTTATTATCATGCTTGTAATCTGAAATTTAACATGCCTCATTTCTTTTGCTTCATTTCTTTTGTTACTTTTCTCTTGAACATTCCTAAATGCAAATAGCCCCCTTTTCTTGTGGGAACATATTTCTTCTAACACTTTAACCCTATATAATTCCCAAAGTGTTTTATATATGTACATACTCAGCCTTTGCTGACTTCTTTGTTGTTTCCTATGTTCTGGGTGATGTTCCCTTCCACCCAGGTTTAGGTGCATTAAAGATCAAGGTTGCTCGAAGATCATATTAAGAGAATTGTACTTAAGAATAGCTTGGAATGGCTGGGTTACCCTCTATTACTGGATTTAGTTGTACTTAGTTCAAGATTTTGTAATCACCTTTTTTTGGTGAGGCACAATTGTATAAATGAATCATGAAGTGACTTTGTAATATTTTTGTTTCCGCTGCTTTGTTATTACATGGCTCTTGTATTATATCATTTGAGTGGATCCCCTTTCGGGTCCCACTCTTTACATTATATGAAATCACTCAAGTAGAAGCATTAGACACAAAGAATTGGAATGATTTAGTCATCATCAAAACAAGAGTTTAGTCAATTTAGACCTTGAGTCAACATTGTCCCCCCTTTTTGAAGATGACAAACCATTCCATAAATGTATTGAAAGCATTCAAGTAAAGTCATACCTATGGAGAAACCTAGGGGTTTCAATAGAATTGAGTTCATATGGTCCTCCTCAATTGATTCTAGTGGAGTTCTCATACTCCCCCTCAATTGGTGCTATTTCTCCTATATGGTTAGCTTTCATAACATTTATAGAATACTATGTCTTCTACTCATATATGTTCTACACATATATGTCTTCTCCCCTTTACATGAACATGCTTCTCCTCTTTATGTAATACATGCCTTCTCCCTCTTTTGCCAAAAGAAGACATATTTTTACCCCCCTTTATCATTTCAAAAAGTGGGGGTATGAAGAAATGAGAAATACCACTTGTTAAAAGATAGGAGATAACAAAAAGTTATATAAGGAGAGTAGAAAAGCACAGTTAGGGGCTTATCCAAGCATAGAATAAAAGCAAGTTAAAGCATGTACTTGAACAACCCAATATGAAAGATAAAGTGTTGTTGTAAAATAATAAATCACAATTTTGATCCTCAAGATGATGAAATTTACCCAAAAAGTGGCAAGGCTCATGGCACATCAATGAGTCTTGCTCAGAAGGCCATTTATTCATAAAAAGCACTAATTTTGCACCAAAACTGGAATTGGAGCAAAATCTGCATGAAATTTCAAGTATGCTCCAAATTCTACATATAATGTAGCTCTATGTATCCCGCATCACAATGTTATGCAAGCAACTCAAGATAGTGGGTATGCAAGATAAGGAACAAGCTTGAGCAAGTATAAAACAAGATACAAGCATAGCATATAGTTGAATAGCACTTAATGAAAAGATAAGCAATGCTAGAACTACATGTATGCGAACTACTAGTAGATGATATCAAAAATTAGGACTACTAGTAGGATCTAGATCATAGCAAGAGATGCATAAGATAAAGCAAGCTACGAGTAGATGTAGAGATATATCCAAACAAAGAGATGTGCAATATAGAAGCATGAAAGGATATAACACTATTACCAAAAGATGATAACCACTAAGAATCTCAAGGTTGTATCCAAACAAGATGTACAACTATATAGATGTATCAAGTTAGAGCACAACGGAAGCATTTTAAGACACAACTAGGAGATCCAAAGAGATCATCATCAAAACCTACAAAACAACTCAAATCAAGTATTTACAAGATATAGATGTACCAATTTAGTACAAAAAGATAGATTTGTAAGCAAGATAGGCAATTTAGAACATGGCAATATCCATATATAAAGGTACAAAATGGAAGTGCCAAAGAATAAGGCTATGGGTTGAGAAAATCTAGTTGAGAGGGAAATTCTCATTCAAAAAGCCAAATGTATATTCTGCGTACAATGTTGTCGGTTGAATTCTGTGTATTGACAACTCGACCGATGACAACTTTTGGCAACACCCGTTGGTGCCTATCGATCAACTTTTAAACAGGACAAACTCAAAGACAAAGATGATGTCAAAAAGAACATATATTCATAAAAACATATTTAGAGGCATGCTAATATTATAAGCCATATCCAAACATGTGTAAGCAAGTTAGCAACACACAATGAAACAATTAGAAATAGTTTTTGAGAAAGAGTGAGAAAAGAATAAAAAAATACCACTTTTGACTCAAAAACCACATGCATAGTGCACACGAACTTGAAAAAAATAAGTTAAAAATGGTTATAAGCAAGAAAACCTTTACCTTTGTTCTTACCATTCCTTTTTCCACTTGTTGTCACCCTCTACACATCTCACCTTCTTCTTTCATATGGATTGAAAAGTAAATTTACAATTCAATATCTCAAGTCAATCCATTTGCAAGTACCTACAAGAAGAAAGATGAAATGGTCCCCAATCATGTTTTTAGGTCCGGAGGGGTTAGTTTAGCAACCCAACTCCTATTTCTCTTGGGTTCTTTCCTAAAAGGACAACAAGTAGAATGGTGGCCAATATCATTGCAATAGTTGCATGTGCTCATTACCTCAGAACTAGAAGATTCTCCATGGAAGATTATAGGTCCTTTGCCGTTGTTGTTCCTTTGCCTATTATCATACCCCAAACCATGTCTACCAATTTGTTTAGTAGTATGGTGTAGGATATCATAAAGGTTCCTTTTACCAATTAAGAATCTTTGCAAATAATATATCAAACTATCATTATCATGCACTAGAGAAGCAATAGTAGAAGACAAATGATTGATATTATCTCTAGCATGCAACAAATCATTTTTCTAAGCAAAGAACTTTATTTAAATAAGAATCTCTATTAATATGAAGAGAAGCAACATTATTATCTCTACTAGTAGAACTAGAACAAGATTCAAGCACAGTTATTTTAGCAAGCAAGGAGGCATTTTATGTTTCAAGCAAATCAATCTTAGAAAAATAAACACCAATTTCATATTCTATTCCTTGTAAAACAAAATCTTTGTTCGTGTTTTCAGATTTAAGAACATCAATATCATGCATGAGAGAATCAACAATTAAAGTATGCACTTCGTTAGTACTACTCATAAGAGGTTGAGCTTATAGAAATCTAATATTATCAAGCAAACTAGCATTTTCAAGTTTAAGAGAGTCTACTTGTCTAAGGCAAGCATTTTTGTCATAAAGCAAGAAAGAATTAGCATGTTCAAGATCATCTAATTCTACATGCATATTATCAACAATTTGAGCAAGCTTTTTCCTTTTTTCAGAAGACTTAAGAGAGGCACAAGTAGCATTAATTATAGTAATTAAGGGTTCTTTTTATAAAGAGTATAGATTTACCTCATTTGATTCTTTTCTTATAGAAGACATAAGTGCTAGAGCTTGAGCTAGACCCTCCACTTAAATCTTCACTTGAGCTTGAGTTGGAGGAGTCACTCGATCTTGAGTGCCATTTCTCCTTATTCTTGTACTTATCTTCTCTTATCTTGTGATAATGGGTCTTCTTGCCTTGTAGACAATCTATCTTGAAGTGACCCTTCTTTCCACACTTGAGGCACCAGATGGAGGAGGAATTCTTGCCTTTGTAGAATCTACCCTTGGAGTACATGGCATCTTGTTCCACATGAGAGGATGGAGAGGCTTGTCCCATAATAGCTTCAATTAGACCCTTGACTTTAGCCTTATTCATTCTCTTTAGCTCCTTATCCTCTTATCTTTCAACTTCTTCTCTTTTATCAAGTGTGACTGTTATGACCGCATCTGAGCTTAATTGGTAAACTAGGGTTTACCTGGATGATTACATGCTTAATTGGATTGATGATTTCTTAAATCTAATTAATTATGATAATTCAATTATGATGTTTTAAACCTAATAATAACTTTAAGTGTGCTTTCACCTTGAGAAATTAGGGTTTTGGAGAAATATAACCCTAATCGGTCCAAATTAGGATTTTGATGACATATAAATATAGAATTTGATAAGTATAGTGTCACACTAAATTATTTTTAGTATTTTATGTGTAACTCTTATTGAACTCAAATTTGGAAATAATATGTATAACTTTATCTTACATTTTAGTAAAAAAATTCAGAATATTTAGATGTTCTTTGAAATTCATTCTCGGTCGAGATATGCTTCAACCGACCATGCTGATAGAATGTTGTTTAGCAGTATATTGTTTGATTTTTATTTATTTATTGGTAACCCCGAATGATCTGAAAACTTTTTTAAAGCACTAAAAGTGTAGTTCAGACATCGTGATAAATTTTCATAATTTTTGGAGAAGGTTTGATCTCTAAAATACACGAATTACAGTAACAATTTTATAACAAAAAATTCAGCTGAAATAAGAGAAAGTACAGCGAGGGGTCAATGTGCAATTGACACAAGCAGTTCAATTGCTCTATATGGTTTAACTAAAACACTAGTAGCTCTTATAATTCGTGATTCATTCAAGAGAAATGAAATCCTAGAGAGAGAGGGAGAGTTAGGGTTTGAGAGGAGAAAGAGGTGGAATTACTGATCTAGGGTTTCTCTATCCGAGATATGATGAAATCAAGTAAGTTTAGCTTCTTTGCATAGACTTTCATGGTGAATCTTCTCTCACATGTCAAGATTATGTCCCTCCTTTTATTTGATCCGAAATGGTATCAAAACTTCCCCTTTTCTCACTCTTTCTTCATAATCCCTCATTTTAGGGTTTCTGAGTTGAAAGGAAGAAGAATCGGGTGAATTGCTAGGGATTTGATATGAGATCGAGATTTTTAGGGATGAGCTGCATTTTTAAGGTGTTTTCACACCTTAGGGTGAGTGGGAACTTCCTTTAAACAGTATATTGCACGAAATTTGGTTAAATCATCCATAATCTTTAATTGCTTAGTATGCGACTACAAACCCTGAATTGTCTGTATGATCTAAGTTGTTGCAAAATGATATGAAATGGAATCTTCTTCTGTTTGACTGAATTTCATATGATAAAATCATATTAGAAATGTATACAATTCATCCTAATGAGAATTCCCTTAGTATTCACAGAGGTTATAAGAGTAAACTGAAATATAGGGAATTTCTCTATGACTGAAATTGTTGTATAATTAAATAGAGAAATTTAGTTATCTGGATCCCCTTGGTAATGAATGATTGTTTATCTGAATTCAAAGTACATATATGTCAGATACTATCTTGGATTTCATTTAAGGTGAACAATGTTTATTTTATATCTCAGTAAAGAGGGTGAAACCCTAGATGCGAGGAAATGTGGATATTTACGAATTGATATCGTGAAATCTATTTGAAGGGATTTTCTTGACATGATAGAATTTATTTAATCAATTTTAATCAATTAGATGATTTAGTTGATATTCTCAATTTTTTCCTAGATGACAATAAATGGAAAGAATTATTTTTGAATTCAGTTTGTAGTATACCTCAAACCATGTTCTAACTATGATCTGAAATTGTTTATATGATGACATGGATATAGATATCCATGTATCTTGAATAATAGAGAATTTATAAGTTGGTTGAGAATCTTCTGAAGATATGATTTATTAAGTTATTTGGGTGCTTGAACAACATTATAGCTGAAATTCAGATTTAAGCTTAATTGATCTTACTTATGTTCCTATTGCATTCAATTCTACATGTTTGATCTCTTTGATTTGATATATAGACAATAGAGTTTCTGATTTTCATAATACATATCCCGTGAATAGCAAGTAATCAAGGATGGAAACCCAATCTAGTATACTTTTAAAAGTATACATATCTAATTTAGTATTAAATGGTTGATTGAGATGATTAATGTGATATGGTGGGTTTTTAGCTAAATATTATCTTATATGCATGTATGATTTGTTTATGAGATTCAGATTCTCTAATTCAAATACTTGTCATGAAATGATAAGTTATTATGCTATCGCAAGTGGAGAGATATGACATGCCCTAGATTGGGATGTTATTGATGCCATGCATATATGTGTGAAATGTTGAATGATAATACTTGTTTAGTAGACATGATATATGTTTGAATACATGAGAAATGCTATATGTGCTCGAGTAAGGAGAAACCCTAAGAGAAGGGTAAACAATATGTGAAGCATTCAGTTCAGTATTATCAGTGAATTTAGTTCAGTAGTCTGAGTATTCAGTAAGATACAGAGTTTGAAGAAACCAATCTAAGAGAAAGATATAATCAAGTTATAATAGACTTAAGGGCCCTGACACCGTATAACCCCTATGTGAGGTCTGCGCATTAGGGGTGAAATGACCTAACCCTGGCAGTGTCCAGTAAACAGGCGTCGAAACGTACTAACAGGTGGTACGGGGGACGAAGCCCTAGTGGAAATCTCCTTATATTACAGAATGTAGTGTCCAACATCAACCAGAGGGCCTGGTGGCACTAGAGTATAGAAAAGACAATAGGTGGCTTGAATATCTGCCTGTGTGCTCAGGTTAGAGGAGGAATCCAGAGGCCAGAGTGCCATTATACTGTTGCTGACCAGTGACGTAGTCAGACTTAACATTCTCGGGTGTATCAGCTAAGTCTTGTACAGTGTGATCATAGTGCACAGTGAGTCTTCATATGTAGATTACACTGCATATGATCAGGGAATAAGATAAAATATGATCATATAGGTTTAAAGAGTTTCTTATAAATAAAAATAGTTAAGAAAGATTTGAATACAGTTTCATAGTAGTTGTTCTTTAAATGCAATATTTACATTCTTTGTTATTTTAACTGTATTGTTTTAGATCTGCTCAATGTAGTAATTACTGTTGTTATAATTGATATCAGTTGCTCAAAGGTATATCTGTAATTATATTAATGTTTTAGATTGTTTCTTTGAAGTACTCATTCACTGAGTGAGTAGGCTCACTCCTCTACTCAACATTTTTAGGGAAACCACATGGACTTGAAGAAGGTCAAAGCATCAGAGTATATCTACCACATGAGTTGAGTATGAGATTAGTTAAGTTCAGTCGGTCCCTATCACTCTAGGTCCTAGTATAGACGTGAGAGAGTTGTAAATGATGTTTTATATCTTTGTTTCCTTGATAAGAGAGAATGTATCTGTTACACCCCGATCTCACAATTTCCTAAAATCATGAGATTAGGGCATAAGATAGGATTTATATGTAACACAAAGAACACCCTTAACTTTTTCTTTTCCTTTAAACTCTTGTTTCTTTGCATTGAACCACATAAAACATCTTAACAAGGGAATCTGAACATTTCCTTTACTAATCAAACTTTAATAGTAAAGATACATGTATAAGCATTCATGATGTCTCTCACACATTATGCACATGAAACTTCCTAATTAGCATACATATCAAAGAGGAACAATATTACACATCGTAGTTACAACTCTTTCTCTTATCTCTTACTGAGGACCTAGAGTGACAAGGACCGACTGACTCAACTAATCTCATACTTGACTCCTGTGGCAAATCTACACTGATGCTCTGACCATCTTCAAGTCCATGCGGTTAACCCTAAAAATGTTTGAGTAGAGGGGTGAGCCTACTCGCTCAGTGAATGAGTACTTCATGGAAACAGACTAATGCACTAATGTGATTACAGATATAATTTGAATAAACGATATGAAATTTAACAACAATAAATACTACACTGAGCAGTTCTAAAACAATATAATTGAAATAACAAAGAATGTAAATATTGCATCCAAAGAATAGCTACTAGAAGACTATGCTCTAGTCTTCCTTAACTCTGTCATTAATAAAGGACTCTATGAACCTATATGATCATATTTTAGCTTATGCCCTGATCTTATGCAGTGTACTCTGCATAAGAGACTCGCAGTGCACTACGACCACACCGTACAAGACTTAGCGACACACCCGGGAAATGCTAAGTCTGACTGTCCGTCCTGGTCTGGACAGGACTCTCGGGCGCACAAGGGCCCCAGGCACACAAGGGCCTGTCTACACTAACTCTGAGTGCTCTGGACTCCTCCTCTAACCTGAGTACACAGGCGGAGAGTCTCACTGGGTTACCACCGTGACACAAGAACGGATTAATGTTGAATAACCCCCATTTTTCTCCAGTGCCACCGTGACACAAGCACGCGTTGTTGTTGGACACTTTCTGTCTGCCCTCCTGCCACCGTGACACACGCACGGATTATTGTTGAACACGAGCCCGACCATCTAGGCACAAGGCTAGATCGATCGTTTCACCCCAAAGGTACAGACCGCGCAATGGGGTTCTACGGTGTTCAGGGCACCTAAGTCTAACATTATCATTATAGGTACATTTTAAATAGAAATCATAACTCATTTAACATTTCTCACAAGGCTCACACGGCCTGCCATATCATATCATAAGCAACATCATAACTCATATATTCAACATATATCATATCTCAGTAACATCCCTTTCTAGGGCATGTCATATCTCATCACCTGCAATTTACGAGATATGTATTGAAAATAAGAAGCCCTGCAATATGTAGATATCAACTCAGAGTGAACAAGCATATAAAGTTAATTACAATAGAAACATACAATTCAGCAATTAAGCATCACCACATCTCATATCGAGACTTTTCATATCACCTTATCATGATTCATTGAACACCCTATCCTTAGGGTTTAATTTGCCTTATTCATTCATCACATGCCATCACCCTACTCTTAGGGTTTCATTTGATATAAGCATTCACTAAATAAAGATTGTTCCAACAAATCATATACAATCATTATAGATATGAAACCATGGAAATTTAACTAAATTTAGGGTTTCCATACCATTCACTGAGATATCATGTATCAAGAATAAAATTCAATTAAGATAACCCATGTGGTACATCCTAACCACTTATAGGATTACTAGTCCTTTTCAATAAGGTTAAAACTCTAACGATATTTCAATTAGGTCAAACCCTAATTACATCATTTGATGTAAATCTAAAAGCATCCTCACTAGGAAGTGTTGTATACGTATCTGATATGAATCTACCATCAAAGAGTCATTCAAACAGAGAAGGAATCCATATCATATCAATTTACAATAACTTAAATCAAACAGACATTTCAGGATTTAGAATTCACATGCTAAGCATTTAGGGATTTGGATGTTATAATAAAATTCGTGCATTACAATGTTTGAAGGAAGAACCCACTCACCCTAAGGTGTGAAAATACCTCAAAACTGCAGCTCAACTCAGGGAATCTCGAACTCACATCAAATCCCTAGCAAATCTCCCAATTCTTCTTCCATTCAACTCGGGAACCTTGAAAATGAGGGATTATGAAGAAAGGGTGAGAAAAGAGGGAATTTCGACATCATCTTGGATCAAATCAGAGCATGGAAGGAATCTTGACATGAGAGAGAAGATTCACCATAAACGTCTATGCAAAGGATCCAAACTAACTTGATTTCACCCTTCCTGGAATCGCAAAACCCTAATTCAGCAATTCCCCCACTTTCTTCTCTCAAACCCTAACTCTACCTCTCTCTCTAGGAGCTCATTTATCTGGAATGAATGACGAAGAATGAGAGCTGTGTGTGTGTGTGGTCGATCATATAAGTCAATTGAGCTGCTTGGGTCAATTGCATATTGACCCAACACTCAACTTTTATTATATTGGCTGAATATTCAGTTATACAAAGGTTACTGTAATTCGTTTATTTGAGAGAACAAACCTTTTCTAAAAATTATGGGAAGTTAGCACGTTGTTTATAATTGATCTATAAAGCGTTAGTTAAAATTTGAGATCATTTGGAGTTACCAATAAATAATTAAAAATAGAACAGTGCACTGCTATATTGCAGTCTGCAATATATTCGGCCGAGTTTGTCCTGCACAGAACTCGACCGACACCCTTACTGTAGAGATCAAAAAGTCATCCAAAAACTACACCAATCTAACAAAGTGTCTAAAATTTTGTTTTTCAACCACAGTTAAAATTTGAGATCAATTGGATATACCAATAAAAATATAAAATTCAATTACCACACTGCTATATAAATCTGGAAATGTGATCGGTCGAGTTTGAAACTCGGCCGATAAACAGGTCAGAGCATTCTTCAAAAATTCTGATATTTACCAATGTTGTTCACATTTTATATATCCAAATCATATCAAAATTTGAAGTAAATCAGAGTTACAAATAAAATACTAAAAATCATTTAGTGAGACATTCTACTTATCAAATTCTGTATTCATATGTCATTAAAACCCTATTTTGGGCCGATTAGGGTCTATGCTTCTCAAACCCTAATTCTCAAGACAAAAGAACATTTCAACTTATTATCATAGTTAAAACATCCTAATTGTGTTATCGTCATTAATTAGATTTCAAGAATGATTATTCCAATTAATCTTTGCATTTGCCTAGGTAAACCCTAGTTTACCAATTAAGCTCAGATGGGGTCGTAACAACTCTCCCCCCTTAGAATGTTTCGTCCTCGAAACATAAACCTACAAGAAAGATACATTCAAGGTTATTCTAAGATTATAAAGCCTTCCATGTCATTATACTCTTGTATTTCATACCTGAATGTAGTTTTCAACATTAGATCTTTTAATTCTTTACTAAATCACAACATGTTTCAAATAGTTCTCAATGATATCAAGCAAATTCTTTATGCCGCAGTCAAACATAGAATGCAAAGATAAACCATCACGCTTTCGCTGCGCAACTCTGATACTCTAATACAACTATCTCAACTTATGCTGCTCAGAGAGTTCTATTGTTCTGTATCACCTTTAAGTGACAAAAGCAAGTTCACCATACTGTTTTAAACTTTAATCAAGTGCTATTCAAATAGCAAAACAGTCTTGAATTAAAAGACTAGATTCAACAATAAATTGCACAATACTACTCTTGGCATCCCCATTGGGTCATGGATGCATGAGGTGAAGCATTACCACCTCATTCCATACTATCCTGTTTCGATCCTGGGATCTGTGGGTTATGAGCCCACACACAATTCAAAGTGTAACCATCACATTATATCATTTTAGGGTTTCAACAACAGTAATAAGGTAATCCACGATTGTATCCGTCATTCAAGCATTAATCATACTTAATTACCATCACTCAGTTATATTAGAGCTAGGTATAACAAGCTACACCTCATTAGGGTTACTTGTCCAAATAATCTAATTATCATCCCTTTCTATTAATATGAGTGAATAAGTATGACTACCTTGTTCAAAGTTTGTCTCCATGTGTACTGACATCATCCAAACCATATCACCATATCACAAATACACAATAGTAAAATGCATATCAGGTATGAATTACTACAACTAGCACACGCCTTTAATTTAACATATAGCTTACACAAATACCCTGAAATCATATGTAGAACCAACTTTCATACCTTAATATGCCTTCAACAAATCATACATGTAAAAACAAATTTACATATTACACAAAGCTAGTGTTTTCCCATATCTCTCTGCTCATTCATTACTTCTTTACTTTTTGCTACCTATCCTTTTCATATGATTATATACAATAAACATCATTAACATTGAAGCATTTAAGATAGGAATAGATTATTCATCATTCTTGCTATCACACAAGAATTTATTTCTTATCACACTTCATCATATTGTATGTCACTATTACATTCACTAGATGACCCTACCAAGGTAGTTATGCATCATATATGATTCATTTTCTTATCATTTCATTCCCACCTTGCTCTCAATAAGGAATATATGAAAGAGAAGATGATTTTAAGACTTGGAATACTTGTATTCAAACATTCCCTTAATACATTCTCGTATGTAGATTTACTTAATTATCAACAGAAATATTTGATTAATTAGCACTTGCCTGAAACTCACAACCTCTTTATTTTATAACTTCTCCATCATATTTCAAACCCCATCTTACATTTCATAGTCCTCTTACCATATACTACTCTTTAACCAGTCATCTTTAATTCTAAATTTTTTTCTCTTATGACCATGTTGCTTATTCATATGTATGGTCATGTATACCATGTTGCACATATTTCCTCCTTTATCTTTATATTATTGTGAAGTTAATGTTCTAAATTAATAGTCCTTCTATTAGTTTTTACTCATGTTGAATACATTACATATTCTTCATTTTTAAATCAAATGGATCATGCATGGGTCAAACATAGTTTCTCTTTCAATCAAGTTTTTCTCTCCTGAATACAGTCTACCTTTGTATGACTTATTCATTCGTTAAACTACACCTATGTTCTTTGCTTAGAAACTAGTTTGTTGTTCTAGTCTTATGAATTACATGGTCATACGATCCTCTTTACTTTTATGGACCTATTGAATGCTCAACCCTATTCTCTACTTAGCCTTTGCTTTAGAGTTCATAAAAGCATTATACTCTATTATATGATTCATTCTTCATGATTGATTCTTGTTATCTTGAACCATACATACATTTCACATATCTTTTCTATATTTCATATGTATAGTATATATAATATTAATCAATAAACTGATTATGAATCTCATATCATGTTCCTTTATTTCCAATTAAGGGTTTCTCATATGAGGCCCCAAAAATTGAACCTCATATATCAGTTTCAACTAATTCTTAGTTGTTCTGATTTTGCCCATATGTTTCAACATCTTACTGTATGTACATTCTTACTCTGATGTGGGTATAATTATTCAAATTCTATTCTTATTATACTATTGATAGGATTCATTAGATCCTAGTAACGCATCCTGCCAACCGGACCAGGCCAAACCTGAAGTCCTGAAGCCAAGAACTACAAGAATTACATTCTTCCTGAACTGTCACTCACAGCTCAGAAACTCGGCCGATTGCTTCACAACTCGGCCGATCCGCTTGAAACTCGACCGATCAACTTGCTGTTTGATTTCCTGTAAAAGAAACTCGGCCGAATTACATACAACTCGGCCGATCAGTTTGCTGTTCGATTGCTTATTAAGGAAACTCGGCCGAATCACATACAACTCGGCCGAATCGCGTACAGACTGAAAACCTAAACAGACCTGCTGATGTCAATTTCACTCGAATCAGCGGGCAAAACCATAGAAACAAAATCTCATTCAAAGGTCAATTCTAGTCTACTTGTTACAAAGAATGAAATCAATAAATGCTACAATTGCATAGTGTACAACAGATATTAAAGACCCATATTTCAAAGTATTGAATATTTCAATTCAAACATATAAGAGCATTTCTATACATTTCCAACAAACACAACATTATGAAATGTAAATTCTATCTCCTTTTACATTTATGCTCTTAATTCTTGTCTCTTTTCTCATTTTCTAACCCTAACCTTTCTAGGGTTCATCTCTAGCCCATTCTTCCACTGTATACCTGGCCAGGGTATACGTGAGAGAATAGACAGAGTAGCTTATACTGGCTGATCCAAGTACTCAGATATCGGGCCAGGATATCCAAATACTCAAATCCCCAAAGCTAACATCAAACATCTCATATCTGCCACACTTAGGACTCTAACTTACTAACTTAATGGTCCTTGACAACTCACCCTAAGCTCTGATACCAAGCTGTTACACCCCGATCTCACAATTTCCTCAAATCATGAGATTAGGGCATAAGATAGGATTTATATGTAACACAAAGAACACCCTTAACTTTTTCTTTTCCTTTAAACTCTTAATTCTTCGCATTGAACCACATAAAACATCTTAACAAGAGAATCTGAACATTTCCTTTACTAATCAAACTTTAATAGTAAAGATACATGTATAAGCATTCATGATGTCTCTCACACATTATCCACATGAAACTTGCTAATTAGCATACATATCAAAGAGGAACAATATTACACATCGTAGTTACAACTCTTTCTCTTATCTCTTACTGAGGACCTAGAGTGACAAGGACCTACTGACTCAACTAATCTCATACTTGACTCCTGTGGCAAATCTACACTGATGCTCTGACCATCTTCAAGTCCACGCGGTTAACCCTAAAAATGTTTGAGTAGAGGGGTGAGCCTACTCGCTCAGTGAATGAGTACTTCATGGAAACAGACTAATGCACTAATGTGATTACAGATATAATTTGAATAAACGATATGAAATTTAACAACAATAAATACTACACTGAGCAGTTCTAAAACAATATAATTGAAATAACAAAGAATGTAAATATTGCATCCAAAGAATAGCTACTAGAAGACTATGCTCTAGTCTTCCTTAACTCTTTCATTAATAAAGGACTCTGTGAACCTATATGATCATATTTTAGCTTATGCCTTGATCTTATGCAGTGTACTCTGCATAAGAGACTCGCAGTGCACTACGACCACACCGTACAAGACTTAGCGACACACCCGGGAAATGCTAAGTCTGACTGTCCGTCCTGGTCTGCACAGGACTCTCGGGCGCACAAGGGCCCCAGGCACACAAGGGCCTGTCTGCACTAACTCTGAGTGCTCTGGACTCCTCCTCTAACCTGAGTACACAGGCGGAGAGTCTCACTGGGTTACCACCGTGACACAAGAACAGATTAATGTTGAATAACCCCCATTTTTCTCCAGTGCCACCGTGACACAAGCACACATTGTTGTTGGACACTGTATGTCTGCCCTCGTGCCACCATGACACACGCACGGATTATTGTTGAACACGAGCCCGACCATCTAGGCACAAGGCTAGATCGATCGTTTCACCCCAAAGGTACAGACCGCGCAATGGGGTTCTACAGTGTTCAGGGCACCTAAGTCTAACATTATCATTATAGGTACATTTTAAATAGAAATCATAACTCATTTAACATTTCTCACAAGGCTCACACGGCCTGCCATATCATATCATAAGCAACATCATAACTCATATATTCAACATATATCATATCTCAGTAACATCCCTTTCTAGGGCATGTCATATCTCATCACCTGCAATTTACGAGATATGTATTGAAAATAAGAAGCCCTGCAATATGTAGATATCAACTCAGAGTGAACAAGCATATAAAGTTAATTACAATAGAAACATACAATTCAGCAATTAAGCATCACCACGTCTCATATCGAGACTTTTCATATCACCTTATCATGATTCATTGAACACCCTATCCTTAGGGTTTAATTTGCCTTATTCATTCATCACATGCCATCACCCTACTCTTAGGGTTTCATTTGATATAAGCATTCACTAAATAAAGATTGTTCCAACAAATCATATACAATCATTATAGATATGAAACCATGGAAATTTAACTAAATTTAGGGTTTCCATACCATTCACTGAGATATCATGTATCAAGAATAAAATTCAATTAAGATAACCCATGTGGTACATCCTAGCCACTTATAGGATTACTAGTCCTTTTCAATAAGGTTGAAACTCTAACGATATTTCAATTAGGTCAAACCCTAATTACATCATTTGATGTAAATCTAAAAGCATCCTCACTAGGAAGTGTTGTATACGTATCTGATATGAATCTACCATCAAAGAGTCATTCAAACAGAGAAGGAATCCATATCATATCAATTTACAATAACTTAAATCAAACAGACATTTCAGGATTTAGAATTCACATGCTAAGCATTTAGGGATTTGGATGTTATAATCAAATCCGTGCATTACAATGTTTGAAGGAAAAACCCACTCACCCTAAGGTGTGAAAACACCTCAAAACTGCAGCTCAACTCAGGGAATCTCGAACTCACATCAAATCCCTAGCAAATCTCCCAATTCTTCTTCCATTCAACTCGGGAACCTTGAAAATGAGGGATTATGAAGAAAGGGTGAGAAAAGAGGGAATTTCGACATCATATTGGATCAAATCAGATCATGGAAGGAATCTTGACATGAGAGAGAAGATTCACCATAAAAGTCTATGCAAAGGATCCAAACTTACTTGATTTCACCCTTCCTGGAATCACAAAACCCTAATTCAGCAATTCCCCCACTTTCTTCTCTCAAACCCTAACAATCCCTCTCTCTCTAGGAGCTCATTTCTCTGGAATGAATGACAAAGAATGAGAGCTGTGTGTGTGTGTGGTCGATCATATAAGTCAATTGAGCTGCTTGGGTCAATTGCATATTGACCCAACACTCAACTTTAATTATATTGGCTGAATATTCAGTTATACAAAGGTTACTGTAATTAGTTTATTTTAGAGATCAAACCTTCTCCGAAAAAAATGGGAATTTAGGAAGTTATTTATAATTGATCTGTAAATCTTCCGTTAAAATTTGAGATCATTTTGAGTTACCAATAAATAATTAAAAATCGAACAGTGCACTGCTATATTGCAGTCTGCAATATATTCGGCCGAGTTTGTCCTGCACAGAACTCGACCGTCACCCTTACTGTAGAGATCATAAAGTCATCCAAAAATTATGCCAATTTAACAAAGTGTCTAAAATTGTGTTTTTCAAGCACAGTTAAAATTTGAGATCAATTGGATATAACAATAAAAATATAAAATTCAATTACCACACTGCTATTTAAATCTGGAAATGTGATCGGTCGAGTTTGAAACTTGGCCGATAAACAGGTCAGAGCATTCTTCAAAAGTTCTGATATTTACCAATGTTGTTCAGATTTTATATATACAAATCATATACAAATTTGAAGTAAATCAGAGTTACACATAAAATACTAAAAATCATTTAGTGAGACATTCTACTTACCAAATTCTGTATTCATACGTCATTAAAACCCTATTTTAGGCCGAATAGGGTCTATGCTTCTCAAACCCTAATTCTCAAGACAAAAGAACATTTCAACTTATTATCATAGTTAAAACATCCTAATTGTGTTATCGTCATTAATTAGATTTCAAGAATGATTATTCCAATTAATCTTTGCATTTGTCTAGGTAAACCCTAGTTTACCAATTAAGCTCAGATGGGGTCGTAACAACTCTCCCCCCCTTAGAATGTTTCGTCCTCGAAACATAAACCTACAAGAAAGATACATTCAAGGTTATTCTAAGCTTATAAAGCCTTCCATGTCATTATACTCTTGTATTTCATACCTGAATGTAGTTTTCAACATTAGATCTTTTAATTCTTTACTAAATCACAACATGTTTCAAATAGTTCTCAATGATATCAAGCAAATTCTTTATGCCGCAGTCAAACATAGAATGCAAAGATAAACCATCATGCTTTCGCTGCGCAACTCTGATACTCTAATACAACTATCTCAACTTATGCTGCTCAGAGAGTTCTATTGTTCTGTATCACCTTTAAGTGACAAAAGCAAGTTCACCATACTGTTTTAAACTTTAATCAAGTGCTATTCAAATAGCAAAACAGTCTTGAATTAAAAGACTAGATTCAACAATCAATTGCACAATACTACTCTTGGCATCCCCATTGGGTCATGGATGCATGAGGTGAAGCATTACCACCTCATTCCATACTATCCTGTTTCGATCCTGGGATCTGTGGGTTATGGGCCCACACACAATTCAAAGTGTAACCATCACATTATATCATTTTCGGGTTTCAACAACAGTAATAAGGTAATCCACGATTGTATCCGTCATTCAAGCATTAATCATACTCAATTACCATCACTCAGTTATATTAGAGCTAGGTATAACAAGCTACACCTCATTAGGGTTACTTGTCCAAACAATCTAATTATCATCCCTTTCTATTAATATGAGTGAATAAGTATGACTACCTTGTTCAGAGTATCTCTCCATGTGTACTGACATCATCCAAACCATATCACCATATCACAAATACATAATAGTAAAATGCATATCAGGTATGAATTACTACAACTAGGACATGCCTTTAATTTAACATATAGCTTACACAAATACCATGAAATCATATGTAGAAACCTTAATATGCCTTCAACAAATCATACATGTAAAAACAAATTTACATATTACACAAAGCTAGTGTTTTCCCATATCTCTCTGCTCATTCATTACTTCTTTACTTTTTGCTACCTATCCTTTTCATATGATTATATACAATAAACATCATTAACATTGAAGTGTTTAAGATAGGAATAGATTATTCATCATTCTTGCTATCACACAAGAATTTATTTCTTATCGCACTTCATCATATTGTATGTCACTATTACATTCACTAGATGACCCTACCAAGGTAGTTATGCATCATATATGATTCATTTTCTTATCATTTCATTCCCACCTTGCTCTCAATAAGGAATATATGAAAGAGAAGATGATTTTAAGACTTGGAATACTTGTATTCAAACATTCCCTTAATACATTCTCGTATGTAGATTTACTTAATTATCAACAGAAATATTTGATTAATTAGCACTTGCCTGAAACTCACAACCTCTTTATTTTATAACTTCTCCATCATATTTCAAACCCTATCTTACGTTTCATAGTCCTCTTACCATATACTACTCTTTAACCCGTCATCTTTAATTCTAAATTTTTTTCTCTTATGACCATGTTGCTTATTCATATGTATGGTCATGTATACCATGTTGCACATATTTCCTCCTTTATCTTTATATTATTGTGAAGTTAATGTTCTAAATTAATAGTCCTTCTATTAGTTTTTACTCATGTTGAATACATTACATATTCTTCATTTTTAAATCAAGTGGATCATGCATGGGTCAAACATAGTTTCTCTTTCAATCAAGTTTTTCTCTCCTGAATACAGTCTACCTTTGTATGACTTATTCATTCGTTAAACTACACCTATGTTCTTTGCTTAGAAACTACTTTGTTGTTATAGTCTTATGAATTACATGTTCATACGATCCTCTTTACTTTTATGGACCTATTGAATGCTCAACCCTATTCTCTAATTAGCCTTTGCTTTAGAGTTCATAAAAGCATTATACTCTATTATATGATTCATTCTTCATGATTGATTCTTGTTATCTTGAACCATACATACATTTCACATATCTTTTCTATATTTCATATGTATAGTTCATATAATATTAATCAATAAACTGATTATGAATCTCATATCATGTTCCTTTATTTCCAATTAAGGGTTTCTCATATGAGGCCCCAAAAATTGAACCTCAGATATCACTTTCAACTAATTCTTAGTTGTTCTGATTTTGCCCATATGTTTCAACATCTTACTGTATGTACATTCTTACTCTGATGTGGGTATAATTATTCAAATTCTATTCTTATTATACTATTGATAGGATTCATTAGATCCTAGTAACGCATCCTGCCAACCGGACCAGGCCAAACCTGAAGTCCTGAAGCCAAGAACTACAAGAATTACATTCTTCCTGAGCTGCCACTCACAGCTCAGAAACTCGGCCGATTGGTCAGAAACTCGGCCGATTGCTTCACAACTCGGCCGATCCGCTTGAAACTCGACCGATCAACTTGCTGTTTGATTTCCTGTAAAAGAAACTCGGCCGAATTACATACAACTCGGCCAATCAGTTTGCTATTCGATTGCTTATTAAGGAAACTCGGCCGAATCACATACAACTCGGCCGAATCGCGTACAGACTGAAAACCTAAACAGACCTGCTGATGTCAATTTCACTCGAACCAGCGGGCAAAACCATAGAAACAAAAGCTCATTCAAAGGTCAATTCTAGTCTACTTGTTACAAATAATGAAATCAATAAATGCTACAATTGCATAGTGTACAACAGATATTAAAGACCCATATTTCAAAGTATTGAATATTTCAATTCAAACATATAAGAGCATTTCTATACATTTCCAACATAAACAACATTATGAAATGTAAATTCTATCTCCTTTTACATTTTTGCTCTTAATTCTTGTCTCTTTTCTCATTTTCTAACCCTAACCTTTCTAGGGTTCATCTCTAGCCCATTCTTCCACTGTATACCTGGCCAGGGTATACGTGAGAGAATAGACAGAGTAGCTTATACTGGCTGATCCAAGTACTCAGATATCGGGCCAGGATATCCAAATACTCAAATCCCCAAAGCTAACATCAAACATCTCATATCTGCCACACTTAGGACTCTAACTTACTAACTTAATGTCCTTGACAACTCACCCTAAGCTCTGATACCAAGCTGTTACACCCCGATCTCACAATTTCCTCAAATCATGAGATTAGGGCATAAGATAGGATTTATATGTAACACAAAGAACACCCTTAACTTTTTCTTTTCCTTTAAACTCTTGTTTCTTCGCATTGAACCACATAAAACATCTTAACAAGAGAATCTGAACATTTCCTTTACTAATCAAACTTTAATTGTAAAGATACATGTATAAGCATTCATGATGTCTCTCACACATTTTGCACATGAAAGTTGCTAATTAGCATACATATCAAAGAGGAACAATATTACACATCATAGTTACAACTCTTTCTCTTATCTCTTACTGAGGACCTAAAGTGACAAGGACCGACTGACTCAACTAATCTCATACTTGACTCCTGTGGCAAATCTACACTGATGCTCTGACCATCTTCAAGTCCACGCGGTTAACCCTAAAAATGTTTGAGTAGAGGGGTGAGCCTACTCGCTCAGTGAATGAGTACTTCATGGAAACAGACTAATGCACTAATGTGATTACATATATAATTTGAATAAACGATATGAAATTTAACAACAATAAATACTACACTGAGCAGTTCTAAAACAATATAATTGAAATAACAAAGAATGTAAATATTGCATCCAAAGAATAGCTACTAGAAGACTATGCTCTAGTCTTCCTTAACTCTTTCATTAATAAAGGACTCTTTGAACCTATATGATCATATTTTAGCTTATGCCCTGATCTTATGCAGTGTACTCTGCATAAGAGACTCGCAGTGCACTACGACCACACCGTACAAGACTTAGCGACACACCCGGGAAATGCTAAGTCTGACTGTCCGTCCTGGACTGCACAGGACTCTCGGGCGCACAAGGGCTCCAGGCACACAAGGGCCTGTCTGCACTAACTCTGAGTACTCTAGACTCCTCCTCTAACCTGAGTACACAGGTGGAGAGTCTCACTGGGTTACCACCGTGACACAAGCACGGATTAATGTTGAATAACCCCCATTTTTCTCCAGTGCCACCGTGACACAAGCACGCGTTGTTGTTGGACACTGTCTGTCTGCCCTCGTGCCACCGTGACACATGCACAGATTATTGTTGAACACGAGCCCGACCATCTAGGCACAAGGCTAGATCGATCGTTTCACCCCAAAGGTACAAACCGCGCAATGGGGTTCTACGGTGTTCAAGGCACCTAAGTCTAACATTATCATTATAGGTACATTTTAAACAGAAATCATAACTCATTTAACATTTCTCACAAGGCTCACACGGCCTGCCATATCATATCATAGGCAACATCATAACTCATATATTCAACATATATCATATCTCAGTAACATCCCTTTCTAGGGCATGTCATATCTCATCACCTGCAATTTACGAGATATGTATTGAAAATAAGAAGCCCTGCAATATGTAGATATCAACTCAGAGTGAACAAGCATATAAAGTTAATTACAATAGAAACATACAATTCAGCAATTAAGCATCACCACATCTCATATCGAGACTTTTCATATCACCTTATCATGATTCATTGAACACCCTATCCTTAGGGTTTAATTTGCCTTATTCATTCATCACATGCCATCACCCTACTCTTAGGGTTTCATTTGATATAAGCATTCACTAAATAAAGATTGTTCCAACAAATCATATACAATCATTATAGATATGAAACCATGGAAATTCAACTAAATTTAGGGTTTCCATACCATTCACTGAGATATCATGTATCAAGAATAAAATTCAATTAAGATAACCCATGTGGTACACCTTAACCACTTATAGGATTACTAGTCCTTTTCAATAAGGTTGAAACTCTAACGATATTTCAATTAGGTCAAACCCTAATTACATCATTTGATGTAAATCTAAAAGCATCCTCAGTAGGAAGTGTTGTATACGTATCTGATATGAATCTACCATCAAAGAGTCATTCAAACAGAGAAGGAATCCATATCATATCAATTTACAATAACTTAAATCAAACAGACATTTCAGGATTTAGAATTCACATGCTAAGCATTTAGGGATTTGGATGTTATAATAAAATTCGTGCATTACAATGTTTGAAGGAAGAACCCACTCACCCTAAGGTGTGAAAACACCTCAAAACTGCAGCTCAACTCAGGGAATCTCGAACTCACATCAAATCCCTAGCAAATCTCCCAATTCTTCTTCCATTCAACTCGGGAACCTTGAAAATGAGGGATTATGAAGAAAGGGTGAGAAAAGAGGGAATTTCGAAATCATCTTGGATCAAATCAGAGCATGGATGGAATCTTGACATGAGAGAGAAGATTCACCATAAAAGTCTATGCAAAGGATCCAAACTTACTTGATTTCACCCTTCCTGGAATCGCAAAACCCTAATTCAGCAATTCCCCCACTTTCTTCTCTCAAACCCTAACTCTCCCTCTCTCTCTAGGAGCTCATTTCTCTGGAATGAATGACGAAGAATGAGAGCTGTGTGTGTGTGTGGTCGATCATATAAGTCAATTGAGCTGCTTGGGTCAATTGCATATTGACCCAACACTCAACTTTAATTATATTGGCTGAATATTCAGTTATACAAAGGTTACTGTAATTCGTTTATTTCAGAGATCAAACCTTCTCCAAACATTATGGGAATTTATTAAGTTGTGTATAATTGATCTATAAAGCTTCAGTTAAAATTTGAGATCATTTGGAGTTACCAATAAATAATTAAAAATCGAACAGTGCACTTCTATATTGCAGTCTGCAATATATTCGGCCGAGTTTGTCCTGCACAGAACTCGACCGACACCCTTACTGTAGAGATCAAAAAGTCATCCAAAAATTACGCCAATTTAAAAGAGTGTCTAAAATTGTGTTTTTCAAGCACAGTTCAAATTTGAGATCAATTGGATGTACCAATAAAAATATAAAATTCAATTACCACACTGCTATATAAATCTGGAAATGTGATCGGTCGAGTTTGAAACCCGGCCGATAAACAGGTCAGAGCATTCTTCAAAAATTCTGATATTTACCAATGTTGTTCACATTGCATATATCCAAATCATATCCAAATTTGAAGTAAATCAGAGTTACACATAAAATACTAAAAATCATTTAGTGAGACATTCTACTTATCAAATTCTGTATTCATATGTCATTAAAACCCTATTTTAGGCCGATTAGGGTTTATGCTTCTCAAACCCTAATTCTCAAGACAAAAGAACATTTCAACTTATTATCATAGTTAAAACATCCTAATTGTGTTATCGTCATTAATTAGATTTCAAGAATGATTATTCCAATTAATCTTTGCATTTGTCTAGGTAAACCCTAGTTTACCAATTAAGCTCAGATGGGGTCGTAACAACTCTCCCCCCCTTAGAATGTTTCATCCTCGAAACATAAACCTACAAGAAAGATACATTCAAGGTTATTCTAAGCTTATAAAGCCTTCCATGTCATTATACTCTTGTATTTCATACCTGAATGTAGTTTTCAACATTAGATCTTTTAATTCTTTACTAAATCACAACATGTTTCAAATAGTTCTCAATGATATCAAGCAAATTCTTTATGCCGCAGTCAAACATAGAATGCAAAGATAAACCATCACGCTTTCACTGCGCAACTCTGATACTCTAATACAACTATCTCAACTTATGCTGCTCAGAGAGTTCTATTGTTCTGTATCACCTTTAAGTGACAAAAGCAAGTTCACCATACTGTTTTAAACTTTAATCAAGTGCTATTCAAATAGCAAAAACAGTCTTGAATTAAAAGACTAGATTCAACAATCAATTGCACAATACTACTCTTGGCATCCCCATTGGGTCATGGATGCATGAGGTGAAGCATTACCACCTCATTCCATACTATCCTGTTTCGATCCTGGGATCTGTGGGTTATGGGCCCACACACAATTCAAAGTGTAACCATCACATTATATCATTTTAGGGTTTCAACAACAGTAATAAGGTAATCCACGATTGTATCCGTCATTAAAGCATTAATCATACTCAATTACCATCACTCAGTTATATTAGAGCTAGGTATAACAAGCTACACCTCATTAGGGTTACTTGTCCAAACAATCTAATTATCATCCCTTTCTATTAATATGAGTGAATAAGTATGACTACCTTGTTCAGAGTATCTGTCCATGTGTACTGACATCATCCAAACCATATCACCATATCACAAATACACAATAGTAAAATGCATATCAGGTATGAATTACTACAACTAGCACACGCCTTTAATTTAACATATAGCTTACACAAATACCCTGAAATCATATGTAGAACCAACTTTCATACCTTAATATGCCTTCAACAAATCATACATGTAAAAACAAATTTACATATTACACAAAGCTAGTGTTTTCCCATATCTCTCTGCTCATTCCTTACTTCTTTACTTTTTTCTACCTATCCTTTTCATATGATTATATACAATAAACATCATTAACATTGAAGCATTTAAGATAGGAATAGATTATTCATCATTCTTGCTATCACACAAGAATTTATTTCTTATCGCACTTCATCATATTGTATGTCACTATTACATTCACTAGATGACCCTACCAAGGTAGTTATGCATCATATATGATTCATTTTCTTATCATTTCATTCCCATCTTGCTCTCAATAAGGAATATATGAAAGAGAAAATGATTTTAAGACTTGGAATACTTGTATTCAAACATTCCCTTAATACATTCTCGTATGTAGATTTACTTAATTATCAACAGAAATATTTGATTAATTAGCACTTGCCTGAAACTCACAACCTCTTTATTTTATAACTTCTCCATCATATTTCAAACCCTATCTTACGTTTCATAGTCCTCTTACCATATACTACTATTTAACCCGTCATCTTTAATTCTAAATTTTTTTCTCTTATGACCATGTTGCTTATTCATATGTATGGTCATGTATACCATGTTGCACATATTTCCTCCTTTATCTTTATATTATTGTGAAGTTAATGTTCTAAATTAATAGTCCTTCTATTAGTTTTTACTCATGTTGAATACATTACATATTCTTCATTTTTAAATCAAGTGGATCATGCATGGGTCAAACATAGTTTCTCTTTCAATCAAGTTTTTCTCTCCTGAATACAATCTACCTTTGTATGACTTATTCATTCGTTAAACTACACCTATGTTCTTTTCTTAGAAACTAGTTTGTTGTTCTAGTCTTATGAATTACATGTTCATACGATCCTCTTTACTTTTATGGACCTATTGAATGCTCAACCCTATTCTCTACTTAGCCTTTTCTTTAGAGTTCATAAAAGCATTATACTCTATTATATGATTCATTCTTCATGATTGATTCTTGTTATCTTGAACCATACATACATTTCACATATCTTTTCTATATTTCATATGTATAGTTCATATAATATTAATCAATAAACTGATTATGAATCTCATATCATGTTCCTTTATTTCCAATTAAGGGTTTCTCATATGAGGCCCCAAAAATTGAACCTCAGATATCACTTTCAACTAATTCTTAGTTGTTCTGATTTTGCCCATATGTTTCAACATCTTACTGTATGTACATTCTTACTCTGATGTGGGTATAATTATTCAAATTCTATTCTTATTATACTATTGATAGGATTCATTAGATCCTAGTAACACATCCTGCCAACCGGACCAGGCCAAAACTGAAGTCCTGAAGCCAAGAACTACAAGAATTACATTCTTCCTGAACTGCCACTCACAGCTCAGAAACTTGGCCGATTGGTCAGAAACTCGTCCGATTGCTTCACAACTCGGCCGATCCGCTTGAAACTCGACCGATCAACTTGCTGTTTGATTTCCAGTAAAAGAAACTCGGCCGAATTACATACAACTCGGCCGATCAGTTTGCTGTTCGATTTCTTATTAAGGAAACTCGGCCGAATCACATACAACTCGGCCGAATCGCGTACAGACTGAAAACCTAAACAGACCTGCTGATGTCAATTTCACTCGAATCAGCGGGCAAAACCATAGAAACAAAAGCTCATTCAAAGGTCAATTCTAGTCTACTTGTTACAAAGAATGAAATCAATAAATGCTACAATTGCATAGTGTACAACAGATATTAAAGACCCATATTTCAAAGTATTGAATATTTCAATTCAAACATATAAGAGCATTTCTATACATTTCCAACATAAACAACATTATGAAATGTAAATTCTATCTCCTTTTACATTTATGCTCTTAATTCTTGTCTCTTTTCTCGTTTTTTAACCCTAACCTTTCTAGGGTTCATCTCTAGCCCATTCTTCCACTGTATACCTGGCCAGGGTATACGTGAGAGAATAGACAAAGTAGCTTATACTGGCTGATCCAAGTACTCAGATATCGGGCCAGGATATCCAAATACTCAAATCCCCAAAGCTAACATCAAACATCTCATATCTGCCACACTTAGGACTCTAACTTACTAACTTAATGGTCCTTGACAACTCACCCTAAGCTCTGATACCAAGCTGTTACACCCCGATCTCACAATTTCCTCAAATCATGAGATTAGGGCATAAGATAGGATTTATATGTAACACAAAGAACACCCTTAACTTTTTCTTTTCCTTTAAACTCTTGTTTCTTCGCATTGAACCACATAAAACATCTTAACAAGGGAATCTGAACATTTCCTTTACTAATCAAACTTTAATAGTAAAGATACATGTATAAGCATTCATGATGTCTCTCACACATTATGCACATGAAACTTGCTAATTAGCATACATATCAAAGAGGAACAATATTACACATCGTAGCTACAACTCTTTCTCTTATCTCTTACTGAGGACCTAGAGTGACAAGGACCGACTGACTCAACTAATCTCATACTTGACTCCTGTGGTAAATCTACACTGATGCTCTGACCATCTTCAAGTCCACGTGGTTAACCCTAAAAATGTTTGAGTAGAGGGGTGAGCCTACTCGCTCAGTGAATGAGTACTTCATGGAAACAGACTAATGCACTAATGTGATTACAGATATAATTTGAATAAACGATATGAAATTTAACAACAATAAATACTACACTGAGAAGTTCTAAAACAATATAATTGAAATAACAAAGAATGTAAATATTGCATCCAAAGAATAGCTACTAGAAGACTATGCTCTAGTCTTCCTTAACTCTTTCATTAATAAAGGACTCTGTGAACCTATATGATCATATTTTAGCTTATACCCTGATCTTATGCAGTGTACTCTGCATAAGAGACTCGCAGTGAATTACGACCACACCGTACAAGACTTAGCGACACACCCGGGAAATGCTAAGTCTGACTGTCCGTCCTAGTCTGCACAGGACTCTCGGGCGCACAAGGGCCCCAGGCGCACAAGGGCCTGTCTGCACTAACTCTGAGTGCTCTGGACTCCTCCTCTAACTTGAGTACACAGGCGGAGAGTCTCACTGGGTTACCACCGTGACACAAGCACGGATTAATGTTGAATAACCCCCATTTTTCTCCAGTGCCACCGTGACACAAGCACGCGTTGTTGTTGGACACTGTCTGTCTTCCCTCGTGCCACCGTGACACACGCACAGATTATTGTTGAACACGAGCCCGACCATCTAGGCATAAGGCTAGATTGATCGTTTCACCCCAAAGGTACAGACCGCGCAATGGGGTTCTACGGTGTTCAGGGCACCTAAGTCTAACATTATCATTATAGGTACATTTTAAACAGAAATCATAACTCATTTAACATTTCTCACAAGGCTCACACGGCCTGCCATATCATATCATAAGCAACATCATAACTCATATATTCAACATATATCATATCTCAGTAACATCCCTTTCTAGGGCATGTCATATCTCATCACCTGCAATTTACGAGATATGTATTGAAAATAAGAAGCCCTGCAATATGTAGATATCAACTCAGAGTGAACAAGCATATAAAGTTAATTACAATAGAAACATACAATTCAGCAATTAAGCATCACCACATCTCATATCGAGACTTTTCATATCACGTTATCATGATTCATTGAACACCCTATCCTTAGGGTTTAATTTGCCTTATTCATTCATCACATGCCATCACCCTACTCTTAGGGTTTCATTTGATATAAGCATTCACTAAATAAAGATTGTTCCAACAAATCATATACAATCATTATAGATATGAAACCATGGAAATTTAACTAAATTTAGGGTTTCCATACCATTCACTGAGATATCATGTATCAAGAATAAAATTCAATTAAGATAACCCATGTGGTACATCCTAACCACTTATAGGATTACTAGTCCTTTTCAATAAGGTTGAAACTCTTACGATATTTCAATTAGGTCAAACCCTAATTACATCATTTGATGTAAATCTAAAAGCATCCTCACTAGAAAGTGTTGTATACGTATCTGATATAAATCTACCATCAAAGAGTCATTCAAACAGAGAAGGAATCCATATCATATCAATTTACAATAACTTAAATCAAACAGACATTTCAGGATTTGGAATTCACATGCTAAGCATTTAGGGATTTGGATGTTATAATCAAATTCGTGCATTACAATGTTTGAAGGAAGAACCCACTCACCCTAAGGTGTGAAAACACCTCAAAACTGCAGCTCAACTCAGGGAATCTCGAACTCACATCAAATCCCTAGCAAATCTCCCAATTGTTCTTCCATTCAACTCGGGAACCTTGAAAATGAGGGATTATGAAGAAAGGGTGAGAAAAGAGGGAATTTCGAAATCATCTTGGATCAAATCAGAGCATGGACGGAATGTTGACATGAGAGAGAAGATTCACCATAAAAGTCTATGCAAAGGATCCAAACTTACTTGATTTCACCCTTCCTGGAATCGCAAAACCCTAATTCAGCAATTCCCCCACTTTCTTCTCTCAAACCCTAACTCTCCCTCTCTCTCTCTAGGAGCTCGTTTCTCGGGAATGAATGACGAAGAATGAGATCTGTGTGTGTGTGTGGTAGATCATATAAGTCAATTGAGCTGCTTGGGTCAATTGCATATTGACCCAACACTCAACTTTAATTATATTGGCTGAATATTCAGTTATACAAAGGTTACTGTAATTCGTTTATTTCAGAGATCAAACCTTCTCGAAAAATTATGGGAATTTATCACGTTGTTTATAATTGATCTATAAATCGTCCTTTAAAATTTGAGATCATTTGGAGTTACCAATAAATAATTAAAAATCGAACAGTGCCCTGCTATATTGCAGTCTGCAATATATTCGGCCGAGTTTGTCCTGCAAAGAACTCGACCGACACCCTTACCGTAGAGATCAAAAAGTCATCCAAAAATTACGCGAATTTAACAGAGTGTCTAAAATTGTGTTTTTTAAGCACATTTAAAATTTGAGATCAATTGGATATACCAATAAAAATATAAAATTCAATTACCACACTGCTATATAAATCTGGAAATGTGATCGGTCGAGTTTGAAACTCGGCCGATAAACAGGTCAGAGCATTCTTCAAAAATTCTGATATTTACCAATGTTGTTCACATTTTATATATACAAATCATATCAAAATTTGAAGTAAATCAGAGTTACACATAAAATACTAAAAATCATTTAGTGAGACATTCTACTTATCAAATTCTGTATTCATATGTCATTAAAACCCTATTTTGGGCCGATTAGGGTCTATGCTTCTCAAACCCTAATTCTCAAGACAAAAGAACATTTCAACTTATTATCATAGTTAAAACATCCTAATTGTGTTATCGTCATTAATTAGATTTCAAGAATGATTATTCCAATTAATCTTTGCATTTGTCTAGGTAAACCCTAGTTTACCAATTAAGCTCAGATGGGGTCGTAACAGTATCTGATTATCATGTAGTATGTACATGGAAGTGTGAGAAACAGAATGAATGTATGGATGTGCATCATTAATGTTGAGATCATATTAGAGTAATAAAAGTTTAATTCTCTTGTAAAGTTTATTTATGTGATTGAATGCGAGAAAACAAAGAGTTTGAAATAAAAAGGAAAAGTCGGGAGTGAACTTTATAATAAGTGTACTCCTCATAGTCATGTCCTAATCTCATGATTAGTGGAAATCGTGGGATGTGGGTGTGACAACTTTGGTATCAGAGCTTAGGCTGAGTTTTCAGGGACCATTAAGTTAGTATGTTAGAGTCATAAGTGTGGAAGATAGGAGATGTTATGATTTAGCTCTGGGGATTTGAGTATTTGGATATCCTGGCTTGATATCTGAGTACTTGGATCAACCAATATCAAGCTACTGTCTATTCTTTCATGTATACCCTGGCTAGGTATATAGTGGAAGGATGGTCTAGAGAGGAACCTAGAAATCTTAGGGTTAGGAGACCAAAAGTAATGAAGGAGTAAGAGATTAAACATAGAATGTGATACAATTCTCGCTTTATATTGCTTCTTTGATTGGAGTTCAGTAGAAATGCTCTTATATATGAATTCAAATTATCAGTTTGTAGAATATATATGGTTCTTTTATATTCTTATGTTTCATGAAGTGATTCAGTCATTGTTTATATTCTTTGTATTACGTAGACCAGAAGTTATGTTTAAATGAGTTTTCCATAAGTGGATATTCTTTCCACATGTTTGAGACTAATATGAGTTGGTTAATCCTAAGTAGCTCTTGGCTTCAAGACTACAGGTTCGGCATGGTCCGGATGGCAGGATGTGTTACTGGGATCTAATGACTCCTATTAATAGTATAATAAGAGTAGACTCTGGATAAATTAGACCCACATCATAGTGAGAATGTACATACACTAAGATGTTGAAACATATGGGAAAGATTAGAATAGCTAAGAATCAGTTAGAACTGATATCTGAGATTCAACTTTGGGGCCTCATATGAAAAACCCTTAATTGGGAATAAAGGAACACGACATAAGGTTCTGATTAAGTTAAATGATAAGTATTATATGAACTCTAAATATGAAATATGGGAAAGATATGAGAAAAGTATGTAAGGGCCAAGATAGTAAGAATCAATCATGAGGAATGGATCGTATAATCGAGTATAATGCTATTATGTACTCCAAAGCAAAGGCAAAATAGAAGAAAAGAGTTGAGTATACAATAAGTACATAGAAGTGAAGAGTCTTCAGATGAGTTAAAGTAAAGAGAATTGGATGAACATGTAAATCATAAGACTAGAACAACAAACTAGTTTCTAAAAGAAGAACAAAAGTGTAGTTTAACAAATGAATAAGTCATACAAAGGTAGACTATATTCAAGAGGGAAATACTTGATTGAAAGAGATACTAAGTTTGACCCATCCATGAGACGTTTGATTTAAAATGAAGGATATGTAATGTATTAAACATGAGTTGAAACTAGTAGAGTGATTATTGAAAATTTCAACTTCACATTAGTAGAAGGATAAAAAGAAATATGCGCAACATGGTATACATGATCATACACATGAATAAGCAACATGATCATAAGGAAAAATTAGAAGTTAAAGATGATAGGTGGAAGAGTAGTATATGGTAAGAGGATTATGGAAAGTAAGGAAGGGTTTGAAACATGATGGAGTAATATAGATTATAAAAGAAAGAAGTTAGGAGATTCAATCAAGTGCTAGTTAGTCAGGTATCCTTATTGATAACTAATTCAACCCACATATGACAAATGTATTAAGGGAATGTTTGAATATAAGAATTCCAAGTCTCAGAATCATCTTCTCTTTCATATCTTCCTTAATTAGAGCAAGGTGGGAATGCAGTGATAAGAAAATGAATCATATATAATGCATAACCACCATGGTAGGGACATCTAGTGAATGTAATAGTGACACACAATATGATGATGAAACCCTAGTAGGGTACATTGAGAATGCAATCTATTTGAATGGCCAAGTAAGAGAAAGGAAATTAAATTGATAAGATAAGGAAGACTTTAGTAAAACTTGTGAGATCAAAAGTTTGAATTTCAAATTAAGGGATCAAAGTCACATCACAATAATGTCATGCTACTGATAAGGACCAAACCCTAGAATGTTTAGAGTTGTAGTAGTTCAAGGGATATCACTAGTGATTTGACCTTGAATACTAGCATCTCTATAAAACAAGATCATGAAATTTGCACTATGAGAAGTAAACCAGCACTAATAGTAATCTGGGGTTTAAAGGTAGCTAATATGAAAGGTAGATAAACAATATGGAAATGATTCAGAGCAAAGGATAAGAAATAGATTTGAAATATAAGAGGTGTGTTTTGAACAAAAGGAGAAATACAATATGAGTGAAGTGTGATATGAAATATATTCTTGTAGTGATAGAAAAAATGATGAATCATCTATTCATACCTTGTATGTTTCAATTTTAAGGATGTTTAATCTACATGATTAAAATGAGAAGAATAAGTAGCAAAAAGTAAGTAGTAATGAATGAGGAGAGATATACGAGAAAATAATGGCTTTTAGTAACATGTAAATTTGTTTTTAGAAGTATAATTTGTTGAAGGTATACTAAGGGATGTAAATTTATTTTACATATGATTTCAGTTGTACATGTGCAAACAATATGTTAACTAAAGGTGTCTGATAGTTGTAGTCATTCATACCAGTAATCCATCTTAGTATTGTACAATTTTGGTATGGTGATATGGGTTGAATGATGATGGAGCAAATGGAGGGTTGCCCTTAATAAGGTAGTATTACCTATTCACTCATATTAATAGAAGGGATGGTAATCATATTGTGTTGATATGTTACCCTAATGAGGTATAGCTTGTTATACCTAGCTTTAATATAACTAAGTGATGATAATTGGGTATGAATAGTCCTTGAATGACTAAAATCATGGAGTACTCTGTTACTGTTGTTGAAACCCTAGCATGCTATAACTCGATGGTTACACCTTGAATTATGTGTGGGCTCATACTTGAGTATAGTATGGTATGTGATGGCAATGCTTCACCTTATGCATCCATGATCCAATGTGGATGTCGTGAGTGGTATTGTACAATTGTTGTTGGATTTAGTCTTCCAACTCAAGACTATTTTTCTATTTGAGTAGAACAATAGTAAAATTCAAAACAACATGGTGAACTCTCTTTTGTGACCTAAAGGTAATACAGAACAATAGTACATATTGAGCCGTATGAATTGAGGTAGTTGGATCAGATTATCAATGTTGAGGTAACACCTCAAGAGTATGAAAATATTGAAATGGTTGTTTATCTCTATATCCTATGATTGAATGTGGCATTGGGAATTTGTTTGTTATCATTGAGAACTATTACAAACATGTTGTGATTTAGTAAAGAATTAAAGGACTTAATGTTGAAAACTGCATTCAAGTATGAAATACAAGAATATAATGACATGTAAGATTTTAGAAGCATAAAATAAACCTTGAATGTACTTTTCTTACACATTTATGTTTCGAGGATGAAACATTTCAAGGCAGGGAGAATTGTTATGACAACATCTGAGCTTAATTGGTAAACTAGGGTTTACCCAGATGATTACATGCTTAATTGGATTGATAATTTCTTAAATCTAATTAATGATGATAATTAAATTATGATGTTTTAAACCTAATAAGAACTTTAAGTGTGCTTTCACCTTGAGAAATTAGGGTTTGAGAAATATAACCCTAATCGGCCCAAATTAGGGTTTTGATGACATATGAATACAAAATTTGATAAGTATAGTGTATCACTAAATGATTTTTATTATTTTATGTGTAACTCTAATTGAACTCAAATTTGGATATAATATGTATAACTCAATTGTGCATTTTAGTGAAAAATTTTAGTTGGATGTTCTTTGAAAGTCATTCTTGGTCGAGATATACTTCAACCGACCATGCTAATAGAATGTTGTTTAGTAGTATATTGTTTGATTTTTAGTTATTTATTGGTAACTAAAAATGATCTAAAAATTATACTGGAGCTCTTAAATGCATTTCAGACATCGTGACAAATTTTCATAATTTTTGGAGAAGGTTTGATCTCTAAAATACATGAATTATAGTAACAATTTTATAATAGAAAATTCAGCTGAAATAAGAGAAAGTATAGTGAGGGGTCAATGTGCAATTGACCCAAGCAGCTCAATTACTCTATATGGTCAACCTAACACACTAGCAGCTATCATAATTCTTGATTCATTCTAGAGAAATGAAATCCTAGAGAGAGACAGAGAGTTAGGATTTGAGAGGAGAAAGAGGTAGAATTGCTGATCTAGGGTTTCTCTATCCGAGATATGATGAAATCAAGTAAGTTTAGCTTCTTTGCATAGCCTTTCATGGTGAATCTTCTCTCACATGTCAAGATTCTGTCCCTCCTCTGATTTGATCTGAAATGGTATCAAAATTTCCCTTTTCTCACTCTTTCTTCATAATCCCTCATTTTTAGGGTTTCCGAGTTGAAAGGAAGAAGAATCGGGTGAATTGCTAGGGATTTGATATGAGATCGATATTTTCAGGGATGAGCTGCATTTTTAAGGTGTTTTCACACCTTAGGGTGATTGGGAACTTGCTTTAAATAGTATATTGCACGAAATTTGGTTAAAACATCCATAATCTTTAATTGCTTAATATGCGACTACAAACCCTGAATTGTCTGTTTGATCTATGTTGTTGCAAAATGATATGAAATAGAATCTTCTTATGTTTAAATGAATTTCAGATGATAAAATCATATTAGAAATGTATACAATACATCCTGATGAGAATTCTCTTAGTATTCGCAGAGGTTATAAGAGTAAAATGAAATATAGGGAATTTGTCTATGATTGAAATTGTTGTATAATTAAATAAAGAAATTTGTTTATCTGGATCCCCTTGGTTATGAATGATTATTTATCTGAATTCATAGTACATATATGTTAGATACTATCTTGGATTTCATTCAAGGTGAATAGTGTTTATTTGATATCTCAGTAAAGAGGGTGAAACCCTAGATGTGAGGAAATGTGGATATTTACGAACAGATATCGTGAAATCCGTTTGAAGGGATTTTCTTAACATGATAGACTTTATTTAATCAATTTTACTCAATTAGATGATTTATTTGATATGCTCAATTTCTGCCTAGATGACAATAAATGGAAAGAATTGTTTTTGAATTCAGTTTATAGTATACCTCAAACCATGTTCTAACTATGATATGAAATTGTTTATATGATGACATGAATATAGATATTGTGTATCTTGAATAATATAGAATTTATAAGTTGATTGAGAATCTTATGAAGATATGAATTATTAAGTTATTCGGGTGCTTGAACAACATTATAGCTGAAATTCAGATTTAAGCTTAATTGATCTTACTTATGTTCCTAGTGAATTCAATTCTACATGTTTGATCTCTTTGATTTGATATATAGAGAATAGAGTTTCTGATTTTCATAATACATATCCCGTGAATAGCAAGTAATCAAGGATGGAAACCCAATCTAGTATGCTTTTAAAAGTATACATATCTAATTTAGTATTAAATGGTTGATTGAGATTATTAATGTGATATTGTGGGGTTTTAGTTGAATATTATCTTATATGCATGTATGATTTGTTTATGAGATTCAAATTCTCTAAATCAAATACTTGTCATGAAATGATAAGTTATTATGCTATTGTAAGCTGAGAGATACCCTAGATTCGGATGTTATTTATGCCATGCATATATGTGTGAAATGTTGAATGAGAATACTTGTTTAGTAGACATGATATATGTTTGAATACATGAGAGATGCTATATGTGATCGAGTAAGGAGAAACCCTAAGAAAAGGGTAAACAATATGTTAAGCATTCAATTCAATATTATCAGTGAATTCAGTTCAGTAGTCTGAGTATTTAGAAAGATACAAAGTTTAAAGAAATTAGTCTAAGAGAAAGATATAATCAAGTTATAATAGACTTGAGGGCCCTGACACCGTAGAACCCCTATGTGAGGTCTGCACCTTAGGGGTGAAACGACCTAACCCTGGAAGTATCCAGTATACGGGGGTCAGAACGTACTAACAGGTGGTACGGGGGACGAAGCCCTAGTGGAGGTCTCCTTATATTAAAGAATGTAGTGTCCAACATCAACCAGAGGGTCTGGTGGCACTAGAGTACAAAAAAGCCAATAGGTGGCTTGACTCTCTGCCTGTGTGCTCAGGTTAGAGGAGGAGTCCAGAGGCCAAAGTGCCATTACACTATAGAGTACACTGCATATGATCAGGGCATATACTAAAATATGATCATATATGTTTAAAGTGTTTCTTATAAATAAAAAGAGTTAAGAAAGATTGGAGTGCGGTTTTGTAGTAGTTTTTCTTTAAATACAATATTTACATTCTCTGTTATTTTAACTGTATTGTTTTAGATCTTCTCAGTGTAGTAATTACTGTTGTTATAATTGAAATCAGTTGCTCAAAAGTATATCTGTAATTATATCAGTGCTTTAGACTATTTCTTTGAAGTACTCATTCACTGAGTAAGTAAGCTCACCCCTCTACTCAAAATTTTTAGGGAAACCACATGGACTTGAAGAAGGTCAAAGCATCAGAGTAGATCTACCACATGAGTTGAGTATGAGATTAGTTAAGTTCAGTCGGTCCTTGTCACTCTAGGTCCTAGTATAGATGTGAGAGAGTTGTAAATGATGTTTTGTATCTTTGTTTCCTTAATAAGAGAGAATGTATCAGATTATCATGTCGTATGTACATGGAAGTGTGAGAAACAGAATAAAATGTATGGATGTGTATCATTAATGTTGAGATCATATTAGAGTAATAAAAGTTTAATTCTCTTGTAAAGTTTGTTTATGTGATTGAATGTGAGAAAACAAAGAGTTTGAAATAAAAAGGAAAATTCGGGAGTGAACTTTGTATTAAGTGTAATCCTCATAGTCATGTCCTAATCTCATGATTAGTAGAAATCATGGGATGTGGATGTGACAGTGACTTCATGGGCTTGTAGATTTCTAATGAGCTCTTCAATGGGGATATCATCAAGAGACCTTACTTCTTCAATGGAAGTCACTTTGGGTTCCCATCTCTTAGGGAGAGTTCTAAGGATCTTTGAGTTGATTTCTCCTCTACTCATAGGATGTCAGAGAATAGAAAGACCATTCACAATGGTGTTGAGCCTTGAGTACACATTGGCTATCTTCTCCTCCTTTCCCATCTAGAAGTTTTCAAGCAGCCCTTTGAGCATGTATACTTTGCTTTCCTTCACTTGAGTTGTCCCCTCATAAGTGATGCATAGCTTTCTCCATACCTCATAGGCCATTTCACAAGAAAAAAATCCAGTTGAGCCCGGTGGAGGTCATGGTGGTGTAGAGGATGTTGATTGCTCTTGCATTTAATGTGGCTTTCTTCATGGTATCTTCATCCCATTCTTCTATCTTTGTCATCGGTAGCTTGTATGAATGGTCTACCATTTGCCTTAGCTCAAGACTTGATCTTTGGATGTAGAATTGTAGTCTTCTTTTCCAATAGATGAAGTTACTCCCATTAAAGATTGGAAGGTTGATGAAGTATCTCCCACTTTGGTAGTCACCCATCTTGTCCTACTTGTTGAATCCTGCTTAGAGAAACTCACTTTGATACCAATTGTTGGATCCTTGATGGATGATTGGATGCTCTAGAGGGGGTGAATACAACTGAATGCACTTAAAAAAATTCATAAGACCTTCACGTTATATCATAAGATAAGGTTTCTAAATAGGAAATTTGCGTACAACTAAAACATGCATAACAAGGGAGAGAGAGAATGAACAAGCACCAAGTGACAAGCTATGTAGAGTGGTTCCACACTCCAAACTAGGAGTATGTCAGTCCACTATCTAGAGAGGTCAACCTCTAGGATTTATTAACCATTGCACTCTTATATTCATTCATAAGACTTATAATACATGACCCACCAAAAGACTTACCTATCTAATACAAAAAGTCTTCAACCTTACCAAAGACTTACCCACTTTACAACAAGTCTTCAGCCTTCTCCAAGGCCTTTCCCACTCTTGCACAAGTCTTCAGCCTTCTGGGAATTACCCACTCTTCTTGGATCTTCAACCTTTAACTTTACCTTCACTCAGAGAAACTTCCACCAAAAACTTACCCACATGAGAAAGGGGTAATTCTGCTTTCACCAAGGGCTTACCCACTCTTATTCTAAGTCTTCAACCTTGATCTTCACCAATGGACTGCTTCACTTGTTCTTCTTCACCTCTCTTAGCCAAGAGAGAGAACCTTCATCTTCATGGTTGAAATGAGAGATAGGGAGGTATTGGATGTGAGAGCCTCATGAGATATACATGTAGGACTAGCTCTCTTATAGATTTCCTACTCACTCTAACGAATGTAGCAAGTGATTAAGCTTAGAGAGAGAGAGAGGAGGATGTAGGAAACACTCAACAATATAATAGGTACCTCACATTGAGTTTTTCATTGAATGCTCAACCTTGGAATGAAGCCCAAGGGGTCTTATTTGTAGCTTGGGATGCCTCTTAGCCTTTGGGAACACTTAAGAATAAAAACTAGCCATTTTGTGATTTATAACAGATATATTTTCACTTGTTGCAACTCCACAATGGCTAGAAACACTTTTTTGCACTTTTCCATATAGTGCTATCGGTCGAGTTTCTATAAAGGGAACTCGACCGATCACTAAGAGACAAGATCAATTTAGGCCATTGGTCAAGTTTGTTCTGGGCTAACTCGATCGATTCACTTAAATTGTTTTGGTCTGCAGAGGGATTGGTCGAGTTCTCTGAAATGTAAACTCGACCGATCAAAAGTCATTTTTCAAGATCCAATCAAGATTGGTCGAGTTTGCAACTCGACCTTGCAACTAGACCGATGAACAACCTAATGTGAACTTTAGAAAATGGCTCTTGAGTGCTTAAATATTTGATCTAAGTGCTCTTGATTTTTTCTAAGTTTAATTGCAAGTCATACAATAATTACTAGTGTTTTGATAACATGCTTCTAATGGATTTACATCATATTCTAAAAATTTGCACTTGTATTGAGTTTGACTTGTCTTTTCTCCAAGTTGAGATGTGCAAGTTAGGACATTTGGAGTGTGTCTATACCTAATCTGAAATCACTCATGTAGAAGTATTAGACATAAAGAATTGGAATGGTTTAGTCATCATCAAAACAAATATATAGTCAATTTAGGGCAACATTCTCCCCATTTTTAAAGATGACAAACCATTTCATAAATGTATTGTAAGCATTTAAGTAAAGTCATACCTTTGGAGAAACCTAGGGGTTTCAATAGAATTGAGTTCATAGGCTCCCCCTCAATTGATGCTAGTAGAGTTCTCATACTCCCCATCAATTAGTGCTATTTCTCCTGCATGGTTAGCTTTTATAACATTTATAGAATACTATGTCTTCTACTCATAGATGTTATACACATATATGTCTTATCCCCTTTACCTTCTCCCCTTTACATGAACATGCTTCTCCTCTTCATGTAAGACATGCATTCTCCCTCTTTTGCCAAAAGAAGACATACCTTTCTCCCCCTTTGTAATTACAAAAGGTGGGGGTATGAAGAAATGAGAAACACCACTTGTTAAAAGAAAGGAGATAATAAAAAGTTATATAAGGAGAATAGAAGAGAACAACTAGGGGCTTGTCCTAGCATAGAATAAAAGCAAGATAAAGCATGTACTTGAACAACCCAAAATGCAAGATAAAGTGCAGTAGAAAAACAATAAATCACAATTTTGACCCTCAAGATGACGAAATTCGCCCAAAAAGTGTCAAGACTCATGGCAAAGCGACAAGTCTTGCTCAGAAGGCCATTTCTGCATAAAAAGCACTAGTTTTGCACTAAAAACTGAAATTGGAGCAAAATTTGGATGAAATTTCAAGTATGCTACAAATTTTACATATAATGTAGATCTATGTATCAAGCATCACAATGTTGTGCAAGAAACCCAAGATAGTAAGTATTCAAGCTAAGGAACAATCTTAGGAAAGTATAAAACAAGATACAAGCATAGCATATAGTTGAATAACACTTCATCAAAAGATAAGCAGTGCTAGAACTACATGTATGTGAACTACTAGTAGATGATATCACATATTAGGACTACTAGTAGGATCTAGATCATAGCAAGAGATGCATAAGATAAAGCAAGCTATGAGTAGATGTAGAGATATATCCAAGTAAAGAGATATGCAATATTAGAAGCATGAAAGGATATAGCACCATTACAAAAGTTGATCACCACTAAGAACCTCAAGGTTGTATCCAAACAATATGTACAACTATATAGATGTATCAAGTTAGAGCACAACAAAAATATTTTAAGACACAACTAGGAGATCCAAAGAGATCATCATCAAAACCTGCAAAACAACACAAAGCAAGTATTTGCAAGATATAGATATACCAATTTAGAGCAATTAGAAAGATAGAGTTGTAAGCAAGATAGACAATTTAGAACATGGCAATATGCATATATAAAGGTACCAAATGGGAGTGCCAAAGAATAAGGCTATGGGTTGAGAAAATCTAGTTGAGGGGAAAATTCTCATTCAATAAGCTAAATGTATATTCTGCGCACAATGTTGTCAGTAGAGTTTGTTGGAAACACCCATTGGTGCCTATCGATTGAGTTTCAAATAGGACAAACTCGACCGACAAAGATGTTGTCAAAAAGCACATATACTCATAAAAACATATTTAGAGGCATGCTAAAATTATAAGCCATATCCAAACACATGTAAGCAAGTTAGTAATACACAATGAAAGTATTAGAAACAATTTTTGAGCAAGAGTGAGAAAAGAATCACAAAATACCACTTTTGACTCAAAAACCACATGCATAATGCACACTAACTTGAAAAAAACAAGTTAGGAATGGTTATGAGCAAGAAAACCTTTACCTTTGTTCTCACCATTCCTTTTTCCACTTGTTGTCACCCTCTACACGTGTCACCTTTCTTCTTTCATGTGGATTGAGAAGTCAATTTGCAATTCAATAACTCAAGTCAATCCATTTGCAAGTACCTATAATAAGAAAGATGAAATGGTCCCCGGTCATATTTTTGGGTTCGAGGGGTTAGTTTATCAACCCAACTCTTATTGCTCTTGGGTGCTTTTCTAAAAGGACAACAAGTAGAATGGTATCCAACATCATTGCAATAGTTGCATGTGCCCATAGCCTCGGAACTAGAGGATTCTCCATGGAATATTGCAGGTCCTTTGCCTTTGTTGTTCCTTTGGCTACTATCATACCCCAAACCATGTCTACCAATTCGTATAGTAGTATGGTGTAGGATATCATTAATATTTCTTTTACCAACTAAGAATCTTTGTAAAGAAGATCTCAAACTATCATTATCATGCATAAGAGAAGCAATAGTAGAAGACAAATAATTGATATTATCTCTAGCATGCAAAAGATCATTTTCTAAGCAAAGAGCTTTAGTTAAATAAGAATCTCTATCAATATGAAGAGCAACAACATTATTCTCTCTACTATAAGAACTAGAACATGATTTTAGCAAGCAAGGAGGCATTTTCTGTTTTAAGCAAAGCAATCTTAAAAAAATAAACACCATTTTCAGATTCTAATCCTTGCAGAAAAAAAGCTTTGTCCTTGTTTTCAGATTTAAGAGAATCAATATCATGCATGAGAGAATCAACAATTAAAGTATGCTCTTCATTGGTACTACTCATAAGAGGTTGATCTTCTAGAAATCTAATCTTATCAAGCAAACTAGCATTTTCAAGTTTAAGAGAGTCCACTTGGCTAAGACAATATTTTTGTCATCAAGCAAGCAAGAATTAGCATGTTCAAGATCATCTAATTATACATGCATATTATCAACAATTCTAGCAAACTTTTTCCATTTTCTTTTTAGAAGACTTAAGAGAGGCACGAGTAGCATTAAGGTTCTTTATCTAAAGAGTTTAGATTTACCTCATTTGAGTCTTTTCTTGTAAAAGCCATAAGAGCAAAATGACATTCTCCTTCTTCACTAGAGCTTGAGCTAGACCCTCTCCTTGAATCATCACTTGATCTTGAGTTGGAGGAGTCACTTGAGTTTGAGTGTCATTTTTCCTTCTTCTTGTACTTCTGTTCTCTTTCCTTGTGATGATGGGTCTTCTTGTCTTGTATACAATCTATCTTGAAGTTACCCTTCTTTCCACACTTGAGGCACCAGATGGAGGAAGAATTCTTGCCTTTGTAGAATCTACCCTTGGAGTACATGGCATCTTGTTCCACATGATAGGATGGAGAGGCTTGTCCCATAATATCTTGAATTTGACCCTTGATTTCAGTCTTCTTCATTCTCTTTAGCTCTTTATCCTCTTGTCTTTCAACTTCTTCTCTTTTGTCAAGTGTGACTTCATGGGCTTGTAGATTTCCAATGATCTCTTCAATAAGGATATCATCAAGAGACCTTACTTCTTCAATGGAAGTCACTTTGGCTTCCCATCTCTTGGAGAGAGTTCTAAAGATCTTTGAGTTGATTTCTCATCTACTCATAGGATGTCCTAGAACAACAAGACCATTCACAATGGTGTTGAGCCTTGAGTACATGTTAGCTATCTCCTCCTCCTTTCCCATCTTCAAGTTTTCAAAGAGCCCTTTGAGGATGTATGCTTTGCCTTGCTTCACTTGAGTTGTCCCCTCATAAGTGATGCATAGCTTTCTCCATACGTCACAGGCTATTTCACAAGAAGAAATCTAGTTGAACTCCTTGGAGGTCATGGTGGCATAGAGGATGTTGATTGGTCTTGAACTCAAGGTGTATTTCTTCATGGTAGCTTCATCCCATTCTTCTATCTTTGTCACCAGTAGCTTGTATGGATGATCCACCATTTGTCATAGCTCAAGATTTGATCCTTGGATGTAGAATTGTAGTCTTCTTTTCCGATATAGGAAGTTGTTCCCATCAAAGATTGGAAGGTTGATGAAGTATCTCCCACTTTGGTAGTCACCCATATTCTCCTACTTGTTGAAGTATGCTTGAAAAATCCCGCTCTAATACCAATTGTTGGATCCTAGATGGGTGATTGGATGCTCTAGAGGGGGGTGAATAGAGTTGAATGCACTTAAATAAAATTTATTATACCTTCAAGTTATATCATAATATAAGGTTTCTAAATAGGAAATTTGAGTATAGCTAAAACATGCATAGCAAGGGAGAGAGAGAGAATGAACAAGTACCAAGTGAAAAGTTATGTAGAGTGGTTCCACACTCCATACTAAGAGTATGATAGTCCACTACTTAGAGAGTTCAACCTATAGGATTTCTTAACCATTGCACTCTTATATTCATTCATAAGACTTACAATACATGACCCACCAAAGGACTTACCTATCCAATACAAAGAGTCTCCAACCTTACCAAGGACTTACCCACTTTGCAACGAGTCTTCAGTCTTCTCCAAGGACTTACCCACTCTTGCATAAGTCTTCATCCTTCTAAGAATTATCCACTCTTCTTGGATCTTCAACCTTTGACTTCACCTTCACTCGGAGAATCTTCCACCAAAGACTTACCCACTTGAGCAAGGATTTTTCTGCCTTCATCAAGGGTTTACCCACTCAACTATAGAATAGGAACCTCACATAGAGTTTCGCATTCAATGCTCAACCTTGGAATCAAGCCCAAGGGGTCATATTTATAGCTGGGGATGGCTCTTAGCGTTTGGGAACACTTAAGAATGAAAAATAGACATTTTGTGGCTTACAACGGATATATTTTTGCTTGTTGCAACTCCACAACGGCTAGAAATACTTTTCTACACTTTTTCGTTCAATGTTATCGGTCGAGATTCTATAAATGTAACTCGACCGATCCCACTAAGAGACAAGACCAATTTAGGCCATCGGTCAAGTTTGTTTTGGGGGAACTCGATCGATTCACTTAAATTAGTTTTGGTCTGTAGATGGATTGGTCGAGTTGTATAAAATGTAAACTCGATCGATCAAAAGTAATTTTTAAGATCCAATCAGGATCAGTCGAGTTTGCAACTCAACCGATGAACAACCTGATGTGAATTTTGGAAAATGGCTTTTGAGTTCTTAAATATTTGATCTAAGTGCTCTTGATTTTTTTAAAGCTTAATTATAAGTCATACAATCATTACAAGTGATTTACAATATGAGTCTAATGGATTTACATCATATTCCATAAACGTGCACTTGTATTGACTTTGACTTATCTTTTCTCCAAGTTGAGATGCGCAAGTTAGGGCATTTGGAGTGTGTCTATACCTAATCTGAAATCACTCAAGTAGAAGCATTAGACACAAAGGATTGAAATGGTTTAGTCATCATCAAAATAAGAGTGTCAATTTAGACCTTGAGTCATCAAATTTTGTGCTTGGCTCCCTATATGCTTGTTGTAGTTACTTGTCCGTGTTTCTTCAAAATCTTAACATTAAGTATCACTTGATTACCAACAATAGCCACCACTGAGTGTTTGCCATGTTTTGTTGTTGATTTTCTTTTCCACAACATATTTTATTGTTACCTCCTATTCTCAGTTGACTATTATCCATGTCTTTAAGTGGTATTCTCTGGTTCCCATTATTTCTTCCACTCCGATTCTTTCTTTTAGTCAATACATTTGATGCTTGTTGATGTCCCCTGTTGTGATCAAACCCTTGTTCAGACTCCTGTTCCTCCCCTTCATCTTGTAAAATCTCAAAAGGATTCTTGTCATTAGGTAGAGTTGTTTTCCAACTCCTTTCTCTTCTTGTGGTCTTTGTAGAGGTACTGACATCCAATTACCATATTGTACCTTATCATCACTATGGTGTTTATCTTATTTGGTTCCACTTTCATTTCTGGATGGGTCTTCTTGCATTGATGGCCATGTGCTATCCATAACATCTGTTCCATCTCCATTTTTCAAAGGGCAATCAATAAAATCATGAGTAATCTGGCCACACTGTGAATAGATTCGAGCCAAGTTTTCATACATCAATATGTATTCCTTACCTTCGACACATATTTTGGCCTGGAGAGGATTGTTTAGATTCACTTCCATTGCCAATCTCACATAATTTCCCCTTTATCGTTCTCCGATATTTAACTCAACTCTCATTGTTCTTCGAGAGTGACTCCAATCCTTCTTACAACAATTTCCTCATAGAGTTCCAACATGAGATTAGGGATTCTCAGCCACACTACATCAGAGTTATGAGCCTTGTCAAGTGGATCAAACCCCGTTCTCCATGGCTTCACCGTTGGATAAGCCCCAAAGATAATACACAGACCCTTTGTCAGTGTTGTATCATAATCTACTTCATTTGATAGCTGCAAAACATAGAATCATCCATCCAAATCCACCAGATCAAACATTATTGTTAGGCACGATAATGACTTAATGCGATTTCTGAGAACCGTATATGATATCTCCCTCTCTAACAGCTTCATGATGACAACAAACTTCGAAGGCTTGATTAGGATATCCTTTTCTGTAGGCGATGATGAGAACTTTAGGATACTACCAAAATCGTCGAGTATAATATCATCAAGAGGTATTTTCAGTTCCTCACCTTCTCATGAGCCTGCAGATAGTCCGATCGATTCCAACAGCAAGTCTCAAAATGATTTCTTCTTTTCCACTGTGGATCTGACTCCAACTGGTGCTGATCTATTGGAATCTCCTATCTTGTGTCTATATAGGTTGCCTCGTATTCGTCCTCTTCCATGGTATCCGCCGCCGGCCACAAACGTGGCTTTTAGATCACCTTTTGAGATCGCCTCGACAGAGCTAAACGGGCATTCGGACCTTGTCCTTTTCAAGTTCTTCAAACACTATATATGACAGAATTACGGCAAAGTAGTGTAGGCGTTTGCTAATAAACCTTGATTTATATTTAAATTTGACTTGTGACTCGCACTTTTAGGTGAATAGTTCTCTCCCTCATGAGTTGTCAACTAGAGTAGCATATATACACACAGCACAATTCAGATCGATCTCTTCATTCTAACGTCAAGGACCTGCCCGGACATCAGTCGTCTGTTCGTGGCAACCTACGGATAGAGCCAGATCGGCCATCGAAGTTGCTACCTCCTCTCTCTCTCTCTCTCTCTCTCTCTCTCGACGGGGTAGTAGTCCGGGAGCTCGACGGCCTTGGAAATGGCGTCAGAATACTCCCCAACTTGGAGCAAGGAGGCGGTTGAGTGGCAGCGTACCGCCTACCATTTCCAACCGGAGAGGAACTGGATGAACGGTATGAGCTGCTCCGCCATTATTCCATCGTTTTACCTCGGTCCACGTTTGTTTCGCATTGAAGTTTATGTTTGACGGCATTCTTTTTCCTGCTCCCCTGTCTGAACCGTCTCCCCTGCCCGAACCGTCAACGGCCGTGTCCGGCGACTCTCGGCTATCAACTTTCATCTGCTGCTACTGTAGATCCAAACGCCCTGATGTTCTACAAGGGCTGGTATCACTTCTTCTACCAGTACAACCCAGAGTCCGCCGTATGGGGCAACATGTCATGGGGCCACGCCGTGTCCCGTGACCTGATCCACTGGCTCCACCTCCCTTTGGCCATGATCCAAGATAAGTGGTACGACGCTGGAGGTGTCTTCACCGGCTCCGCCACATTCATTCCGGACGGCAGCCCGGTAATCGTCTACACCGGCCTCACCGAAGCGGAGGACCAGGTACAGGCCATCACCCACCCTGCCGACCCCTCCGACCCACTCCTCCAGTGGGTCAAGTCCCCTTCCAACCCGGTCCTGCTCGCACCGCCGGGAATTGACCCAAAGAATTTCCGTGACCCAACCACCGGTTGGTACGACCCTGCAGACTCCTCCTGGCTCGTCGCCGTCGGCGCCATGGGCGGCTATCATTCAGGACATACTCTGGTTTTTCGCACCAAGGATTTTATCTCCTACGACCTGCTTCCCGGCTCCTTACACAAGTTGTCGGAGAAGGGGATGTGGGAGTGCGTGGAGTTCTACCCTGTTCTGGCCAACGGTAGCGCCGACGGAGTGGACGACATCGTACCAGCGAAGATCGGGCCTCTGGTGAAGCACGTCCTCAAGACGGGCCTCTTTGACTACTCTGTCGAATACTATGTCATCGGGACATACGAACCGGAGACGGGGAAATGGACACCGGGCGATCCGGCCTTGGACGTCGGAGTCGGACTGCGTTATGACTATGCAAAGGCCTATGCGGCGAAGTCATTCTATGACCAGGAGAAGCGGCGCCGGGTGCTCTGGTTGTGGATCCCCGAGGCAGACAGCAAGGCAGCTGACATGGCCAAAGGGTGGTCTGGCCTACAGGCCGTGCCAATGACCGTGAGGCTGGACGACAAGACCAGAGGGAAAAACCTGGTTCAGTGACCCGTACAGGAGGTGGAGAGCTTGAGGACGACTAGTATGCAGATCGCCAACATCAGGATAGCCGCCGGACAATTCGTACCGCTGGACGTGGGCGGCGACGGATCGCAGGTGAATAGTATGAAACAACTTACCCTGTTTTCTCTACGAAGTAACATCTCATGACGGTGTTGTTTTGATTCGCAGCTGGACATCACCGTAGAATTCGAGCTCCCGAATGAGGACGGCGTGGTGTCGACCCTTGAAGCTGACGAAATGAGCTTCGACATCAGCTCCAGCGGCGGAGCAGAGCACAGGGGTGCTCTGGGCCCGTTCGGGCTACTGGTACTCGCCGACGAGGATCGAGTTGAGCAGACCGCCATCTGCTTCTACGTCGAGAAGGGCGCCGAAGGGGAGCCACGCGTTTTCGTCTGCAATGATACACTCAGGTAGTGCAACAAATTCCTAATTCGTGGATATGTGATCGATATAACAATCCCCCATCACCGGTACTCTACAGGTCGTCCGTGGCGGGCGATGTTGAGAAGAAGGTCTACGGCAGCACGGTACCTGTGCTAGACGGCGAGAAGCTGTCACTGAGGGTCCTTGTCGATCACTCCATTGTTGAGACGTTTGCGCAGGGAGGAAGGACCTGCATAACGACGCGATCGTACCCTACGAAAGCCATCAACGGGGATGCTCGTGTCTTTCTCTTCAACCATGCCATGGCCGCCAGCGTCACTGCCGCGCACGTCGAGGTGTGGCAGATGAACTCCGCCCACATCCAGCCCTACCCTCTGCCGTGAAAAGTGAAAAGTCGTCGATTGGTCCGTCGGTTGAGTAGGGACTGTGTTAGGTTTGCGCTTTAGGATTTTGTTAGTTTCGTGTGAACACGGAAGGGAATGAATTTTCTGTGACTGGCGTTGATCCTGTTGATGTAGTTGGCATATCTTGGCCCGATGCTCATCAGATATAAGGGAGGTGATTTGGACGCAGTTGTTAGATGAATGCGTGTAGATGTGCCTGGAACAATAATATTTAGACGCAACACGGAGTAGCCTCTACCGCCTATCAGATTAAGGCTACCTGTCATGACCATTTAATCGGAACCAACATATGTAATTATATTTACACATGTCTAAATATAGACCATGACGGATCTAGAAAATCACAGTAAGGGGACTACGTTAGATGAGTCATAATTGAAGTTGATATACAATTATGAAGTTATTTTATTTTACCAATAAACAAAAAATATACTATATCGAAAGAATATTGCATATGTTTTTCTCAAATTTGAACCAAAATTTGAGTAACAGGTACAAAGAGAGAATATGAACATATCAAAATAGCAAGTGCTCTTCATATACCATGTCGACGTCGCTCTCCAAAACGACCACTATGCTACAACATGTAAAAACATACAACGCGGAACAATGAAAAATGGATTTCATTCATTTCTCCTTCTATCTTTACTTATTCACAGAAAAGTTTAAATAATTCATAACCAAATTAGACGCTCTCACATTTTTTTTGGATAAAAATCATAGAGGACCAATCAATAAAATGCAGCTACATACAAAAATATGACATTTGTTCTTCTCATAAATGTAAATCAAAACTTTAAGTAACAAGTAAAGAAAGAAAAGAAAAACCAAGATAGCAAGAGTTCTTTGCACACCACATCGACATTGCTCTCTAAAAAATCTTTACACTACAAAATAAAACAACAAACACACACAAAAAAATTCAGACTATCTTCCTTTCATTTTCTCTTTCTTTCTTACTTAGTAACAAAAAATATTAAATAATAATCAAAGCTAGACAATATATTTTGTTTAATATAACATATCACTACGAGAAAAAAAGGACGATCAAAATAACGACAACGTAAATTATTTTTTATAATTGTTACCCAAAATGCCGACCGTAAATTTTTATCGTTGCAATCAGTGCTGTTAATAGCGGCAAATTATTTGAGCCATCGCAATTAGTATATATATATATTCCGTCACTAAATTTTATCTCTTTGTTTATACTACTATAATTTATTTAAAGTTGTCTTCGTAATTAGTATATATATTCCGTCGCTAAATTTTCTCTCTTTGTTTATACTACTATAATTTATTTAAAGTTGTCTTCCTACTATGCAAATTTATCTTGATACCAATTTTTATTAAAAAATCTTATCGAAATTTGGTCAAAATCCACTCCCGCCCCTCACTCCCCGCGCCCGCAACCCCCTCAATACGTGGAGAGAAGCCCGCACAGTCGTTGCGCACGCCCGATCCCTGTGCGTTTAGTTCTCCACTTCGACCCCCACTAGCTCGGTCTCCCACTCCGATCGACCCCCACCTCTAGCATACAAGCGAAGAACTAAGCTCCGCCTGCACGCTGTCCGACCCCTTGGCTATTTCGTGTAGCATCCGATGATGGCCATCTAGTTATCAATCAAGAAGACGAGCTCGTGCGACAAAATCTAGGGCTTGACGAAATTGGAGCGGCCGACCTAGGGTGTCAGCAGGAAGACGACCAATCACTGCAGGAAGACAAGTAGGATCCAGGGCAGACTGTAGGTTCAGGAAAGGAAATAAGAAGGGGCAAGGTGGAAGACTACATGACAACCATATTGATGTCTTCTTCGAGCACAACAACATGGTATTTTTTTTCTTTCTGTCTGTCTTTATGTCGACTGTCTAGAGGCGAATTTTGATAAACTAAAATTCTTTTTCAGATATTCGGGCTCTCTCAGGAGCTTCTGTCCTTCACTAATTATACTACCAGTGTTACAACTGTGATCTAATATACCCATTTTAGTTTATTTATTTCGCCTAAAATTATGTGTTAGCATTACATGATATGACTAGCATACATGCTGGTGAAAATTTAAAAGAATTAGTTTTGTTACCAAAATATACCATTCTCTAATCCCCCAAGGTGATATCTAGAAACTGATGATATCGCTTTGACAGTAATTGTACAATCCTCAAAAGTCATGTAGTTCTCTACAAATAGATGGGAGTATTTGATAAACTAATACATGTCATCAACCAAGTGAACAAATTAACACTCTGAGTGTTTTACTTTTTGTGTGAAAGACAAATTATATTAAAAATGCAGAGCATGAAAGCTTCCACATAAATTATTGCCTTAATTTTTAGGTGATACTACTCGGCCGAAAAAAAATTGAACATAGTATGGGAAAAAAATTGAACATAGTAGGTGATACTAGTACATAACCGACCTTTAGTGTCGGTTATTTAAGGCCTTTAGTGTCAGTTTCTAAGCGACACCTATGTGGGCGACACTAAAAGCCCAACCATTACGCGTCGGTTCCAACACCGACGCCAAAAACCTTCGCACGCCACCGAAAACGCGCCATCAGGGGATTATAGGCGTCAGTTATTAGATAAGAAACCAAATCCATATACCTTCACGCCACAGAAAGGGCGCCATCTTGGGTACTATCAGCATCGGTTATTATATACGAAACCGACGCCATATCTCCCAGCACGGCCAGCTGCCACGGCCGTGCTGGCCAGCATGACCGTGGTGTTAAGGAAATAGACGCCGGTTATGAGTAGGAAACTGACACTGTAATGTCGTGGTGTCTGATCAGCTGCCACGGCCGTGCTGGCCAGCACGACCGTGGTGTTAAGGAAATAGATGACGGTTATGAGTAGGGAAACCGACACTGTAACTATGTGTGTCTGTTTTATACAAATAACTGACGCCTATTGATTTGTTTTTTTTTCTATCAGTCTGCAGACCTGCTGTGGCTGGTCGCAGGATGAGAAACCTGCAGTTCAGTTAAGAACTGCAGGTTTTACGACATCCATTGATATCAGCCAACAACAGGACACAAACCTGCAAAATTAACAATAAAAATATTCACACATTTAGCAATGCAACCTGTAGTTCCATTTGATTTTCACACATTTAGAAACATTCATGTAGCTAGCAATCTGTAGTTCCATTCATTTCACATTCACACATGTAGAAACATTCATATAGCAACCAACAGTTTCATTCATTTTCACTCAGACACATGTAGAAACATCCAGACATGTAGAAACATTCACACATATTTTATAATTCAGAAATTCATTTACAAAATATCATTCTTTTGTCATTATTCGCTATCAACATCTCAATTATATTTTAAAACCCCCACTACTTGTATGGCTGTTGCCCATTCTTCTCTTACTTCATTTAATTCTCCCGTCGTATAGGGAGCATGTACATCTGGTAAGGCCGTTCCTGTAGTGTGGTCAGTTTTAAGCACCTTTAAAGAGAATGATGTATATATATAATTAATGAGCTATAAATAAGATTGATATATTTCATATTATCTAATGAGACTATATAATACCTCAGCAATACAATCGATGTCTATTGCGGCATATTTGATAATCATGTGTATAAATCGCATCACATAGTATCCACATGCCCATCCTTTATCTTGTGTAGCACACTATAAATTCAAACATACAAAATATTAAAAAATACAACTAATTAAGCACTGTTCACATAAATAATATATACATATATTGCAGTCGGGAACTTACTTTCACGTTCTTCCAAATTATTGGCTGGTTCTTTTTCATGGGGGCCTTTCCTCCAGCCTTTTTGAACTCATGAAAACCCCTACATGTTAATGTAACACAATACATTGCATAATTAAATAGTAATGTAATAACATATGTTAACGGATATGAAAATGAAATATTTCTCACCGGAATAATGCCATTTTCATTATGTGTCCATATTTTGTATTCAATTTACTCCCCTTAGGATCTAGATAATAGACAGTGAACGTCTCGGGGACAATAACCAGTAACTCTCAATGCATACCACTAGAGGTAAAAAAGTTAAAAATTAATAACTCAAAATCCACAATAAAAATGTAATTTTCTTAAGTCCAAATTATAATAAGCAAAGTAAACTTACTCTACATTGAATGGACCCATTATCACTGTCTTCTTATTTTGAGCAAAAATTGTAAAAGCCTCACAGCAGTATTGTTGAACTGATGGAGGGTCTTTAGCTACTAGACTAATCAAAAATGGAATAAAAAATCCTACATGTTTGAATGCAAAATCTGCACATATCTTGTCTAAGTAGCTGCAAAATATGTATTAATTACGCATGCATTAATAAAAAAGAAACCAGATCACCAGATCCTACCCAAGGTATATGGATGTATAAAGAAGATCTCACCTTATCCATAGCTCTATCACAGATATATTTAGTCAATCATATTGAAACAACTCCAAAATATCTTGTATAAATAGTTTGCTTTCGTATGATTGACCTACAACATCTGAATCTATAGAAACAATTATAGGGCAATTTATATCATGTTCGCCTAACCATATTGCCATACCCCTACAGTTAGGACCTAACGGGACAGGTAGGTCCTGTGGAACCCAACTGGGTAATGTAGGAGGTGGAAGTGGAGGCCTAGATGTTGTGGGTGTCTTCCTTTTAACCTGTATATATATATATATATATATATATATATATATATATATATATATATATATATATATATATAATTTCAGATCAACTGACATCATATACACACACACTAACAATTTAACGTAATATAAATTTACCATACAGTTTCAGTAAAGAGGACATCCGCTTTTAGCCACAATATCACTCCGCCTTCTGCCTCACCAAGCGTTTCACAATCTGGGTGGGCATATGGCAATGGAAGATCCATCTACTTGGGGAATATATGTACTGGGCTCACACGAATCCAACCAGCTGGTAATGGAGACCCGTGAAACATATCCCTGGTAGGGAGGGTAAGCCGACGCCTCTGTAACGACATATTCATTACTTTTTAGACGACATGGCTTCAACCCCTATAAATTTTCATGTAAAGAATGTTATATACATATATACATATCATCTTTTTTTGAAACGACTACAATTTCATATATACATATCATCTTGAATTAAAAAACTAGTTACTATGTCATAAAAATACTTACAACAGATTTGCTAGGTGGTGGGTCTACAGGATTACTCCCAACCTCTGCAGTAGGAGTAGAAACTGCAGTAGGAGACACCATAGGTACTGTCTGGTAAGTGGTAGTCTGAGATGCCTGCCACTTTTTCATTGCTTCTTCAAGTTTCCTATCAAATAGCTTATCTACCTATACATGGATAAAAGAAATGTCAAAGTCTAATTATTGAATTCTCTTTTACAGTAACATTATAAAGAAAGAATATGTTACCTCTTCTTGTGAAAGTCCCGCTTTTGGGACATGTTTGCACTGGGATGGCCCAAAAAAAGCTTTGATGCCCACACCAGCGCCTACAGCCCTAACACGTCCAGGATGCTCTGGGTTACCCAGAGCAACTGTCAATTCATCCCTTGTGCCCTCAGGGATGAACTTGCCTTATTTCCTCAGCTCGTGTAGCTCCCTCTAATCGCGAAAACAAAAATTTGTAATTAAGTAAACACCACAAATAATCAATATTCGAACGATTGCTGTAAGAGTTGTATTTTACCATTTTTGCAGCTGCCTCATCAGTTGTGGGCTTTGTTATTTCTCCCTTCTTATTTTGCCTCCCAGCTATCCAGACATCATGGCGAGGCAGAGGTGTTCTACCTATTTTAGAGGACTCCTGAGTAGCAGCAGACTGAGCAATAGCCTCAGACTGTAGTCTTTGGCGAATGCCTGCATACCCCTTTGGACTTATTGTGTGGTCATGCACATTCAGTGCACGCCTTGATTTTTGTGCCTCACTGAGGGCCTAGTTAGTATGCACATTAATGATTTGGTTAGTAACACTAAATGTTAATCTTGAATAGGTGAATACAACATATATTAATGAGATTGGGACTGACGCCTAATACCTTGAATTCATCAGTTTGTCTTGAAGCAACAAACGCGTCCCATTCTTCTTTATCCAGGAAGTTCCACTATTCAGTGGCTGTCTTCTTCCTCTTATCACTTATTTTATGTATTCTTGGGTGAGATTTGTCCTATAGTTCCTTCGGACTCTCCCACACCGTTGCATCACGCATTTACGATGCAGCTTTTCATCCAATTCAAATATACTCTGCAAAATAGAATTACTATTAACTAGTATCCAAAAAATTAGTAATCTACAAAATAGTATTGTAAATTAATAATAACTCACGCATAAATCCTTCCATAATACGTCTTTCTTCTCCTTAGGAACTTTATGCCAGGAATCTATCTTACAATCGCAATGGCTACGAGTAACATACCCAAGATATGAAACAAACGAATTGCGATTCACACCAGATGCATTTCCTGCATTATTAAAATCCACAACAAGTTTGGGTCCATTGCCCTTTTGCGCTATTAACTTCTTCATCATAGTGATGCCCCTTCTCTTGTCAACTTTTTGGTGCTGCTGATCAAGTATCTTAAGTGCTTCAGATGGTACATGTGCATCATCAACCTAAAATTTGACAAAAGAAACACATTTACAAGATATAACTATAAATGAACATATAGATATAAATATATGATATATTTTTAAAACTTACATTGTGAGGCGGCGCATTGATGTCCTCACCCTCACGGTAATCATCAACACGGTCATCAGGAGAACGCTCAGCCATCTGAAAATTCACATTGTAAAGTTCACATTGTAAAGTAATTCAAATTGTAAAGCTCACATTGTAAAGTTCACATTCACATTGTAAAATTCACATTCACATTGTAAAGTTCACATTCAGAAAAATAAAACATATAAAAAATATAAACATGCCTCTAATATTGCGATTTTTTTTATCAATTAACAATCCTTCATTGTGATCTCCGCGCACATACAAGTCATCATTAGCTTCAATATTTGCTGGTGTTGGCAACCCAACTGAGAATGGACTGGAGTCATCATACTTATCATAGTACTCTTCTTCATCTATAGGATCTTCAATGAACTATCTTTTACCATGAAGAACAACCGACCATTTATCATTTGCATGATCATCGATATAAAATACTTGTTTCGCCTGTGATGCCAATATGAATGGTTCACCCTTCTCGCCAATCTTTTCAAAGTTCACTAAAGTGAAACCCAATTCATCCACTATAACTCCTTTGGTGTTATCAACCCAATTACATTTGAAGAGTGGAATTATGAAATCTATGTAGTCAAACTCCCATATGTCTTCAATGACACCGTAATATGACATTTTAGCTTCACGTGGACTTTTATCCTTTGCACTTGCAAAAAACATAGTCGATGCTTGAAGGGTGACCCCACTGTTTTGGACGACACTCTTATCATCTTGGCGCTTTGTGTAATATGTGAATCCATTAATGTCATACCCTTCATAAGACATAATAGTCAATTTTGGTTTAAAGGCGAGGCATTTGATAGTTTCAATAATATCATCTGGTGTTTGAGATAGTTGATGTAAGACTTTATCTTCAAACCACTTAATAAATGTCTTGTTATGCTCTCTAGCAAGCCACATTGTATTGGCTCGAGGATATTGTCTCTTGATGAAATTGGTATGTTCCTCGATATAAACGTTCACTTCGTCCATGTTGTGTAAAATATACAAGTGACCTTGTTCCAACTGCTCACTGCTGATTACTTTCACACGTGATCCCAAAATTCCTTTGCCAAATTGCTCGTCAATATTCTTGTCATTATCAGGAGTGTCATTACCACTGAGAAAGTCATTGCAAAATTCCATAACCTCTCTCGCCACATAACCCTCAATAATACTCCCTTCAGGCCAATAACGGTTTCGAACATCACTTTTAAAAACGCTCATGTATCGTTCAAAGGGATACATCCAATGCAAGAAAACTAGTCCCAACATTTTCACTTCCCTAGTCAAGTGGACAACAAGATGTACCATGATATCAAAGAACGGCGGAGGAAAATACATCTCAAGATGACATAGGGTAACAACCACTTCTCTTTGCAATTTATCGAGAGTATCAGGGTCAATAACTTTACTGCACAAAATGTTAAAAAAGAAACAAAGTCTGGTGATTGCAAACCTTACATGCTTCGACAATATAGATCTAATTGCCACAGGCAATATTTGTTGCATTAGAGTGTGACAATCATGAGATTTAAGACCTATCAACTTCAGATCTTTCATTGATACCAATCTACAGATGTTGGATGAGTAACCCTGTGGCACCTTAACATTTACCAAACATTCACAAAAAGCTTTCTTCTCCTTTCTAGACAATGTGGAACAAGCGGGAGGTAAGTATGTTCTCCGATTTTCCATTTCACGAAATTCTGTTAATTCTAACCTTATTCCCATTTCACGTAGGTCCAGTCTAGATTTTATCTCATCTTTATTCTTACCTGGTATATTCAACAAAGTACCAATGACACTATCACAAACATTTTTCTCAACGTGCATGACATCGATACAATGCCTGACTGTCAAAGAACTCCAATAAGGAAGATCCCAAATTATTGACTTCTTCTTGAATAAAGATTTGTCACTCCGTGTGGCCATAGTACATTGTGATCTCTTACCAAATTCATTGACAATGTCTTTTACTCTTTCATTAACAACCTCCCCTGGTATAGGTTTAGGTGCACTCCGTTCCTCATTCAATCCATTGAATGCTTTGCGCTTCCTACGATACGGATGGAATTTTGTAAGAAACCTTCGATGACCGAGATATATAGTCTTACCGCCATGTTTTAGTCTTGTTGAATCAGTGTTTTCTTCATATATAGGACACACTTTTGCTCCTTTGACACTATATCCAGACAAATTCCCATATGCTGGAAAGTCATTAATAGTGCAAAACAACATAGTATGCAAACAAAATGTCTCTCTTCGTGAAGCATCATAGGTCATCACACCTTCACCCCAGAGTTTCTTTAAGTCATCAATTAGAGGTTCAAGATAAATATCGATGTCATTTCCAAGTTGTTTAGGGCCTGATATCAACAACGACAACATTACATACTTATTTTTCATACACAGCCAGGGAGGAAGATTGTATATAACAAGCATGACTGGCCAAGTGCTATGTTGGCTGCTCAATGTCCCATATAGATTCATCCCATCTGTACAAAGCCCAAGTCTTAGATTCCTGACTTCTTCACCAAATTCAGGGTACAATAGATCAATCTTCTTCCACTGTGGGGAATCAGACACATGTCGTAGGATCCCATCATTATTTTTCTTAACATCTGCATGCCACCTCAAATTCTTTGCATCTATTGGATTGGCAAACAAGCGTTGAAACCGTGATATTATAGGTAGATACCACATTACCTTGGAAGGAGAACCAGTTCTGGACTCCCCCGAAGTCGTCAATTTATACCGTGACGCACCACATTTTGGACAATCTTTCAAATCCACATAGTCCTTTTAAAATAATACACAATCATTCGGGCATGCGTGTATCTTCTTGGCATCCATTCCCATTGGGCACAACAATTTCTTTACCTGGTATGTTGAGATTGGCAGCTCGTTTCCTTCAGGAAGCATTTCTTTCAACAAAGACAACAATGACGTGAAGCTTTTGTCGCTCCATCTATTGTTAGCTTTCATCTTATACAATCTCAACACAGCGCTAAGCTTCGTAAACTTAGTACAACCTATGTATAACGATATCTCAGCATCATGCACAATGTTTCTAAAAATGGGAGGTGGATCGGTGTGCTCTACCCCACAACTATCCATCATCGCATCAACAATGTCTACTGGAACTGGTTCATTCACATCTACGTCATCGTAGGCAATTTCTTCTTCCACACAAGCACTGCTATCGACATCTACTGGTTTCAGGTTTGAAATCTCTCCATGCCAGTGCCATTCTGTATAGCCTTGTATAATCCAGTTGCACATGACATGACTTTTGATTTCGTCACCAGTGCTGACTTTCAAGTTGTTACCGCAATGCCTACATGGACAGTAGAACCTATCTCCAGGTTGTTTCCTATGTTCCTCGGCAAATCTAATAATCTGGTCAAGACCAGATATAAACTCTAGGGTGCATCGATTGCGAATGGACATCCATGATCTATCCATTCTATGATCAAAGAGAAAACAAGTATATATTACAATAAGGTTAGGGTCTAGGGTTAACAAATACATGTGATGTCATTATTATATATAATAAATGTGTACCACCTATCCCATTCTTGAACACCTAATCTCACTAGTAAGTGTATAATGTGTATTGGGTTTTTAAGAAAATTTCGGCAGCATTTCCCCGCTGTTCTCCAAGTACATATGTACTTAGAGAACAAACGGGGAAATGCTGCCGAAATTTTCTTGAAAACCCAATACACATTATACACTTACATCCTAAGCGAGATCAGGTGTTCAAGAACAGTCCCAAACCGGGGACTATCCAAGATTTACTCCTAATGAGTAACTCTTGGACGGGTTTCTAGGCCAACAAATACACGTGTTGTCATTCTTATACCTAAAATCCTAGTTCTTCAAGTTAGGGTGATTATTGATGTCTTTAAAAGCATGATTGGCAATTTAGGGAAAAGTTCATCATTTACATTCCAAGCATGTCACATGTGTGCATTACAGTTCATCATTAACATGTAGATGAATAAATAAAAATAGTAGACAAAAAATACAAATAAGTAGATGAATAAATACAAATCTATTGATAAACTAATATAAATCAGTTGATGATGATCAATTAATTGCTGAATCAGTACATAAATAAATACAAACATTAGATGAATACATACAGATCAATTGAAAAATAAAGTTAAATCAGTTGATAAATAAATTTAATTAAGTAGATGATTAAATCATAATAAAATCAGTACATAAATAAACACAAATAAGTAAATAACTTAAAAAAAATAAAAAAATGCCCAGCAGCAGCCTAGGCGTGCCTTGGCACCGCCCAAGCAGCCGCCGGAGCAAAGGAAGAAGGAAGAAGGCAGGGCGGGCATACCTTGAGGGCAGAGGAGAGCAGCAGCCGGAGCAAGACCTAGCAGCAGTTGGCAGTCGGCGCCGGCGGCGAGGAGAGAAGAGGAGCGGCTGCGAGGGCGACGAGGAGAGGACAACAGCCACCGGCGGGGGCGGCGGCGAGGAGAGGAGCAGCGCCGATGAGGAGCGGCGGCGGAAGGGAGAGCAGCAGGAGTGGCGGCGAAGGCGTCGACCAGGAGCGGCGGCGAAGGCGTCGACCAGGAGTGGTGGCGGCGCGGGGGAGGCGGCGGGGGCAACCGAGCGAAGCAACGTGCGGCCGGAGGGTGAAATCGCCGGAGGACCAAACCCTGGTAGCACGAGAATGAATGAAACAGAGAAAGGGGAAGAGTCGGGCTCACTCGTGCGATTTAAGTTAACATTCAGTGTCAGTTTCTAACAAAAACCGACAATAAAAACTTTAAGTGTCGGTTTGCAACAAGCCACCGACACTAAAGGGAGGTGAAAATTTTTGCGGTTATCCATGCGAAAACACAACGGCGTCAGTTATTGTCACAAAATCGACACTGAATAAAAGCGGTACTTGTGTCTGGTTGCCCTTCATAGATTGGATGTTGGTTTATGTTATCAACCGACACTGTAGAGTTTAGGTGTCAATGTATTTATACAACCGACACCTTAAAAAGTGACGTTATAAGCCATTTCTGTAGTAGTCCCTAAATCTTATTTACATTAAGCTAATTCTAAGATCAACCTGGGAGATCTCACTAATTATCACCTGATATCAATCAAGTGTGTCCTATCATAGATGACGAGGAGAGCATACAATTGCTACTTGCCAACATTATCAGGTGGTCCTTCAACCAAAACAACAATCCTATGTTTTGTGAGGCATCATTGTTGGCCTTCTTGGTCTGGATAAAGCCATTACTGGGCTATAATGTATATACATAATATCTATGTAATTGAGGTACATGCATTCAAGAATTCCAAGTTTCAGTGTATCATGTTTCATATTCAAGGACTTGGCACAGTTAACATGGCAAATTCATTATGATGAAGTAAATGAACCATCCTGGATGTGGCACTACCATGTTGCCACATTCGTTATGATAGCAACGCATAATTATATGAATGACGCAACATTGATGTTTCCATTTTGGGTTGCTTTCTATAACCAAAGCCATCTGAGCACCCATCAGGTCCTACACAACTAAGCCTTCACTGATTTGGGTAGAATTGGAAAACTACTTGAGGATGGTTATACTTGAAGACTTAAAGGAAACATAGTTTACTATCTATTCAGGATTTGAAGTTGAAATCTGAGATAAAGCCCAATCTTAAAAAACATGAATTTGACCCTACACAAAGGTAAACATAATGCAAGATCCATTGGCTGAACCAGAGCCACAAGTCTAATGTTGATCATGCATGTTTCTAGTTCTATTTTAATGACCCACCTATGGAATAGATGTACAAAATTTTTTAGGGATTGATGGATAGCAACACATGAGCCAGTAACAAATTCACAATGTGGAAAAATGATTTGTTCTAGATACTAGAGTTACTTATATTTTCTATTTTACAATTACTCACTTATTTATAAATTGATTTTATTTTGAAAATTCAAGTTGAGGAAAGTTAACACAATTCAACACAATTTATGAACCAGGCCATGGAACATCCCTCCTCTTTTAAGTCCCTTTTCATTTATATAAATTATAGTATGAGACAACTCAATGCAATGTTTATGTGATCATAGACACACTATATTTTTCTATGTCGAACGACGATTACTCTCAAATAAAAATAAAGTATTTACAATAATTTCCTAAAAAATAAAAAAATCTGAATTTCAATCGACATGTCTTTATCATTACTTAAAATACATCTTCTAGGGATTACCTCAGGAGAAACATACCTTTGGAATCTTATCTTTTGTTGGTGGGACAACATAGAATGCTTCAAGTTCCCTACATGGAAAGATATCAGAACATATTATATTTTAAATAGATATCCATTTAAAGTAAAGATTCCTAAGATGAACTAGATATTCACTTAAAGTAAAGATTCCTAAGATGAACATATATACCCTGGTACCAAAAGAGAAGATTTAAATTCACAATTACCAACTATTGGACCATCTGGTTGGGTAAAGAAAGGCAATTGAATGATATCCTGCAAAACAAGAAAATAAGATTCATTGCACGTTTAAGGTTTGTTTTGTGGTTATTAAGGAGATAAGAGAATTTCTAGACAAAACATACCACACTAATAAGTTCTCATTGTTATTCTTAGTATGCACATGAAGATGCATTCTATTACAATTTATTTGGCTTGTGCTATTATTTAGAAAATATACGAGCTGAACCATCTTTGCAATGGAAGAATGGGTTGGGAACAAAAAGGTATTTAGAATCTAAATAATTCTATAATTAATTTCTCATTGGAAGGGGAAAAAGGGTTGATTATATAAAAAGAAACAACTGAACATTTTGGTGTAATTACGATAAAAAGGATGAAATAGAACTTATTATTCTGTTATCCCACAAACAAATGGCACTATGCACTTCTAAATGGACGGTGAGGAGGAATGAAGATTGAATATATTCTAATACTTATTTTAAAAAACTATATGTTATGATGATAGCACAACCTCATATAAGCTCCGAGAAAGCATGTGAACTATAAAGAAGTCTGGATTTTGAAACTCCCACTGTTTGGAGGCTCAAGTCTTCTCGAGTAGGATCTGAATTCTTTTAAACTCAACACAAATATCTTTACAGATCATTTGCCATCATAAATTATATATTCATTGAAAACCCAACGGTTGTTATTACACTTTCATGTATGTGCATACAAAAAATAACTTACATAGTTTTGGTTGACAACAACTAGGAGAAATTGACGACTGGGCCTTGGGTATTGACTGGGGATTGGAATATTGTACTTTCTCATAATGAAAAGATAGGTTACAAGCATTTTCAATCACTCTGAAGCAAATGACAACTAAATACTATTATGATGAGCATTGGAGTGAAGGACCTTGGGTCCTCAAGACGAAGCTTCACCTATAATCAAGAATGTAAACATGGAGGATGAGATTGGGTTGTGTCCAACGTTGACTACTTAAAACACTTATAGAAATATAGTTGTGGAGATCAACCATGAACGCAATCTGACAATAGTCCCTTATTAATGATACAAACACAAAGGGCACATTGGCAAATTTCAAGATTCAAAACCAGGGAACTTTGGCAATAAACACCTGGGTTCAATAATTAACTCAGGGCATGGGAACTGAGCACCCGAAAGCATACCCTTTGACAGAATTCAATAAAAAAATCTGAATCTAAGTGATAATTAGAAAGAAATGGCTCTCATATTGGAGATTCAGCGTAATATGTCACTGTTCAAAGACAAAAGCTATAAATTAATTCTTATTGGAGTCTCTATGAATGCTTGGGATGGTAATAGAGTCATGCCAAACTAGTAACAAAAGATATCAACAGAGTCTTGAACAACATGAAGGTAGGAGAGAGATTGATTGACCTGTAAGGGAGATGGAACAAAGATGTCCTACTACCTACTAGTTAGCATATGTGAAAGGAAGGAGTTGTGTGAATGTCTAGACATGAAAAAATAAAACATGTAGCCGACCCCAACATGGTTGGGATTGAGGTTTAGATGATTGATGATGATCTGGTAGCACACACTGTAACATCCCTGACCTGGGTTATGAACTAACCCTAGGTGTTTTGCTTAAATATGTAATTAGATACTTGTGGTTATCTTGTGTAATGTAATTACAGCTTCTGAGGAACATATATTTCCATTTTAGTCCTTTTTAAATAATGTTGTAATATTGTTTTGTTAAATATGGACTAATGTGCAAATTACCCAAGTAGAGGGGTTAACTTGCAAATTGCACATGTTAAGATGTTCCTCTGATAATGATACATCATAAGAATGAATATGATGTAGTGATATGGATTCCACAAGCTTGAGCACCAAGATATAGCTTGTAGAGCAATCCTTGTGCTTTAAAACCTAGTTTTGGTGTAAAGTGCAATTTACCCAAAACTTAGGGTGCAACATGTAAAATATACCCTCTAGAGTATCTCTCATGTTTCTTGGAATCAAGTAGAGCAAATAAAATGAGAGGGGCGCCTCATTTTAATGATCAAGTAAGAAAGATAACCTTAATATTTAAATAACCAAGTTTTAAGCAAAATGACCCTTTTATATATGCAACTTAGTAAGGTGTTTGGTTTCTTTACCTTTTAACCTTGGGAAAAGGAGGAGATTTGTATAAGGAAAGAAGGAGGAAACGTGGCCTAGAAGTGGAGAAGTAATTGGGGGATATGTTTGAGAAATAAAAGAGATAACCTTCTTTGCCTTGATAATACCCAAATATATATAAGCACCCTTTTTCTACAAAGCAAGGGAACATTTCCCTTAGTTTCTTTTCTCATTTTCTTGATTTGGCCGACTAAGGAGAAGCTCAGGAGCAGAGGAGGACGACCAAGCTGGTTTGGTTAAGCTTTGATCATCACCTAGCTCGAATTCTTGGAGGAAACCCTAATACAAGGTTGGTTTAGTAATTTTCCTTACACGACTCTTCCTTCTAGCCATCTTCTCCATCCAAATCTTGAAGAACGGACCTTGGACACCTACTGGAGCTCAAGCCACCATTAAATCTATGAAGGAGCTCTGGATAAGTCCTAGAGGCGGGTTTTATAACTCTAATCCTTAAGCTTTGCTATTGCATCCTTCTTTCTTAAGAAACGTTGCTTATTTTTCTTCTTTAGACACCTTTGTGTGTTCTTGCAAGTATTTCCGTGAAGAACAACCCCTATTCTTGAGGTAGAAGATGATGACATTAAAACCAATGTTTATCCAAAAAGTAACTTTAGCAAATGGTCTCCCAAAATTTGCAAACGGTTTGCCAAACCGTTTGGGAGCAAACGGTTTCAAACCGTTTGAATGCAAACAGTTTCAACTAAACCGCAAGAAAGCAAACGGTCCAAGACCGTTTGGGTGCATTGACCCTACGTTGACCGTTTGGAGGTCTGTTGTAAACAATTTGGACTAATCACCTACCAAAAAAATCATCATCTAATTCCAAGTAAATCACTAATTGAAGGCACATTAGTTACCTAAACCCTAATCGGGTTAATTACTGATTTCAATAAGTCAATCGTGTTGAAGTTTGGGTTGAGTGGCCCAAACGGTTTCAAAACCATTTGGGTATCACCCAAACGGTCTCAAGACCGTTTGGTGATCACCCAAGACCGTTTGGAGGTCTAGGGTTAAGAGGGGTTGACCAATTGAGGGTCCAATGATATCAATTGTTAAACAATTAAGTGCTGATTTTGTGACCAAATCTAGGGTTCAACCCTTAAGAGAATGACTTGGTTTTTGATGAAATTGTTGGATCAATGGGCTCTAGAAGGGGGGGGGGTTGAATAGAGCTTCACAAACTTCACAAGAGTGATTAGACCACCAAATTATATTAAGTGCAGAACTTAAATCAAAACAGCAATTTGATGTCCTAAACTAGCATACAAAGCAAGGATAAGAGACAAGGAATATCATGCACTTGGACAGGTGGTTTAGAGTGGTTCCATGTCCTAAACTTAGGAGCAATGTCAGTCCACTACCTAGAGTTGGTTAGGCTCTAGGATTTGTAACTTGGTTCTCTTATATATATCACACAATAAGATTACAAGCTACAACAACCAACCATCCAAGGACTTATATATCAAGCCAAGATCTTCTACCTCACCAAGGACTTACCCACCAAGCAAGTAGTCTTCAGCCTTCTTCAAAGGACTTACCCACTCTTGCTCTAGTCTTCGGCCTTGCAGGAATTACCCATCTTGCTTGAGCTTTGCCTTGCACCTCTCCTTCTCTTGGAGAGCTTTAGCACCTTCCTCCTTCACTCGGAGGCCTGGAGCAGCTAGCCTTCTTCTCCTTCACTCGGGGAAGAACATCAACCTTCTTCTCTTTCACTCGGAGAAGAAACTTCAATCAATCTTCATAGAGAATGGATATGGGAGAAGTAGAAAGGAGAGCTTTACAACATTACAAATGATAGCTCTCATACATGGGTACCTAACTCACTCATACTCACGAATTTGCTTTGAAGGTAGAGAGAGAAAGGGGCTCAAAGGATTAGAAACCACTCAACTAAGGCTAGGACCAAGCATATGTGAATGAGAAGCCTTGGTATGAAGTCCAAGAGGTCATATTTATAGTTGAGGGTGTCCCTTTGAGGTTGGGAGAGATAAGGGGCACAAACTAGCCATTTTACAACTTGCAAAAGATCTATTTTGAGTCCCACCTACTTCTCCAACGGTTGGAATTGCTTTTTCTGCATTCCAGTACAGTCTGATCGGCCGAGTTTCAATAAAGGCAACTCGGCCGAACCACTAAAAGACAAGGCTGAAAGATGGACTGTCGGCCGAGTTCCCTTGGAGAAACTCGGCCGATCGGTCGACTTTCATCTTGGACCGATCAGTGGATGGGCCGAGTTTCCCAGCATAGAAACTCGACCGAACAGGAATCGACTGAGTTGGAAACTCGGCCGATTGCATCAAAAATTCCAGAATAACTGGATCGGCCGAGTTTGTAATTCGGCCGACAAAATCCCTGTTATGGGTATTTTGGAATTTTTGTAAAACTGTACAAATGATGGATTTTTGAGTCCCAATCAATTTATCCATCTTAGTTACAATACAAAACATGAGTATAAGTGATTACATCAATTGTTCTAAGCCTACAAGGGCTATTTCACAAAACGGTCAAAAGTCACATGTTTTGAATGTGCTGGATGAGCAGCTTTTGAGTTGAATGTGATTCTTTTCTTGTATCTAATGTCTAAAACAATCTCAAATAGATTTGTTAGATACATATGAATGGAATGGTTAAGTCATTATCAAAATATGGGCAATGTGTGACACCTAGGTCAACATTCTCCCCCTTTTTGACAATGACAAACCATTCCTCAACATATTGAAAAGAATGTGAAAATTATACCTTTTCTTAGGGAATTGCAAGGGGATGCAAAGATGATCAATTTGTAGTGCTCCCCCTCAATTCATGCTTACTCATTCCTGCATGGTTAGTTAAAAAACAAGCAACCACAACACATATGTATATTATATGATTCTAAGCAAGTCTAGATGCATTTCAGTTAATAGACAAGAAAAGAACCATACAAGCAATAAATTCAATATGATTGAGCTTTTTGTCCCCCTTTGTCATCTCAAAAAGGCAGGGGGGTAGAAGAGCATAAAAGCAAGGTCTTCTCCATAGAGAAACCAAAAACACTCAATCAAACACTCCATAGAAAGACAGAGGAACACCAAGATAAACAACAAAATCATGCATTATCAAAATATGGAAAACACTACAAGATAAACCATACAAAGCGTTTCCATAAACCATAAAACAAAACTACACGGATATCATAGAGTAGAAATAGTACAACTCAGATGATGTGCCTAATGTATATATTACAATCATAGTCCAAAGAGATATAACATGGTCATCTGAGACTAAAACTAGACACATCAGCCCCTAAGCTAAACTACTCTATGTCTACATCATCAACAGCAGCATCGATGTCCTCATCTGGCCGGTAGTCCTCATCGCCATCATCAGAAGGAGGAGCAGCAGCCTGTGTAGCCTCGTCAGCATCTTGGTCATCATCCTCATCATCAACATCAGTCGCAGTAGCCTCGTTGTCTTCATCAGCATCAGACGCAGCATCCTCCTGGTCAGGCATATCCTCATCTGGAGGACCAGAAGCACGCCCGGGCCACCTCGCACTCTGCTCAGACCAAGACATGCCTAGAGCATGTAACTCATAGGCAACCTCAAGGGGAGGAGCAGTAGAGGTGTACTTGGCCAAGATCTCTGACAGACGACCACTGGAAGCGCCAAAACCGGGGAAGGGTATCCACCTGCAGAGGGCTCAGCGAAAGCAGAAAAGGGTGGAGCAGGATGAAACTGACTGTACGCGTAAGAAGCGTAGTCACCACCGGGGTAAGGCGAGTAGGTGGGATAAGGCTGTGGGCAGGATATATGCATGGAAGACATGATGTGGCAAAGATCCTGATGATGGTGTTGCTGGACCTGCATGTTGTACGCTTGCTGGTGCATGAGATACCCCATGAGGGCCTCATTTGAGACATGGAAATCAGCAAAGGCAGGCTGGGGAGGAGGCTAGAAGGAAGGCTCAGGTGGAGGTGGTGCAGCTGAGGAGGGTGGAGGTGCAGCTGAGGAGGGTGGAGGTGCAGCTGAGGAGGGTGGAGGTGCAGCAGAGGAAGATGATGCACCAGGGGTAGGAACACTCTTCAGAAGAGTGGTCTCACTGATATAAACACCTTTGCGATCAGGGCGGTAGAGGAGATCGGCAAAGAGGGATTTACCAGTTGCGTGCTGGAAAAGACCACAAATAAGGGCAGGATATGGAAGATGTGTGCCCTTTGTGTTCTTCCCGGAGTCAAAACAGGTCATATGATGGAGGATGTAACGGGCCCATTTGACTCCTTGATTGTTCAGCAGAAGATACATCATAACCGCCGTATTCTCGGCAATGTCCGTTTGATTCTTTTTAGGATGGACATTGCAGCTCAAGATAAACGCCAAGACGCGGCGAGGAGCAGAAAGGGCGGAGGAAGGCAAAGTACCCTTTTTTCTATAAGGAAAGTTGGGTTGCTTGAGAAATTTGTGGATGTCAGTCAAGTCAACCTCAATTGCCTTATAAACATCATCGGGGTAAAGAAGATCAAGGTATTGAGGATAGTCGGCGATCCAAGATGACATACCAACATTTCCATTAAGATAGAGATTGAAAGAACGCTCAGTGATATGGAAAGGTTTACCGGCAATCATGGACGTCAACACAATAGAGGTGTCCGCGGAAGGGACCAAAGAGTCATAGTTCCAACGCAAATTGGCGTAGAACTCACGGACAGCTTTGGAACTATATTTCAAATTGTGGAAGCGGGCATCCTCTATGCAAAACGCCTCAAGGTGATGGGTTCGAAGGATTTGACAAGCTTCAAAGAGGTCAGCGTGAAAGCTATTGGGTTGATGTAGAGCTCGAAAAGGGAAGGGAGTGCGAGGAAGGAGCTCTTGGTAACGAGAAACAGCAGCTTGGTCAATGAAAGATAGATTTTCGAACACTATATACCTTGGAGCAAGGGGGGTCGCCATAGCAGGGGCAGGGACGGCTCTTTTCCGTCGTTGGGACCTCATAGAGAAAAGGAGGAAAGAGAGCCGAGCTGCGTGGAGAGATAAGGCAGGCGAAACCCCAAGAACAGCAGGAACCAAGAAACAAGGTCGATCGGAGGTGAAATCGGCTGGAACGAGGGAAGAGAGGACCAGGGTTAGGGAGGGTCGGGGGTTACGGCTAGGGTTCGGTCGACTTTGCTCTAGTTGAGAGGGAGAAAGTCGGCCGATTCCTATATATATAAAACCAGTCTGCCGCCGAACGGTCGAGTTTGGGAAATGGAAACTCGGCCGATCGAGCGCACAGGTACCCTGAATCCTGACCGTTCGGCCGAGTTGGAAACTCGGCCGACAAAAACCCTGAAGAGGAAAAACTGAAGTTCTAGCCCTAGCCTCAAATGACCGAATGCAATTTTTCTTTTTGGTCTAGTTTGTATATTAAGTATATTTAGGCACATTCCCATCATCATAGGGTACTATTTTTCGATTAAAACCCGATTTGCGAGAAAAAGCCCGAAAAAGAGATAGAAACTAGAGAAAATTTAGCAAAAACAAGCATTTTGAGCAATCAAAGCATTTATAAGCAAGAGCAACACATACAAGATGTAACCAACTAATTAGAGAGAAATTCAATATCATCAAGAGAAATTATGAGCAATTTTGATCTAATAAAATTAAATTGTTCTCTAGCAAGTGGTTTAGTGAAAATATCGGCCAACTGATTTTTCGTATCCACATGTGTGATGTAAATATCCTTTTTGACAATGTGGTCACGGAGAAAATGATGGCGAACTTCTATGTGTTTAGCTCTACTATGCAATATTGGATTATAAGAAAGATTGATTGCACTAGTATTATCACAGTAAATAGGAGAAGCATCAAAATGAATGTTAAAGTCTTGGAGCATTTGCTTCATCCATAGGACCTGGGCACAACAACTTCCGGCTGCAATGTACTCAGCTTCGGTAGTTGATAATGCCATTGTGCTCTGTTTCTTGGAGAACCAAGACACCAAGCATGGTCCCAAGAGGAAGCAAGTGCCACTTGTGCACTTTTTATCAATCAAGCAACCTGCGTAGTCAACATCACTATATGCCACAAGAGTAAAGTCCCTTGACTTAGGGTACCATAGTCCAAAATTTGGAGTTTTGGCTAAGTACCTCAAAATCCTCTTAACAACAATAAGATGTGATTTCCTAGGGCTTGATTGAAAGCGAGCACACAAGACAACACTAAACATTATATCAGGTCTAGAGGCAGTTAAATAAAGTAAACTTCAGATCATACCTCTATAGAGCTTCTCATCTACCTTTTCACCTTCTTCATCCCTGTCGAGTTTTGCGGTGTTTGACATGGGTGTATCCATCGGCTTCATGTTCTCCATCCCAAAGCGTTTGAGTAGTTCAGTAGTGTATTTGCCTTGGTTGATGAAGTTTCCTTCCTTCGTTTGTTTGATTTGAAAGCCGAGGAAGACGGTCAGCTCACCCATCATGCTCATCTCGAATTCACTCTGCATAAGAGAGCTAAACTCCTTGCAAAGATCAAGGTCAGTTCCGCCAAATATAATATCATCAACATATATTTGAATTATGAGAAAATGGGTAGAAGTGTGTTTTAGAAATAAAGTACAATCAACTTTGCCCATGATATACCCGTTATCTAACAAAAAGTTCTTTAGTTTCTCATACCAAGCTCGAGGTGCTTGTTTGAGTCCGTAGAGAGCTTTTTGCAAGAAATATACATGATTGGGTAACTTATCATTTTCAAAGCCTGGAGGTTGAGCAACATATACTTCCTCCTCGATTGTACCATTTAAAAACGCACTTTTAACATCCATTTGATAAAGCAAGAAATTTTTATAACTAGCAAAAGCAAGTAGCATACGAATAGATTCTAATCTAGCAACAAGAGCATAGGTTTCATCAAAATCAATACCTTCTTGTTGATTGTAACCTGGTGCTACTAACCTTGCTTTGTTCCTTACCACTTTTCCTTGCTCATCAAGCTTGTTGCGGTAGACCCATTTGGTGCCAATGATCTTTCTATCATTTGGTCTTGGCACTAAGGTCCACACACGGTTCTTCTCGAATTGCTCAAGCTCTTCTTGCATGTCAAGGATCCACTCATCATCACCAAGGGCCTCTTTGATGTTCTTTGGCTCCAGTTGGGAGATGAAGGCACTATCTGCTTGTTCTTTGTTGTGAGCAGCTCGTGTCCTCACTCTCTCAAACAGATTGCCAATGATCAACTCCTTGGGGTGATTCTTTGCAAAGCGGGGAGTGGGATCCTTCTTTTCTTCTTCTTTTTCTTCTTCTTCAACCTGCTTACCTTTGTCTTTGATGTTGAGATCTTTCAAGATTGGAATGATTTCATCTGCAACATCATCATCACCAATATGCTTGCCAATAACAGGATTAGTTTCAATAAATTTAACATTTATAGATTCTTCTATTTTAGATAGTTCAATGTTAAACACTCTAAAAGCCCTGCTAGTAGTGCTATAGCCTAGGAAGAAAGCCTTGTAAGATTTCGGATCAAACTTGTCGAGAGAATCCTTGGTGTTTAAAACAAAACAAGGACATCCAAAAACATGAAAGAAATCAATAGACGGCTTCCTACCATGCCATAGTTCATAGGGGGTTTTCTTAAAAGTCGGATGTGTGAAAACTCGGTTTTGCACAAAACATGAGGTGCTAACGGCTTCAGCCCAAAACTTCTTAGGAGTATCATACTCAAGAAGCATGGTCCTAGCCATCTCTTGTAGCGATCTATTCTTCCTCTCAACAACTCCATTTTGTTGGGGTGTGCGAGGAGAAGAGAAATTGTGCGAATAACCGGATTTTTCACAAAAGCATTCAAAAAGATCATTTTCAAACTCTCCCCCATGATCACTACGGATAGAAACAACATGGCAAGACGCTTCATTTTCAACTCGTTTACAAAAGCTTGAGAAAACATCAAGTGTATCGCTTTTAGAAACGAGAAAGAAAGTCCAAGTATATCTAGAAAAATCATCGACAATAACAAGACAATACTTGGAGCCGCGAAACGTTTGTGTTCTCATTGGTCCGAAAAGATCAATATGAAGAAGCTCTAGAACTCTCTTGGTACTCATGACTCCTTTGGATTTGAAGGAGGATTTGGTTTGTTTCCCTTGTGTACAAGGTTGACATTCCTCATCCTTTTCAAAATCCAATTTAGGAAGTCCTCGAACCAAGTCCTTTTTGTTCAGTTTCTTCATTTGATGCAAGTTCACATGACCCAAACGACGATGCCAAAGCGAAAGATCGTTTTTATCCACAACTAAGCATCTATTTAGTATGGGCTTTAGAGCATCTAGAACAATCACATAGAGATTACCATTTCTAGTTCCCTTATATATAACATTGTAGGACAGGGAATCTAGAAGCAAGCATTCTAAGGAAGTGAAAAGCACAAGATAACCATTATCACATAATTGGCTAACACTAATTAAATTGTGATGTAGGCCATCAACAAGCAAAACATTCTTAATGCACAATTCATTGCCTACATTACCCTCACCTATAACCTTACCCTTTTTGTTGTCCCCAAAGGTTACCGATCCTCCTTTCTTCTTCACAAATTTGTTGAAATGGCTGATTTCTCCAGTCATATGCTTAGAGCATCCACTATCAACAATCCATTTCTTTTTAACCTGCAAGAAAAGAGGATGTCGGAACCCAACTCAAACTTTGGGGTCCGGGGTTAGCTTGGGGACCCATTTCATATTTGGGTTGGTCCCCTTGGGCTTGTAAGGACAATAGGTAGAATAATGATCATCACATTTGCAATGAATACATACCATTGGGTTTTTAGAGCCGGAAGACTCTCCATTGAAAATTGGAGTTTCCACACTCTTTTTCTTACCCTTCTTCTTCTTCTTACCTTTTGGAGTAGTCTCATTGTATCCTAGACCACTAGTACCAACTTGTTTGGTAGAGTGCTCTAGAACATCATTTAGGGATTTCTTACCCGAAAGAAACCTTTGCAAAGTAGATCTTAATTTAGCATTATCATCACTAAGATTTATAACGTTAGTAGATAAACTAGCAAGATCTTCTCTAGTATGCAAAAGGTCGGCCTCAAGGCAGAGGGCTTTAGTAAGAAGAGAGTCTTTTTCTAGAGTTAAGTTAGCAACTTCATTTCTAGGCAAGATAGGTCTAGAAGATAAATCATTTGTTTGAGCAAAGCAATTTAGCATTTTCAGATTTAAGAACAACAATTTCCCTTTGATAAGCGTAAACTTCATCTCTTCTAGCATCATCAATAAGCTTAAGTTCAACATTTTCAGTTTTTAGAACATCAAGCTCATCTAGGCAATTTTGGTTCTCAACCTTAAGATTTTCAATATTTTTAAGATAAGTACCATTCTCAACCTCTACTCCATTATATTGAAGTTCAAGGTCAAGAAATTGCCCTTGCAAGGAATCTATGCTATCAAGATGTAATTTCTCATTTTTATCAAGAATATCAATCTTGGCATAAAGATCATCAACTATCTTTCCTAATCTTTTCCTTTTAGCTTTACATTTAGCAAAAGATGATTGACAATCATTAAGCATTTCAATGAGGGTTTCCTTAGATAACTCAAGTAAATTTTCATCACTTACCTTGCTTACCTCACTTACCTCAATTACTTCTTCACTAGTAGATGCCATGAGTGCAAGATGACATTCTCCATCCTCGGGGCTTGAGGAACTTGAAGTAGAAGACTCCTCCCATGCTGCATGAGCTGCATCTTTGGATCGTCTCTCCTTCTTGTCCTTCTTCTTGTACTTGGCTTCTCTTTTGTATTTGTCATCCTTCTTGTGGCTGCTCTTATGATAGCCCTTCTTGGCCTTTGGGCAGTCACTCTTGTAGTGGCCTTTTTGACCACACTCGTAGCACCTAGGAGTTGAGGAGGAGGGCTTGCTCTTGAAGTGTCTTCCTTTTGAGTAGTTGGCTTCATGATCATTTGCACCTTCATCTTCACTTGAGGAAGGGCAGGGAGACTTCATGGCAAGTTGTTGTTGCCAGACCATTTCTTCAACTTGGGCTTTGAAGGCAGTGTCCTTCATCTTCTTTGATTCCTTCTCTTCTCTTTTCTCCTCTTCCTCTTTCTTGTCGAGCCTTGGTTCATGTGCTTGAAGGTTACCAACCAGCTCCTCGGTTGACAACTCGCTCAACTTGTAGACTTCTTCAATTGAAGTGACCTTTGGCTCCCATCTCTTTGGAAGAGATCTCAAGATCTTTGCATTGATTGTACCTCTATCCATGACACTCCCAAGGGCTGCAAGGCTGTTCAAGATGACATTCAACCTTGTGTACATGTCCGCAACTCTTTCATTCTTCCCCATCTTGAAGTTCTCAAGTAGGCCGCCGAGCATATAGACCTTGGCCTCCTTGACTTGCTCCGTCCCTTCATAGGTGACACACAACTTGTGCCAAATCTCATGCGCCGTGTCCCAAGAGGAGATGCGGTTGAACTCCGATGGTGAAAGGGCGGCATAGATGATTGTCACGGCTTCAACATTGAGTTGAGCACGCTTCATCTCGTCTTCCGTCCACGTGGTGATGTTCCCCTTTGGCTCTTCATACTTGAGATGGACTATCTTCCACATCTCGTAGCTCACACCTTGGATGTAGAATTGCATCCTTCTCTTCCAATATAGGAAGTTTGTGCCGTCGAAGACCGGGGGTCTCATGGAGAAGCTTCCTTCAAGATTGAGTGACCCAAGAGCCGAATCGCCCATCTTCTCCTACTTGTTGAAGTAGCTTGGAGAAGACCTGCTCTGATACCACTTGTTGGATCAATGGGCTCTAGAAGCGGGGGGGGGGGGGTTGAATAGAGCTTCACAAACTTCACAAGAGTGATTAGACCACCAAATTATATTAAGTGCAGAACTTAAATCAAAACAGCAATTTGATGTCCTAAACTAGCATACAAAGCAAGGATAAGAGACAAGGAATAGCATGCACTTGGACAGGTGGTTTATAGTGGTTCCATGTCCTAAACTTAGGAGCAATGTCAGTCCACTACCTAGAGTTGGTTAGGCTCTAGGATTTGTAACTTGGTTCTCTTATATATATCACACAATAAGATTACAAGCTACAACAACCAACCATCCAATGACTTATATATCAAGCCAAGATCTTCTACCTCACCAAGGACTTACCCACCAAGCAAGTAGTCTTCAGCCTTCTTCAAAGGACTTACCCACTCTTGCTCTAGTCTTCGGCCTTGCAGGAATTACCCATCTTGCTTGAGCTTTGCCTTGCACCTCTCCTTCTCTTGGAGAGCTTTAGCACCTTCCTCCTTCACTCGGAGGCCTGGAGCAGCTAGCCTTCTTCTCCTTCACTCGGGGAAGAACATCAACCTTCTTCTCTTTCACTCGGAGAAGAAACTTCAATCAATCTTCATAGAGAATGGAGATGGGAGAAATAGAAAGGAGAGCTTTACAACATTACAAATGATATCTCTCATACATGGGTACCTAACTCACTCATACTCACGAATTTGCTTTGAAGGTAGAGAGAGAAAGGGGCTCAAAGGATTAGAAACCACTCAACTAAGGCTAGGACCAAGCATATGTGAATGAGCATCCTTGGAATGAAGTCCAAGAGGTCCTATTTATAGTTGAGGGTGTCCCTTTGAGGTTGGGAGAGATAAGGGGCACAAACTAGCCGTTTTACAACTTGCAACGGATCTATTTTGAGTCCCACCTACTTCTCCAACGGTTGGAATTGCTTTTTCTGCATTCCAGTACAGTCTGATCGGCCGAGTTTCAATAAAGGCAACTCGGCCGAACCACTAAAAGACAAGGATGAAAGATGGACTGTCGGCCGAGTTCCCTTGGAGAAACTCGGCCGATCGGTCGACTTTCATCTTGGACCGATCAGTGGATCGGCCGAGTTTCCCAGCATAGAAACTCGACCGAACAGGAATCGGCTGAGTTGGAAACTCGGCCGATTGCATCAAAAATTCCAGAATAACTGGATCGGCCGAGTTTGTAATTCGTCCGACAAAATCCCTGTTATGGGTATTTTGGAATTTTTGTAAAACTGTACAAATGATGGATTTTTGAGTCCCAATCAATTTATCCATCTTAGTTACAATACAAAACATGAGTATAAGTGATTACATCAATTGTTCTAAGCCTACAAGGGCTATTTCACAAAACGGTCAAAAGTCACATGTTTTGCATGTGCTGGATGAGCAGCTTTTGAGTTGAATGTGATTCTTTTCTTGTATCTAATGTCTGAAACAATCTCAAATAGATTTGTTAGATACATATGAATGGAATGGTTAAGTCATTATCAAAATATGGGCAATGTGTGACACCTAGGTCAACAGAAATAATGGACAAACGGTCTCAAGACCGTTTAGAGGATGTCCAAATGATCCCAAGACCGTTTGGGGGTCACCCAAGACCATTTGTAGGTTTAGGGTTGACCATGGTTAAGTGGTTGAAGATTGAAAGGCAACAAGTTGAAGTATAATCGATTAACCTAATGATCAAATCAATGAGTCAAACCTTAATTGGTTGAGTTAGTTTTTGGTGTTGACTTGAGACAACGGTCTCAAGACCGTTTGGAGGTCATCCAAATGATACCAAGACCGTTTGGGGTCAGGTCATAGCCAAATTGAATGATGGTTCAATGGTTTCAATGTCAATTAGACTCATGTTGATATATGTTGAAGGATGATCGATTCCAAACCCTAATTAAATCGATCCAATCCCTAATTGGTGATCAATTGAGGGTCAAAATAGTTGAGGGTTGACCTAATTGACTCAATTGATAAGTGGCTAACAAGTGCATGAACGATTGAGGGGTTCAACATTGGAAACCCTAACTCAATTGGATTGGTTGAGACACTTTTTGGTCCATGCGGTTTTGACATGGTTTGGACCAAACGGTCTCAAGACCCTCTGGGTACAAATGGTCTCAAGACTGTTTGGGATCAAATGGTCTCCAGACCGCTTGGGACCAAATGATCCCAAACCGTTTGGTGACCATGCGGTTTCAAGATCAATTTGCCCATGCGGTTTCAAAGTCAAACTTGACCAAACGGTCTTCACCCCACCTTGGGAAAACGGTCTTGAGTGTGCACTTTATCAAACAGTTTTAAAAGTCAAAGGGACCAAATGGTCAACACCACCAAATGGTTTCAAGGTCCATCCAAGACCGTTTGGGGGTTTGAAGTGCAAGACCGTTTGGGGTCTAAAAAGGTCAAGAACGTTTGATGCCTTAGTAGTCAAGATGGTTTAGTAGTTGATTAACCTAAACCCTATAGATACCTAAAGTGATTAAGGGACCAAGTAATTAGTGGATTAATGCATGTTATGACCAAGGGTGAACATTACAAAAGTACCCTTGATGGGATAGTGTGACTAATACCCCTTGATCAAGTAAACCCTAATAACCACAATGATGATGACATAACTTATGTTGTCAAGGCTGATTTGTCTTAGTCTAATCAAAAGTGATGTAAACATCATCTAATAGTAAGAGGTGAGAGAAGATTCCTAATGTGAAAGAGAATCAAGTAATAAACTTCCTATATGTATGAATGCATCTAATTAGGGTATGATCCTTCATAAATGAGATCATGGAAACCCTAATTATGATGGTTAATGAATCTTAACCTAATTTGAGGGCATTAATGGAAGTAATCCTCATACATGATGATGGTATGATCTTAATTCACAGTAATATAAATAGTAAACCCTAATCTAGGGTAATGTGATATAATGTGAATAGTAAACCCTAATCTAGGGTAATGTGATGCAATGTGAATAGTAAACCCTAATCTAGGGAAATGTAATATAATGTGAATAGTAAACCCTTATCTAGGGTAATGTAATGCAATGTGAATAGTAAACCCTAATCTAGGGAAATGTGATGATGAGAATTGTAAACCCTAATTCTGGGTTATGCTTTTAAGCATGAAACTCTATGATCGAACTAGGAAATAATTGTACTGTGCTTATATAGACAAAATGTGCATGTTATCAATTGTGCTAATCATGTAGGTTTTTATACAGAAGTGATCATAGCCAAGTAAGGGTTATGATGTCATATTCATTAAAAGCACTTTATGAGTTATGAAAGTAATGACATGCTATGTTGCCTAGTAAGAGGTAACATATGAGATTAATAGACTATATGAGCCATGAGAAATGTCTATATTTCCATCAAGTCATTAATATGTTACTTAATAGTAAGTGTTTTGATGATCTAAGGATTTGAATACCCATGTTCCTGAATCATAATGATGAGATGGTTAGGGATTGATATCCCAATGATAACTGGATGTGAAATGATCTTTATACAATTATTACTCTTTCTTTATAGCAATTGTTTAATGGTTTATGTTTGAAAACATGCCTGATGCTAAAAGAATACCATAATGTACTTAAATAATCAAGTATAATGATATCATGTAGAGCCCTGACCATAGATCCATCATTGTCAGAAGTTAAATGATGGTGAAATAGGTTTTCCTAAGGGAACTCCTGTAGAGCATAATTTTGAGTATGTGGGGGTTATGGACGCGAATATCCTTACGTCCTAATGTAGGATTTGATGTTAGATGTACTTGTAATCTCCCAATCCTTCATTATATGTTTATGCCGGGACAATGTATCACTAATCTCCTGATGATGTTGTTAATGCCGCATCGATGTGAGATAAACAAGAATTTCCTCGATGGCAAAGAGAGTACAATACGCCACTGTAACTCTAATAGTGAAGTTGCCAGGATACCCTGGAAAGCTATTATAGCAGAGACACAAGATGTCCTGCATGTTGTTCCTCACACTGACTGAGGAAGATGAGGTCATAGGAATCTGGAACTTCTGATGACCTATGTATGGTATCGATTGCGATTTAGTAATGGTCGGTTGGAGTATGAGAGGTGTTAACTCATCTCCTCAGGGCATAAATATGTTTGAAAAACATAATCAGCCGTGTAGCTTAACTGCTTAGGTTGAATTATGAGAAACAATGATTGATGTTACATTGTTCATAATGCTCTAGTTGAATAACTAGTATACATGTTCTTCATATTCCTTATTGATATATGTCTTGTCATTCAATTAAGTTATAATTGAAATGATTGATTAAAAGAATGTTGCTTCACTTAGTTTATACAATGTTAAACCTGCTGTTGAATGTTTAGAATCCTATTATTCAATGTTATTCCTTTATTGCAATAACAAAGTTTTTGGCAGAGAGTTATAACTCTCGCTGAGGACGAAGGAACCCATCAGTGGGTGAGCAACAACAACAACAACAACAACACCAACATCAGGGACAACATTGATCCTCAGGTGGAGACACTATCTATCAAGTCTTGTAGATAGTATGCCCTATGTGTCATCTCTGTACTCTCAGGTCCTACGAGTCATTACATGTTTAAAGATAGATCTGAGATTTTTGGCTTAATGCCTCGAGATTTTTGTACCTTGCCTTGTACAGATAATAAGGTAGTTGATGTTTGTAATACTCGAGATGTGATATTACAAAGATGTAATGATGAATTAGTCGGTAAACAACTTATCATGTTTCTTTATGAAAAGTTTTAATTTTTAGTGATTTTTAATAATTCCGCTGCTAGTTAATCACTTCTACATTTGTTGATCTTGTTTTTTTTCAAGAAGTTGAGTCGCCACAATTTAGTGGTATCAGAGCTCTAGGTTTGCTGAGTCTACAGAGACATAGGAATTAGGATGTTGAGTCTGTTTTAGTGTCTTCCAATATGTCTGATAGTGTCTTCTGCTCATTAGGAGGAGAAGATAAGACTAAGGATGTATGGACCGCACGAAGAACATGAAGAACACATTACAGAAAGTAGTGTCGCTGCACCCCGAGAAGGTGCAAGAAACCCAGATAGAGAAGAACCTATGCCTAAACCACCCCAGTTCAATCCAACTGACATGGGGAACCCAGCCGTCCAAGCCATGTTTGGGCAGTTTATGACTGCCATGACACACATGACTGATAGGATGCCTATACCTGCACCTAGGACACCTACCCATCCTAAAGGACAAGGAATCGACAAGACGTTTGAACGACTTCGCCAAGTTGGAGCCACGGAGTATACTGGAACAACTGACCGTGCAGATGCCGACTTATGGTTAACTGAACTAGAGAAGGCCTTTAGAATCCTGAACATCCCAGAAGCTGAGAAGGTTAAACATGCTGTATATCTTCTCAAGGGGAGTGCTGGTCATTGGTGGACCATGGAAGAACAGAAAAGGCCAGGTGTAGAGGTTGAATGGGAAGTCTTTCGATGGAAATTTATCAACAGATATTTCCCTAAGATGTTTCTGGGCAAGAAAATCTCTCAATTTGAGAGGTTAAGACAAGGTCCAATGAATATTAGCGAGTACGAGGCTAAGTTCATGGAGCATTCTGCCGGCATATGGCAGCTACAAATGAAGAAAGGATTAGGCATTTTGAGAAAGGATTAAACGCTGAGTTGACCACCCCTGTGTCTACCCTAGAGAATAGAGAAAGGTTTGCTACCTTTGTAGAATCTGTCAGAAGGGTAGAGAGGTCTGTAACAGAGAAGAGACAGACCCAGAACAAGAGGATGTATCCCCAATTCCAAGGATCTTCATCTAAAACTTTCAAGAAACCTAGGTTTTCTGCGCCTACACCACCACCTAGATTCAGTACCCAGACGTAGTGGACATCAAATAGGGGTAGGGGACAAAGTCTACCACTAGAAGGAGCTCGCAGTTCAGCATCTATGTCGGTTACAGGACCACCCAGACCACAACAACTGAATAGAAGTTGTTATATATGTGGAAAGATGGGACATTTGATGAAAGATTACAGAGCCAAAGAAGTGAGTGTAACTCAACCCCAGAGGCAAAGTCAACAAGTATCCCAAAGGAGATAGTTTCTAGGAGGAGCTAGAGGATGTGGACAAGCGTCCCAAGCTAGATCATCGACACCTAGTCAACGAGCACCGAATCAACCACATGCAACAACAAGGTTTTATGCGATGAATCCACCTGATGCAGTGATCAACCCTCGGGTTGTGGTAGGTCAGATGGAATTGTTATATTCTGATATGTCTACATCTTGTGCTGTATCTGTTTGAATTGATCCGGGTGCTACACACTCCTTTATCACTTGAAGATGATTCTTGACTGCAACTTGACTATAAGTCATAGAGAAGATAGTTTGTTGCTAGAAACTCTATTAAGGGGATCTCCTATGCTGCAGGAGGTATGTTCTCCCTGCATCCTTTTCTTTTCTGAACATCACATTCAAGTGGATCTTATACCACTTGAGATGCATGGATTTGATATAATCCTTGGGATAGATACCTTAGAAAGGTATAAGGTTGTTTTGGATTGTTGACGTGTATTTTACTACGCGCTAAAAACACAAGTATACGCGTCGAGTAGTACAGGCCTTTGTGAGGCCCGAGTTGAACACAGGGATACTCAGAAATGTTGGAGACTCCTACTAGTTATTCGCGATCAGCTAAACCGAATAAAAAATTGGGGTTTGTTGTCAAAATTAAAAGAAAATAAAAATAAAACAAAGCAAACAATCGATTAAAGGTTAATTTAATCAATTCAAAAGGGTATCTTTAGGATTGTGGTTTCACCGCTGGTTTTCATTGTATTAGATTTTATATAATGCCTCAATCCTCTCTCTCTATCCGGGTAGCGGCCTGAAAACAGAATTGCCCACCATCGTGGTGCAATTCACTACTTAGGTTTAGGTCGGTTCCACCTTCGTAGTAACCTATCCCCTAAACTAAGTGCATTATGAACGATCTCTCAGTATCCACCATTAATTTTACACCACCTTGGTCAAGGGATTTATCGATTAATGTAGGTTTCGCCTCTTTTCAGCCGTTAATCCTTCTTTCAAAGTGATTAAGGGCATTAGGTTATTATTATGGTGATCAAGCATAACAATATATGGAGAAAACGAAACTATACCACAGATTTAAGAGGGAAAATATGAATTACTATTATAAAACTGTCATACAATGAATCCCCGGGCTACTCCCGGTCCTAAAGATGAAGGGGATTAGCCCCGCATGTTCATCTCAAACAAGTACAAGGTAGAGATAAGGGAAATCATGTGAAAAATGTGAATTGAACGGGAAAACCCCTGAACGGAGAAGAACCGGTGGATCCTTTGTGTAGAACACGTGCTCTCCCGCCTCTCGGTGGTGAAATCCGTCTTCTACGGCGTCCGGATCAACTAGTATGAACTTCTGGCCTCCATTCTCCTCTTTACTGCTCCTCGGTACTCTTGCAATGGCTGATGAGATCCCCCCTCGTCTAGGCAACCGTCATTAGGTATAAGTTCCTAATTAGGTCGTTAATTAACTCCAACCATCCGATTGGGATCAATCTGAATCCAACGCATATCTGACGGTGTCGATACCATCGACGCGGGTCGATGGTATCGACCCGATGTGGTAGTGGCAACCCTTCTCTTCTTTTTGTCTGAGTGTCTGATGTCATCTCGATACCATCGACTTGGGTCGATGGTATCGACTACTCTCTAGCGACGGTTTTGTCATTTTGTGTCACTGCAGCCTCCTTGTGTCGATGGTATCGACTAGGTGTCGATACTATCGACTGCTTTTTTGCCAGCAACCTGAAGGTGACTCGATACCATCGACATCCCTATAGATAGTATCGACGCTTTGCTGCTCCTTTCGGCTGGAAACCTTTGACCATGTCGATGGTATCGACTTTCGTCGATGGTATCGACGGAAGCAAATACTCGTTTGTCCTGAAATTCATAGACAAGATCACATAAATTCACACAAATAATAATAATGTGACAATTAATGCTCAAAACAATGAAATAAAGGGGATTTGACATAAAATGGTGGCAAAGACCAAAATGGATGAATTATGCAACATTAACCATAAAAATGACTAACAAAAGCATAAAACACATATTAAACAGGTCTATAAATGCGACTCAAAATCATCGCATCAAACTCCCCTAAGATTGAACATTGCTCGCCCTCGAGCAACTAATCCTTAGAATAGAATTGCTAATGTCAACTAAAAAACAACACACCACACCCAACATCCCATATGACTCCCACCGGACATTCACAAACTGGCCTTCCCTAACCACAGAACGGTAATTACCCTACAGGCGACAATAATCATCCATAAAAGAAATTGACCTCAAAACTGATGACACTATCACATAAGGCAGTTAGCATAATGAAACTCGCCGGTTCAGACTTGGTGCATCCTGTGATCGCCTAAACTACGTTGCTCTCCCTAACTACCATCTACATGGAAGTAGTTCTCCTGATATTCATTAGTGAGGAGAAATTCATGGTGGCCTACCAATCCGAGCAACAGGTGGATGAAAATGGGTGGCTCATGGAAGAAAGTGGAAGTATTGTACAGTTTCAACATACATAATATAAAAAATGTCCTATATGATGCAAGTGCACATGAGAAATGCCCTAATGCCTAAAATTAGGTGGAATGATGCATGCACTAACCATCCGTCTCAAAATGAGATGGATATCTAGTTAAGCTACATCATGTACTCAATTATCCTGACATGCAAGTGATATTACGTTCCTTTCTCCTTCTTGTTCTAATTGCTTCTAAATAACTCTTTTTCCATGAGGATTTTTCAGATTTTTCTCTCTCTCTTTTTTTTTTTCTTCAGCCCACATATCCATAATTGCTTAAAATAATTTTATTGGGCTATTTTTTGCATACTCAAAAGTTTTGCACTATTTAGAAGGTATGGAACAATTTAATTCACCATTGGGGAAAAATTGAGATACATGATATACTTTATGCATGAAAATCATGAATGCACTACATGGCATGCACCTAAAGGTAATGTGCATGAATCACTATATTTTTTCTTTTTATGCAAAACATATGGAAAATTTCAACGCAAGTCCTATCTAAATGCTATGCAAACAAAAGGAATTAAAACTGCACTTTACTTCCAATTCTTGGGTGGATTATGGAAAAATGAAGTGGAACGATCACAAGACTAGATGACTGAACCTTAGAAAGATATTATGCGTCCCTCCTTACTAACCTGTGTAGTAGTTTAGAGGGTTCTCTCTCTAACATCCAGTTAAAGTCTCATTACCATTTGGTTAGGTTAGGCTCAAACAACCATTTCTGTCCACTTTCATGAATAATTAGGAGTATAGTTATGAAATGTTGTTTTAAAGTTGACATAACCAATCATTTTCCATAGGATGTGTGCCCAAGGTCAAAACAGAACAAGCTATCCAAACACACAAAAAAAAATTTCAATTTTCAAATTTCCCTTGAATTCCCCATGCACTAACAATGAGATGACACAACTTCTATGACATCCACAATTACACTAGATAGCATGTGGATCCTACAAAAGTTAAAATTGCAAGAAACAAATAACAAGAGCAAAAGCAATAATGCTAAAAACTAAAAACAATAAAAGATAAAGCTGTTCCAACTACCCCCCCAAGCTTGAATTCGACTATGGCCTCATAGTAAAAAACAAACTTAAAGATTGGAACAGGGATACCAGATCACTCTTGTGGAGGTGGAGGCGGTTACTGCGGAGCCGTAGGATCCCAAGAAGGATACTCCCCCTGGAAGGTCGGATCATAATGGGTCCTAGGCGGAGGTTGTGGATAGCCTCCAAAGTAACTCTGACTCCAGTAGTGGTCGTAGAAGGGCTCCTGCTGCATCTCCATCCGTTGCAACCGATTGTGTATCTATTGTTGGTTGTCGAGGAGAAGACGTTCATTCTCGAACATCGCCCTTTGGTTGTCAAGTATCCGGTTCGTCGTGTCCTGAATACCGGTATACTTCGCCATATGCTGCTGCTGTGTCTGATGGATGTCCTGCAGCATCGTGTACATGCCTTGCATGGAATAGGCATCCTCGCTTGGCTGCGAGGGCTGTGGTGGAGGTGGCGTCGGCTGTGATGATGATGATGCACCTGGATGCATCCGAGGACGCTTCCAGGGTGCTACTCATGCTTGAAGAGGTGTAAATGCCTCTTCTTCCTCCTCAGCCTCATCGTCCTGTCCGTCGTTGCCACCGTCATTGCCGCCTTCTTCATCATCGGAGTCGATGGCTATGATCGGGCATCTGAAATGTTGTGCACCCTCGATGTTGAAGACGGGATCCGGCAGCGCGCACTCCTGGTACACTTGATTTACGTGGCAATGCGTAAAAGCCACGCCATCCCGAAGAAGAATGAGATTGGCTCGGTGGAGATGTTGCAAGTTGACCTTGCTTCTCGTAGAAAGAGGAGTCAACTGATCGAGATTCAAGCCCAAGTAGAGGGCTATCCTGGTGACAAGCCCGCCAAAATGAATCGGGGTTCTCCTCGTGCTCCTCTTCACCGCCAACACTCGTTGTAGAAAGAATGCACCCCAGTTGCACTCTTGTCTCTTCAGGAGCTTGTAGAGAAAGAAAAGATCGGACTCCTAGAACTTGCTTAGGGCAAGATCACTTCGAGCAAAGATGGTTGAACTCAACATCCGATGCAATACCCGAACAAACGGGTGCTTGAAGTCGGCTACTGCGGCGTTATGGTAGCTCACCGACCGTCCATGCGGAACCGTCACCAACTCGGAGAAGATGGCGGTGTAGTCGGTGTGGTTGTCCGGCCGCCGGTAGTCATATCGCGAGTGGTTCCAGTTGAAGATGTCGTTGAACTGCTCGAGGGTGATGGTGTAGTCGTTGTTGTAGAGCCGGAAAGACACCCGACCCTTCTCCCACTCGCGGTCGCTTGCGGACATCTCGTTGGGTACGACATTGACGTCAAGGGACGCCATGAATTCTGCCACCAGTTCTTTGTACGTCGGCCACTCGCCAAAGAAAGGCTGACCGTCTTCGTGGCACTCAAGCTCTTCGTGTCCACGACCCGTTTGGTGGGCTTGTCCTTTCAACACGTAGTCCAGATTGGCCTTGAAGCCAAGATCATGAAGCATCTCCGGGTCCATGTATCGGGTTGGCTCGATGTTGCGCTTCATTATTTCTTCAAAGATCTTCTTCACCTCCGTAGAAGGATGGACGAGTCGAGGACGTGCTACTGATGATGGTGGTAGTGGCACGAACTCGGAAATGTCCTCCTGACGAGCATGCGAGGAAGAAGCTCCAGCAGTACGCACCATGATGGCGAAGAGAAAGGGATTATAAGGAGAGCTCGGTGAAGAATGGAGATATGAATCTCCGCTCGGTGAAGATCGTCTCTCGGTGATGCTGCTCTTCGCTCCTGGATGGCTCGGGGGAGTGCTCGGCGCAAAGGGAGGAGATCACTCTGAAGGTGTGACGTCAAATGACGTAATGATTCTCCTTAAATAGACTTGGCCGGTGCTACTGTTGGCCCGTCGATACCATTGACGCGAGTCGATGGTATTGACACTGGTCGATGCTATCCTCCCCTCACTGGTATCGACGGTCGTCGATTGCTGGATCTTGAAACCCGGGTCGTTGTCGTATCGATACCATCGACATAGGTCGATGGTATCGATGCTGCACCCGGATCGATGACGTGGAAGCCGCGATCGCCGTCGATTTGTTTTCGCGGATCGGTGACATGGGTCGTCGATACCATCGACGGGAGTCGATGGTATCGAGTTGTCTTCATTGCAACACCGCCACTTTGCATTTCAACCTGTAACCATGTCGATACCATCGACGAGGCCGTCGATGGTTCGTCGATGGTATCGAGTTGACTGAGAAAAATCAGTCTGAACTTCTCCAGAGATCTTGATGGTATCGACTCCCTTGTCGATACTATCGACTTTTGCTTGGCGACCTGCCTGTAGGTAGGTCGATACCATCGACGAGGCCGTCGATGGTATTGACTCAGAACAAAATCTGCAGTGCTCAACCTATACCCTTGTCGATACCATCGACCAGTTTGTCGATGGTATTGACTCTGCCTCAGCCTACACAATTAACAAACGGATCACGGTATCATCCTTACACTAAAAATTGAACAAAAATAAAGCAACCTACGATTATAAATAAACTATCCTAATGTACCGATGGTTGGGTTGCCTCCCAACAAGCGCCCTTATTTAACGTCTTAGGCTAGACGGCTTCCGGGCATCTCATTCATCCGAAAGTGCAATGAGTTTAACCTCATTCACCTTCCTCTTGTAATTCTCACCAAAATAGAGCTTCAGCCTTTGTCCATTTACCAAAAACGTGGTATCACCATCACACACTAAAATCGCGCCGTGTGGTTTGACCTCTTCCACCACGAACGGTCCACTCCATTGGGATTTGAGCTTCCTGGGATGCAACTTGAGTCGTGAATTGAACAACAAAACACTATCTCCCTTTTTGAACGTGCGCAACTCGATGTGACGATCGTGGATCAGCTTTGTGCGCTCCTTGTATATCCGTGCGTTCTCATATGCCGTCATCCGTAACTCATCCAGCTCATTCAATTCAAGCATTCTCTTTCTCCCCGCTTCATCGTAACTCAGATTTAACCTTCTAAGCGCCCAATGGGCTTTGTGCTCCAACTCTACCGGTAAGTGACAAGCCCAACCATACACCAACCTAAAAGGCATGGTGCCTATAGGTGTTTTGTAAGCCGTTCTGTACGCCCACAGTGCATCCGGTAGTAGGACACTCCAGTTCTTCCTCGTGGACGCCACCGTTCGCTCTAGAATCTTCTTAATTTCACAGTTAGAGACCTCCACCTGACCTTGAGTCTGCGGATGATATGGGGTGCCGATGTTGTGCTTGACCCCATATTTCTTCAATAATGTCGAGAACTTATGATTCCTAAAATGCGTACCCCCATCACTAATTATCATTCGGGGTACCCCAAACCTGCAGAAAATATTCTCTTTCACGAACCTGCACACTACAGTGGAATCGTTAGTCCTTGTGGGGATTGCTTCCACCCACTTCGACACATAATCAACTGCTAACAAAATATATAAATTGGAGTTCGAGGACACAAAGGGTCCCATGAAATCTATGCCCCACAAATCAAATACCTCCACTTCCTGAAACACATTCAGGGGCATCTCCTGTCGCTTTGTGATATTACCTGCTCACTGACAAGGATCACATTGCCTCACAAAATTGTAGGCATCCCGAAACAAAGTTGGCCAATAAAGGCCGCTTTCCAAAACCTTAGCTGCCGTTCGCGAGTCGTGGTGTCCTCCCGTAGGTGATGCATGACAATGATGGAGAACGCTCTCGTACTCCACTTCAGGCACACACCTGTGCAAGATACCGTCCCTGCATTGCTTAAGAAGAATTGGATCATCCCAAAAATAATATCTTAAAGAGTGAAAAAACCTCTTCTTCTCCTGATATGACCAATCATCCGGGATGATCCCGCAAGCCAAATAATTTACAATTTCAGCGAACCAAGGCTCTTTAGAGTTAATTTTCAAAAGTTGTTCATCCGAAAATGTCTCGGTTATGGGTATATGTAAATATTTTTCATCCACCCTATCTAACCTAGACAAATGATCAACCACTACATTTTCAATCCCAGATTTATCCTTGATTTCAATGTCAAATTCCTGTAAGAGCAAAATCCACCTAATGAGTCTAGGCTTTGCGTCTTTTTTCTCCACAAAGTATTTTATTGCAGCATGGTCAGTCCATACAACTAATTTAGATCCAACTAAATACTACCGGAATTTTTTGAAAGCAAACACAACGACAAGTAATTCTTTTTCAGTAGTTGTATAATTCAATTGGGCATCATTCAGAGTTTTTGAAGCGTAGAAAATCACAGTGGGCTTATTGTCTACCCGTTGCCCCAATACGACTCCTACCGTAAAGTCCGAAGCGTCACACATTAATTCGAAAGGTTTTATCCAATCCGGCATTTGAACAACCGGTGCAGAGATCAGTTTTTCTTTCAAAACATCGAATGCATGTCGACACTTATCATTGAAATCGAAAACCGTGTCTTTCTCCAAAAGCTTGGATAGAGGTTTTGCAATTTTAGAAAAATCCTTTATGAATCGCCGATAGAAACCGGCGTGTCCCAGAAAACTTCTCACCCCTTTTACAAAATTTGGTGGGGGAAACTTGGAAATGACCTCAATTTTCACCGGATCCACCTCTAGACCTTTGCTAGACACATTGTGTCCTAGCACTATCCCCTCAGTCACCATCATGTGACATTTCTCCCAGTTAAGGACCAAGTGTGTGTCCTCACAACGCTGTAAAACTTTGTCTAGGTTATAGAGACATTCATCAAATGATGCACCATACACTGAAAATTCATCCATAAAAACCTCGAGACAGCACTCTACCATGTCAGAAAATATGGCGAGCATACAACGTTGAAACGTCGCCGGTGCATTGCATAAACCAAACGGCATTCGGCGGTAAGAAAAAGTCCCATAAGGACAAGTGAACGTAGATTTCTCTTGATCCAACGGATCAATCGAGATCTGGTTGTACCCTGAGTACCCATCTAGAAAACAAAAGTGCAATCGACCGACAAGACGCTCTAAAATTTGATCAATGAAAGGTAAAGGAAAGTGATCCTTAAGTGTGGCAGCATTCAAACGGCGGTAGTCAATACAAACTCGCCACCCGGTTACCAATCGGGTGGTGACAGGTTCATTCAACAAATTTTGAGTGACAGTAATTCCCCCCTTCTTGGGGACTACCTGTGTGGGACTCACCCATGTCGAGTCTGATATGGCATAGATAATACCTGCAGCAAGAATTTTAATGACCTCCTTCTTCACAACCTCCATCATGCTCGGATTTAGACGTCTTTGAGGTTGAATCACGGGCTTGGCTCCCTCCTCGAGCCGAATCTTATGCTGACATAGAGTAGGGGAAATCCCCTTGATGTCTGCAACGGACCACCCAAAAGCTCCTCGGTGGTTCTTCAACACTATCAACATTTGCTCCTCCTCTTCCGCACTCAAATAAGCAGAAATGATCACCGGTAACTTGTCTTCCTCAGCTAGAAAGACATATTTGAGATGTGGGGGCAGCGACTTTAATTCCAACTCCGGCGGGCTGATAAGAGATGATTGAAGCGGCGGGGGAAGTTCACCTAAATCTTCATAATGCCTCGCATAGAAGCATGGAAGCATCTGAAGCATTTTAGAGCACTCCTTGAGTGATTTACTCCGCATCCAATCATATGTAATATTCAACAAGCAAGCCTCCAATGGTAATTCCAGATATGCATCAGAAACAGAAATATCAATCACATCATCCTCCAGAGAAGGCGGAATGTCCTCATTCTCATCATTCGGAAATCCCACAGCTTTACACAAAGAAACTACCTTAGTCTGCTCCATGATATCCACAGCCAAAGTTCCATTGTTCACCTTGCTCATCACATGAGCCATGTCCAGAAATGGTTTTCCAAGGCAGAGAGAAATATTTCAATCCAGATGTTTCACCATATTGCATTGTTCCTTTGCTTTAGATGACGCAGTGCTAGAAGGCATGACCATCTCAAAGCGGTCATCGGCTATGCCCAAGGTCAAGCGACCTCTCCCCATCTCTAAGATCATGTCGGCTGTAGCTTGGAAGGGACATCCAAGTAACAGCTCGTTGCCATGTTCATCCTGCATCTCCATAACCACAAAATCAGCCGGAAAAACAAATCTATCCACCTTTACTAAGATATCTTCACAGATTCCATAAGGCTTCACCACAGAGTTGTCTGCCAATTGAATCGTCATATTGCTCAGCCGTGACTCCTTCAATCCCAGCTTTTTGAATGTCGAAAGGGGCATCAAGTTGATGCTTGCCCCTGAATCACACAATGCTTCGCCAAATTTAACCTTCCCGATATAGCAAGAAATGTTGAACACCCTAGATCCTATCTCTTTGGCGGCAAAGTGCCCATGATGAAGGCACTCACTTGCTCCTTTAGCACGACAACCTCTGTATCTGGAATTTTTCTCTTCTTGGTAATGACATCTTTTAGAAACTTCTCGTATGAAGGAATTTGCTCAATGGCTTCTAGTAAAGGGATATTGACTGAAAGCTTCCTAAAACTGTCCAAGAACTTCTTGAACTGTGCATCTGCCTTCCTTGCCTTAACTCTATTTGGATACGAGACCGGAACAACTTGTGCCCTTTGATGAGGTGGCACATAAGGCATCTTTTTCTGAGGTTCCTCCTCTGCAACCTGTTCTTCAGTATCATCCACGACTATGTCTTCAACATGCCCTGTGACTGGTGTGGGCTGCTCCTCATTGGTTTCACCTTCAACTTCATCTCGTGGTGTGCTTGTTTCATCAGTTCTTGGATTCAACACTTTCTTTCCGCTTCTAAGCAGAATAGCCTTAGCTTGCTGGTTTCCCCCGGGAACATTGGTATTCCCCGAAAAAGCTGGATGTGCCGGTTTCTTTAAACTAGCTATTTCGGCTGCCATCTGTGCCATGGATGTCTCAATGGTCCTCATTTGAGCCCCATGGCTCTGCAATGTCTGCCCGAATTGATTCATGTATTCTCCTTGCTGCTTGATTTGCTGACCAAATGTATTCATTAGCTCTTGATTTTGCTTGATAACCTGATTGAGCAACTCCGTGCTCTTGTATTCTGCAACTGGTGAGGGCTTGGCGTCTGGATCCTGCATAAAATTGTTCGGATCCTTCCACAAGAACTTTTTGTCTTTTCTCCATGAATAGTCATTGTTCCTATAACCTTGCTGTTATCTCATGTATTTGACCTGAGCCTCATCCTCGAACTCATTGTCCTCCTTTTCCAGTAGCTTCTTTGCGAGAAGATCCATCTTCTCATTCAGCTCTTTCATTGCCTTAGACTCGCCTGCTACTCGAGCTTACTCTACCGGGCCTCTCTCTCTCTCACCCCAGGACTGCTTTCTAGCCATATTCTTGAGTATCTCCCAGCATCTGGTGTCTGTATTGTTCAGAAAGAAACCTGACCCAGCTGAATCTAGATTACTCCTATCATGCTCGGAGAGAGCAAAATAGAAGATCTTCACCTGCGTCTCTTTATCCAGCCCGTGATGTGGGCACCTCCTCAGCATGACCTGAAATCACTCCCAGGTCTCAGAATATGTCTCACCGACCTGTTGGGTGAAATTATGAATTTTCCGGATCATGTCGTTAGTCTTATCAGGAGGGAAGAACCTCTCAAAGAAGACCTCCACCATGTGGTCCCAGGACTCCATGAACTCATCATCTAAATTGTGTAACCACTCTCGTGCTGCTCCCACCAATAAACTTGGGAAAAGCTTGAGATACAATGCATCCTGTGGAAACCTATCAATTTTTACCATGTCGCAGTTCTCAACAAACTGGGTGATGTGTGCGACAGGATCCTCATTCTTCAGCCCATGAAAAGCATTTGATTTCACCAAATTTATCAACGCTGGATCAATCTTATATGTAGGTATGTTGATTGCCTGCTTCTTTATAGGACCCTTTGAAGCTGATGAGGAAGAAGCCTTGATATTCTCCCATATAGTCTGTGGCTCGGCCATCTCTTCCTGTTCAAATTTAGAATCTATCTCTTCTTGGTGCTCTTGCTCGTAATACTCCTTGTCCTCAGGTTCTTGGAGCGGAACCTCGGGTGTGCGTTCCGCGTAGTCAGTACTACGCGTCTGCACCATACACAGTACCTGAAATAAGAAAACTCAAGTTCAGTACAGTGTTTTGACGAGTATAGAAATTATCGCACAATTTAAAAATGTTTAAAATTGAATGAAACTTATAAAAAAATGTGGCCTAGAGTGGCCGCTCGTAGCACTCGAAGTGCCAACAATTTCGCCGTATCCCCGGCAACGGTGCCAAAAACTTGATGTGTATTTTACTACGCGCTAAAAATGCAAGTATACGCGTCAAGTAGTACATGCCTTTGTGAGGCCCGAGTCGAACACAGGGATACTCGGAAATGTTGGAGACTCCTACTAGCTATTCGCGATCAGCTAAACCGAATAACAAATTGGGGTTTGTTGTCAAAATTAAAAGAAAATAAAAATAAAACAAAGCAAACAATCGATTAAAGGTTAATTTAATCAATTCAAAAGGGTATCTTTAGGATTGCGGTTTCACCGCGGGTTTTCATTGTATTAGATTTTATATAATGCCTCAATCCTCTCTCTCTATCTGGGTAGTGTCCTGAAAATAGAATTGCCCACCGTCGTGGTTCAATTCACTACTTAGGTTTAGGTCGGTTCCACCGTCGTAGTAACCTATCCCCTAAACTAAGTGCATTATGAACGATCTCTCAGTATTCACAATTAAGTTTACACCACCTTGGTCAAGGGATTTATCGATTAATGTAGGTTTTGCCTCTTTTCAGCCGTTAATCCTTCTTTCAAAGTGATTAAGGGCATTAGGTTATTATTATGGTGATCAAGCATAACAATATATGGAGAAAACGAAACTATACCACGGATTTAAGAGGGAAAATATGAAATATTATTATAAAACAGTCATACAATGAATCCCCGGGCTACTCCCGGTCCTAAAGATGAAGGGGATTAGCCCCGCATGTTCATCTCAAATAAGTACAAGGTAGAGATAAGGGAAATCATGTGAAAAACGTGAATTGAACGGGAAAACCCTTGAACGGAGAAGAACCAGTGGATCCTTTGCGTAGAACACGTGCTCTCCCGCCTCTCGGTGGTGAAATCCGTCTTCTGCGGCGTCTGGATCAACTGGTATGAACTTCTGGCCTCCGTTCTCCTCTCTACTGCTCCTCGGTACTCGTGCAATGGCCGATGAGATCCCCCCTCGTTTGGGCGGCCGTCATTAGGTATAAGTCCCTAATTAGGTCGTTAATTAACTCCAGCCATCCGATTGGGATCAATCTGAATCCAACGCATATCTGACGGTGTCGATACCATCGACGCGGGTCGATGGTATCGACCCGATGTGGTAGTGGCAGCCCTTCTCTTCTTTTCGTCCGAGTGCCTGATGTCATCTCGATACCATCGACTTGGGTCGATGGTATCGACTACTCTCTAGCGACGGTTTTGTCGTTTTGTGTCGCTGCAGCCTCCTTGTGTCGATGGTATCGACTTGGTGTCGATACTATCGACTGCTTCTTCACCAGCAACCTGAAGGTGACTCGATACCATCGACATCCCTGTCGATAGTATCGACGATTTGCTGCTCCTTTCGGCTGGCAACCTGTGACCATGTCAATGGTATCGACTTCCGTCGATGGTATCGACGGAAGCAAATACTCGTTTGTCCTAAAATTCATAGACAAGATCACATAAATTCACACAAATAATAATAATGTGACAATTAATGCTCAAAACAATGAAATAAAGGGGATTTGACATAAAATGGTGGCAAAGACCAAAATGGATGAATTATGCAACATTAACCATAAAAATGACTAACAAAAGCAGAAAACACATATTAAACAGGTCTATAAATGCGACTCAAAATCATCGCATCAATTGTGAATCCAAGCAAGCTGTGTTTGTTGATGATAGTGACACATGGATCTTTCAAGGAGAGAGAAAGATTCTACCCACCTGTCTTGTGTCAGCTATGGTTGCTGAGAAACTGATGAGGCAAGGATGTTATGCTTTCGTGGGCCATGTGGTAGATACTACCATGGAGAGTCCTAACCCTACTGAAGTTCCGGTAGTCAGGGAGTTTGAAGATGTATTTCTTGAAAAACTTCCAGGTGTGCCACCGCCTCAGGAAATTTATTTTGAGATCAATTTAACCCCAGACACGCAACCAATAGCACAAACACCGTATAGGATGGCGCCTGCTAAAATGGCAGAACTCAAGAAACAACTGCAAGAGTTGCTTGAGAAGGGTTTCATCCGACCGAGTACTTCACCCTGGGGGTGCTCCGGTCCTCTTTGTTAAAAAGAAAGATGGGTCAATGCGGTTGTGCATTGATTACAGACAATTAAATAAAGTAACAATAAATAATAAGTATCCTCTACTGAGGATTGATGATCTTTTTGACCAATTGCATGGTACAACCATCTTCTCAAAAATAGATTTGAGATCAAGATATCATCAACTCCATATTAAGGATAGTGACATACCAAAGTCAGCCTTTAGGAAAAGATATAGTCACTATGAGCTCACAGTTATGTCGTTTGGACTAACTAATGCACCAACTACATTTATGGAACTCATGAATAGAATCTTCTGACCTTTTCTCGATCAGAGTGTTGTTGTCTTTATAGATGACATCCTGATCTACAATAGAGATGCTCAGCAGCATGAACAACATCTTCGAGAGGCTCTAACTTTGCTAAGAAAGCATAAGTTATATGCTAAATTTAGCAAGTGTGAGTTCTGGTTACCAGAAGTATCTTTCCTTGGACACGTAATATCTGCTTCAGGTATTTGTGTTGACCCTAAAAAGGTAGAGTCTGTCCTACAATGGGAGCAGCCGAAGACACCGACAGAGATCCGTAGTTTCTTAGGGTTGGCAGGCTATTATCGGAGGTTCATTAAGAACTTCAGTTCTATAGCTTTAACCTTGACTAAGTTGACCATGAAGGATGTTCCTTTTGTTTGGAGTGATAAGTGTCAACAATCTTTTCAGCTGTTGAAGGAGATGTTGACAAGTGCACCTGTGCTTGTGTTACCTGAACAAGGGAAAGGATGTATAGTTTTCTGTGATGCTTCCAAGAATGGACTAGGATGTGTGTTGATGCAGGATAAACAAGTGATTTCTTTTGCTTCCCGATAGCTTAAGAAACACAAGGAGAATTATCTGACACACGATCTAGAGCTAGCTGCTGTGGTTCATGCATTGAAGATCTGGAGACATTACCTTTATGGAGAAACATTCTAGATTTTCATGGATCATAAGAACCTTAAGTATATCTTTTCTCGGCATGAGCTTAATATGAGGCAACGCCGCTGGATGGAGTTAATAAAGGACTATGATTGTACAATTGATTACCATCCAGGGAAGGCCAATGTGGTTGCTGATGCTTTGAGTAGGAAATCAACAACACCATCCCTAGATAGAGCACAACTAAATTCCTTAGTATGCTCAAAGAGAGATATGCTTATCTCCTTAAGGCAAGACAATGTACAGTTGAAAGTGTCATTGTTAGACGGGTTGTTGGCTGAGATGCATATAAAACCTACTCTGAGAGAGCAGATTAAGGAGGCACAGCAAGTTGATGCTGCAGTTCAACAAATTAGATCGGAGTATGGTAGTGAGAGATGAGAAGGTTTTCACGACTCAGATGATCAAGTAGCCTATTATCATGTTAGGATGATAGTACCAGATGTGGATGACTTGAGAAAGTTAGTACTGGAAGAAACTCATTCTTCGATGTATGCTATGCATCCAAGAAGCACCAAGATGTATCGAAACTTGAAAGATATGTATTGGTGGCCTGGTTTGAAGAAAGACGTTGTTGAGTTTGTTTTGCGGTGTCCTGTGTGTCAGCAAGTTAAAGCTGAACACCAGAAGCCTGCAGGAACAATGCAACCTTTACCCATACCACAATGGAAGTGGGATCATGTAACCATGGACTTTGTTGTTGGACTACCCAGGACAAACAAATGACATGATTCCATCTGGGTAATAGTTGATAGGTTGACAAAGACAACACATTTCTTGCATGTCAAAACAACCTATTCTGCTGAAAAGGTGGCACAATTATATGTAGATGAGATAGTACGACTACGTGGAGTCCCAGTTACCATTGTTTCTGACAGAGGTCCCCAATTTATGAGTCATTTTTGGGAGCGACTTCATAAAGCCTTAGGCACACAGTTAAGGTTTAGTACAACCTTTCATCCACAGATTGATGGACAGTCAAAAAGGACTATACAGACCTTGGAAGATTTTCTTAGAGCATGTGTTCTTCAGTTTACAGGGAGTTGGGATATGCACCTAAGCTTGATAGAGTTTGCCTTTAACAATAGCTATCAACATAGCATTGACATGGCACCTTATGAAGTTTTGTATGGTAGACATTGTAGATCACCCCTATGTTGGTATGAAACCGGTGAATATCAACTTTTAGGTCCTGATCTAGTACACCAGACCACCAAAAAGATTAAAATAATACAACAATAGACAAAGACTGCACAAGATAGGCAGAAATCTTATGCTGATAAGCGTCGTAGACCTTTAGAGTTCCAGGTTGGAGACAGAGTGTACCTTAAAGTCTCACCTTGGAAAGGAGTTTTGAGATTTGGAAGGAAAGGGAAGTTAGCTCCTAGGTTTATGGGGCCTTATCCAATCATTGAACAGATTGGAAGAGTAGCTTATAAGCTAGAGTTACCACCAGAGCCACAAAAGTTACACCTCGTGTTCTACATTTCCATGTTGAGGAAATGTCACCCTGATACAAAATCAGTTCTGCAACCTATGGAAGTAGAATTGAATGATGATGTGTCTTATGAGGAAGGACCTATGTCAGTCCTTGATAAAAGAAATAAAAAGCTAAAAAACAAAGACAAAAGTCTTGTGAAAATCCTCTAGAATCATCGTGGTGTTGAAGAAGCCACATGGGAACTAGAGGAAGAGATGAGAAGGAAATACCCTGCTCTTTTCTCTTAATTATGTTTTGTTGATTTCGGGGACGAAATCCTTGTAAGGGGTGGATAATTTGTAACATCCCTGACTTGGGTTATGAACTAACCCTAGGTGTTTTGCTTAAATATGTAATTAGATACTTGTGGTTATCTTGTGTAATGTAATTAAAGCTTCTGAGGAACATATATTTCCATTTTAGTCCTTTTTGAACAATGTTGTAATATTGTTTTGTTAAATATGGACTAATGTGCAAATTACCTAAGTAGAGGGGTTAACTTGCAAATTGCACATGTTAAGATGTTCCTCTGATGATGCGACATCATAAGAATGAATATGATGTAGTGATATGGATTCCACAAGCTTGAGCACCAAGATATAGCTTGTAGAGCAATCCTTGTGCTTTAAAACCTAGTTTTGGTGTAAAGTGCAATTTACCCAAAACTTAGGGTGAAACATGTAAAATATACCCTCTAGAGTATCTCTCATGTTTCTTGGAATCAAGTAGAGCAAAGAAAATGAGAGGGGCGCCTCATTTGAATGATCAAGTAAGAAATATAACCTTAATATTTAAATAACCAAGTTTTAAGCAAAATGACCCTTTTATATATGAAACTTAGTAAGGTGTTTGGTTTCTTTACCTTTTAACCTTGTGAAAAGGAGGAGATTTGTATAAGGAAAGAAGGAGGAAACGTGGACTAGAAGTGGAGAAGGACTTGGGGTATATGTTTGAGAAATAAAAGAGATAAACTTCTTTGCCTTGATAATACCCAAATATATATAAGCACCCTTTTTCTACAAAGCAAGGGAACGTTTCCCTTAGTTTCTTTTCTCATTTTCTTGCTTTGTCCGACTAAGGAGAAGCTCAGGAGCAGAAGAGGACGACCAAGCTTGTTTGGGTAAGCTTTGATCATCACCTAGCTCGAATTCTTGGAGGAAACCCTAATACAAGGTTGGTTTAGTAGTTTTACTTACACGACTCTTCCTTCTAGCCATCTTCTCCATCCAAATATTGAAGAAAAGACCTTGGAAACCTACTGGATCTCAAGCCACCATTAAAGCTACGAAGCTTGGATCTCTGGATCAGTCCTAGAGGCGGGTTTTATAACTCTAATCCTTAAGCTTTGCTATTGCATCCTTCTTTCTTAAGAAACGTTGCTTATTTTTCTTCTTTAGACACCTTTCTGTGTTCTTGCAAGTATTTCTGTGAAGAACAGCCCCTGTTCTTGAGGTAGAAGATGATGACGTTAAAATCAATGTTTATCCAAAAAGTAACTTTAGCAAACGGTCTCCCAAAATTTGCAAACGGTTTGCCAAACCGTTTGAATGCAAACAGTTTCAACTAAACCACATGAAAGCAAACAGTCCAAGACCGTTTGGGTGCATTGACCATGTGTTGACCATTTGGAGGTCTGTTGTAAACAATGTGGACTAATCACCTACCAAAAATCATCATCTAATTCCAAGTAAATCACTAATTGAAGGCACATTAGTCACCTAAACCCTAATCGGGTTAATTGCTGATTTCAATAAGTCAATCGTGTTGAAGTTTGGGTTGAGTGGCCCAAACGGTTTCGAAACCATTTGGGAATCACCCAAATGGTCTCAATACCGTTTGGTGATCACCCAAGACCGTTTTGAGGTCTAGGGTTAAGAGGGGTTGACCAATTGAGGGTCCAATGATATTAATTGTTAAACAATTAAGTGCTGATTTTGAGACCAAATCTAGGGTTCAACCCTTAAGAGAATGACTTGGTTTTTGATGAAATAATGGGCAAACGGTCTCAAGACCGTTTGGAGGATGTCCAAACGATCCCAAGACCGTTTGGGGGTCACCTAAGACCGTTTGGAGGTCTAGGGTTGACCATGGTTAAGTGGTTGAAGATTGAAAGGCAACAAGTTGAAGTATAATTGAGTAATGACCTAATGATCAAATCAATGAGTCAAACCTTAATTGGTTGAGTTAGTTTTTGATGTTGACTTGAAAAAACGGTCTCAAGACCATTTGGAGGTCATCCAAATGGTCCTAAGACCGTTTGGGGTCAGGTCATAACCAAATTGATTGATGGTTCAATGGTTTCAATGTCAATTAGACTCATGTTGATATATGTTGAAGGATGATCGATTCCAAACCCTAATTCAATTGATCCAAGCCCTAATTGGTGATCAATTGAGGGTCAATTGAGGGTAAAATAGGTTGAGGGTTGACCTAATTGACTCAATTGATAAGTGGCTAACAAGTGCATGAACGATTGATGGGTTCAACATTGGAAACCCCAACTCAATTGGATTAGTTGAGACACTTTTTGGTCCATGCGGTTTTGAGATGGTTTGGACCAAACGGTCTCAAGACCGTTTGAGTCCAAACGATCTCAAGACCATTTGGGACCAAACGATCCCAAACCGTTTGGTGACCATTCAGTTTCAAGATCAATTTGCCCATGCGGTTTCAAAGTCAAACTTGACCAAACGGTCAACAAGACCAAACGGTCTTTACCCCACCTTGGGCAAACGGTCTTGAGTGTGCACTTTATCAAATGGTTTTAAAAGTCAAAGGGACCAAATGGTCAACACCACCAAACAGTTTCAAGGTCAATCCAAGACCATTGGGGGTTTGAAGTGCAAGACCGTTTGGGGTCTAAAAAGGTCAAGAACGTTTGATGCCTTAGTGGTCAAGATGGTTTAGTAGTTGATTAACCTAAACCCTATAGATACCTAAAGTGATTAAGGGACCAAGTAATTAGTGGATTAATGCATGTTATGACCAAGGGTGAACATTACAAAAGTACCCTTGATGGGATAGTGTGACTAATACCCCTTGATCAAGTAAACCCTAATGACCACAATGGTGATGACATAACTTATGTTGTCAAGGCTGATTTGTCTTAGTCTAATCAAAAGTGATGTAAACATCATCTAATAGTAAGAGGAGAGAGAAGATTCCTAATGTGAAAGAGAATCAAGTAATAAACTTCATATATGTATGAATGCATCTAATTAGGGTATGATCCTTCATAAAGGAGATCATGGAAACCCTAATTATGATGGTTAATGAATCTTAACCTAATTTGAGGGCATTAATGGAAGTAATCCTCATACATGATGATGGTATGATCTTAATTCACAGTAATATGAATACTAAACCCTAATCTAGGGTAATGTGATATAATGTGAATAGTAAACCCTAATCTAGGGTAATGTGATGCAATGTAAATAGTAAACCCTAATCTAGGGTAATGTAATATAATGTGAATAGTAAACCCTAATCTAGGGTAATGTGATGCAATGTGAATAGTAAACCCTAATCTAGGGAAATGTGATGATGAGAACTGTAAACCCTAATTCTAGGTTATGCTTTTAAGCATGAAACTCTATGATTGAACTAGGAAATAATTATACTGTGCTTATATAGACAAAATGTGCATGTTATCAATTGTGCTAATCATGCAGGTTTTTATACAGAAGTGATCATAGCCAGGTAAGGGTTATGATGTCATATTCATTAAAAGCACTTTATGAGTTATGAAAGTAATGACATGCTATGTTGCCTAGTAAGAGGTAACATATGAGATTAATAGACTATATGAGCCATGAGAAATGTCTATATTGCCATCAAGTCATCAATATGTTACTTAATAGTAAGTGTTTTGATGATCTAAGGGTTTGAATACCCATTTTCCTGAATCATAATGATGAGATGGTTAGGGATTGATATCCCAATGATAACTGGATGTGAAATGAGCTTGATACAATTAGTACTCTTTCTTTATAGCAGTTATCTAATGGTTTATGTTTGAAAACATGCCTGATTCTTAAAGAATACCATAATGTACTTAAATAATCAAGTATAATGATATCATGTAGAGCCCTGACCATAGATCCATCATTGTCATAAGTTAAATGATGGTGAAATAGGTTTTCCTAAGGGAACTCCTGGAGAGCATACTTTTGAGTATGCGGGGGTTATGGATGCGAATATCCTTACCTCCTAATGTAGGATTTGATGTGAGATGTACCTGTAATCTCCCAATCCTTCATTATATGTTTATGCCGGAATGATGTATCACTAATCTCCCGATGATGTTGTTAATGCCACATCGATATGAGATAAACAAGAAATTCCTCGATGGCAAAGAGAGTACATTATGCCACTGTAACTCTAATAGCAAAGTTGCCATGATACCCTGGAAAGATATTATAGCAGAGACACAAGATGTCCTACATGTTGTTCCTCACACTGACTGAGGAAGATGAGGTCATAGGAATCTGGCTCTTCTGATGACCTATGTATGGTACCGATTGCGATTTAGTAATGGTCGGTTGGAGTATGAGAGGTGTAACTCATCTCTTCAGGGCATAAATATGTTTGAAAAACATAATCAGCCGTGTAGCATAACTGCTTAGGTTGAATTACGAGAAACAATGATTGATGTTACATTGTTTATAATGCTCTAGTTGAATAACTAGTATACATGTTCTTCATATTCCTTATTGATATATGTCTTGTCATTCAATTAAGTTATAATTGAAATGATTTCTTAAAAGAATGTTGCTTCACTTAGTTTATACAATGTTAAACCTGTTGTTGAATGTTTAGAATCCTATTATTCAATGTTATTCCTTTATTGCAATAACAAAGTTTCTGGCAGAGAGTTATAACTCTCGTTGGGACAATTATTCAAATTGTCTCACCCCCATGGGATTCGACTTTTTAGGTAGACGCCGAGGACGAAGGAACCCATCAGTGGGTGAGCAAAAACAACAACAGCAGCAGCAACATCAGGGACAACAATGATCCTCAGGTGGAGACACTGACTGTCAAGTCTTGTAGATAGTATGTCCTATGTGTCGTCTCTGTACTCTCAGGTCCTAGGAGTCAGTACATGTTTAAAGATAGATCTAAGATTTTTGTACCTTGCCTGGTATAGATAACAAGGTAGTTGATGTTTGTAATACTCGAGATGTGATATTATAGAGATGTAATGATGAATTAGTCTGTAAACAACTTATCATGTTTCTTTATGAAAAGTTTTAATTTTTAGTGATTTTTACTAATTTCCGCTGCTAGTTAATCACTTCCGCATTCGTTGATCTTGTTTTTTTCGAGAAGTTGAGTCGCCACATGCACAGTGCTATGATGACAAATAAATGAAGACAAATTAGGCAAATGACTACATGAAGTACACGTCTGAGATGTAAAGCTGCTGCTAAGTAGAATATGTCGCATACTTTCTGGGGCTACCTGAAGACAAAAGAGGTCTGGAAACAGATGACACATCTTGATGGAAACCAAGGTAACTATCACAAAAAAATATGACAATGGGAAAAAATATCTTTATAAGGCACAAAAATATCTTTATAAGGCACACTATATCTTTATAAGGCACAAAAATAAATAGAGAATTGATGAATTTACTATTTAATTATTTGATATGTATATGAATGACTATTGATGGTTATCATATAAATGTATAAAGACAATCTTGGTGTACACTATTCTGTGATCATTTGAAATGAATATTTGCAAGCATATAGTGCTCTAAAAAACTCCCAAGTCAGTTTTGCCTTAATTTGCTTGCTATTCCTCCTCTTAATATTTAACCCTGAAATTCACTAGTATAGAAGTATGGATTCAATCCCAATTTTAATGTTTGTGCTAAAACTGATTCTCTTATCAATGATGGAAAGGGAGGGGAAGTGAGAATCTAAACTATAGAGGGTATCGACTGTCAAGCTGGGAAAATTTAGAAATATACAACTTTGCTAGAGACATAGGTAAAAAATAAGGCTTCATCAAAACTTTGGGTGATCTAGAGCCCATGATCTAGACAGGGAAACTTACTTTTCAAAATATGTATAATAATGTTTATTTGGAAGTTCTAAGCATGAAGTTGTCAATATTAATTATTTAAACATGCTTAACCACATTTTTTCATTGTATGAATTATTCAACATATCTTCTTATATTGGTTTACTTTACTAAGAGATGATAATAACATAAGAAGTCCTATGATTGCCTCTGTTATAATGATAAAACCCTTGACGAGGGTGTTAGACAAAGTCAAGTGAGAGATTATTTTCCAGAAAAATTATGAACATAATGTTTTAATAATTAAAAGATCTACCATACCTTAGCTGAGTAAAACTACCATACAGTAGCTGAGTAAAAGCAACAACTACTATTAAGTTGTTGGGCTTCGATAGAGTAGAGATGCAAATTGTTTCTAGGGCTTAATATGGATCATGTGGACAAATGATCCCATTACTGTACAAACTTTAAGCAAACACAAGCAGTTTATATGTTGCAAGATCAACCATTTCCAGTACACCTTTATGTTGGATAAATGGACATCTGTAAATCCCTTTGTTTTGATAATGACAAACATTTCATTCTTATTGATCTAACGTGCTACTTGAGTGTGCAGGAACAAGGTGGATGACACAGTACCAGGGAATCTATATGCTTACATGTTTGTATTTTTCATGAAATGTAATCGCTTTGTAAAAAACTTGTACAAATATATAATGTACAAGTACTTAGACTTCATGTAAAATCAAGCGTTAGATTCTCCCTAGCTAAACACCACATTTAGATAGGTCATCCCCTTCAAACAGTGTCACATATGCACACTCATACACACACTTAGTGATTTTATTAAAAGATTGAAACATGGTCAATCTCGGTCGACTAACTCCTCGACCGAGACACTCTCGGTCGACAATCTTCTCGACCGAGAAAGACCCAAGTAGCTGTTAGACACATCTGACAAGGTAGTTGGTAGTTGGAGATAAACGTTGCAAAACACCTGATTCAGAGAGCCTGTCGGTCGATAAAAGTTCGACCGAGTAGGTGTCTCGGTCGACCATTCCTCGACCGAGATGGACTCTGACAGCAACTGCAGAATTAATTAATTAGCCGTTGCTAAAGCAACAAACTTGTACCTAACAGCTAGTTAAGCACTTAGAAACCCCTAGAAGGTGTCTAGAACGTCCTTAAGCACTTGTAGGACATTCCTATAAATAGGACATGCCTTAGGACACCTAGACTCACTTGTTACACTTGAGAAATCTTTGAGCATACTTTGAGCATCCTGTTTGTGAGCAATTTGAGCATAGTGACAATTGGCTACTTCTTCCCTTAGCTCAAAATTCATGTCCTATAGGCTAGCATCTCCTATCCACTACAATTACAATTCGATACACTTTGGTTAGGAGATCTACACGCTTGATCTAGGCAAATCAAGCCTTGTGCTACAAAAGGATAAGTTGTAATTTCCTTTTCCTTTCTTGTTCTCTATTATTGTTTGTACTCTCCTTGCTACACCTAGGTTGGAGGCTGCGGATTGGAGAGGGTGGAGATATTCTTGGTGAAGAAGGGGACCTTGAGCTACTTCAAGAAGGCTGGTGCAACAAGAGGTTACTTCTAGAGAGGAAGGCTACTTCAAGGGGGAGCTTGGAGTTACTTCAAGAAGGCTACCTCAAGTTGGTGCATCTACTTCAAGTGAAGGCTGTTCAAGGGGTGTAAAGAAAGTATTGTATTTTGTATAAATCCTTGTGAAGGTAATAAAATAAATAATTTCAAAATCCTGGTTGGGTAAGGAACCGGGTAGTGGACTGACAATCTTAGTATTTGCTAAGATTGGAACCACTCTAAACACTTGTCTCCTTCTTCCAATTTCAATTGTGGTTGTTTGAGTTCAATAATTGTTAAAATCATTTTAAAACTCTATTCACCTCCCTCTAGTGTTTTTCAATTGGTATCAGAGCAGGCTTCAAGGAACCCTAACAAGGTCTTGAAGAATGGGGGACAGGGTGCTCAAAAACCTTAACCTTGAAGGGACACTTGTTGCTAGAACTCCAACGTTTGATGGAACAAACTACCAATATTGGAAGAGAAGGATGCAGTTCTACTTCCAAGGCATCAATTGGGACTTATGGAGGATGGTGTCAACCCCATACGAGCTTCCTCAAACAAAATATGCAGAGTGGGACGCAAATACGGTAAAGTTAGCTCAAATGAATGCCAAAGCTGTAAGCATTTTATATTGTTCAATTTCAGTAGGAGAATTTAATAGGATATCAAACTGTGACACAGCCTATGATATTTGGCATAGACTGTCCATAACTTATTAAGGTACAGTCCAAGTCAAGAATTCTAAGATTAGCATGCTTAAGAAAAAGTTTGAACATTTCCGTATGGATCCAAATGAAACTATTAGTGAAATGTTTGCAAAATTCTCTTCTATTGTTAATGGTTTAAATGCCCTAGGAAAAACTGTTCTTGAAGAAGACTAGGTATCCAAAATCCTTCGATCACTTCCTCCTAAATACAAGCCAAAGGTGACAGCCATTGAAGAAGCCAATGACCTCACTTGACTGAAAATGGAGCAACTCATTGGAAATCTAGAAGCTCATGAAGCAACCCTAGAAGAGGAAGAAAGAAGAGAACGTGAACTCCAGCAAGGAAAGAAGAAGGATGTGGCTCTAAAAGCCTCAAAGATCATCACACCAGAAAGTGAGGAGTCAAGTGAAGAAGAAGGAGAAGAAGCCTTGATTGTCAATGGTAAGAAATACAAAAGATTTAAATCTAACAAATTTCTAGTTCTTCCTCTACTCCTCCTAGGTGCTTTGAATGTGGAAAGAAAGGACATCTCAAAAATGAATGTCCTAAAGCAAAGAAAGGAAAGAAAAGCTCACACAAGAAGAAGGGAGAAAAAGCCTATAAAGCTGCATGGGATGAGTCAAGTGAATATGAAAGCGGAGAAGAAAAGGTAGAATGTCTAATGGCAAGAGAAGATGATGAAGACTCTCAAGAGGTAAGCCTTCTTGATCTTCCTAAAGAAGAGTTAATTACTAGTCTACAAGAAACTCATGATAAGTATGTTGATGTCAAGAAGAAACTAAAAAAGGTTATCAAGACAAATGATGAGCTAAATGCTAAATTAAATGATCTCTCTTCTGAATAGAACAACATTGATCTTGAGAATGTATCTTTGAAAACATCTTTAAATGATTGCACTAAAAAGCTGCTCACTCTAGAGACAAACATTGATCTTCTCTCTCAAGAAAAGACTGAACTGTTAGCTAAACTAAAAGATTTTCAGACTCAACAAATTTTGTGCAATCATTTAGACTATGACAATGTTGTAAAAGAAAGAGATTCTCTATTATCTGATTTAGATCAAGCAAGAAAAGATTTACACAAAAAAGTGGATGACATTGCTAAGTTACAAAGGAATCTACATGAGTTAAGAAGAAAAGATATTCTTGATAACATTCAAAAATTTTCCTCTAGTTTCAATGGAAGAAAAGGTTTGGGATATGCTCCAAAGAAAAACCAACCCAAGAGAACTCGGACTGTATTTGTACCTAAGAATACAATCCCTAAAAAGAGATATGAAGTTAACTCTATTACTTGTCATTTTTGTCTACGTCTTGGACATTATTCATTCTCATGCCCTTATAAGACCAAGGACTCCGATTTAGTTTGGGTCCCAAAACCCCAAACTTAGTAGAGTCAAAAGCCATTCAGTTGAGATATGATCAAACGCTCAATTTGCAATTTATATTGTCTTATCTCAACTTAACAAAAGGTTTTCATGCATACTGGTAATTTTCTGAACTACTGTACTGAAACAGAAAAATAGTCGGTCGAAGTATTGTCGACCAAAATATAATCGGTCGAACTTTTGTCGACCGACCAGATGCCTGTAACAAATCAAAATCTACAGCAACTATTTCGGTCGAAAATTGGTCAACCGAGCTGAATTTCTGTGTTTCCTTGTTTGTCATACAGTAACCTTCTCGATCGACAATTAATCGACCGAGAAAGATGTCGGTCGAACAATTGTCGACCGACTGGATTTCTGAATCAGAATCTTTATGCAATCTATACTTAAATGGTTCTAACCATATCGGACCATCACATGGGTACCAAAATCTATATTTTCATGCAGGATTAGGTGGTTGACAGTGGATGTTCCAAACATATGACCGGGAACAAGGATGCATTTCAAACTTTTGAAGAAAAGAAAAGTGGAACAGTCACCTTTGGAGACAATGGTAAAGGTAAAATCGTTGGAATAGGTAATCTTGGTACAAACCTCGAAATAAAGAATGTTCTACTTGTTGATGGTTTGCACCATAATTTGATAAGTGTTAGTCAATTATGTGATAGTGGCTATGATGTTTTATTTAACAAAACCTGCTGCAAATTATTAATAGAAAACACTACAAATGTTGTCTATGAAGGAAATAGAGTTGGAAATCTTTATATTCTTAAACCTAACTCTATGAAATCTGTAGTAGGAAAGTGCTTGCTTGCAAATGAAAACACTTTACAACTATGGCATAAAAAGCCAGGACATGCTAGTTCACATGTTATCAAAAAGTTAGTAAAATATGATCTTGTTCGTGGTTTACCTACTCTATCTTTTGATCAAGTTGAAAATTGTGAACCATGTACATTGGGAAAGCAAAAAAAAAACCTCTTTTAAATCTAAACATGTCCTTAGCACCAGTAGATCTTTAGAATTAATTCATATGGATTTATTTGGACCCATGAGGACACAATCTATTGGTGGCAAAAGATATTGTTTTGTTATTGTTGATGATTACAGTAGATATACATGGGTACATTTTATTGCAACTAAAGATGATACTATTCGTGCTTTTATCAAATTTTGTTTTAAGATTGAAAATCTATTACAGAGCAAAATATGTACCATTAGAAGTGATCATGGAGGAGAATTTGAAAATCATGTATTTGAGGAATTTTGCACATCTCAAGGGTACACTCACAATTTTTCTGCTCCACGCACTCCACAACAAAATGGTATAGTTGAAAGGAAAAATAGATCCCTACAAGAAATGGCTAGAACTATGATGCTCGAACATAACACACCCAAAACCTTTTGGGCTGAAGCTGTAAATACCGCATGTTATGTGTTAAATAGAGTAATTGTTCATTCTCATTTGAAGAAAACTCCATATGAAATCATACATTCTAAGAAACCTAGAGTTGACTATTTTCATACCTTTGGATCCACATGCTATATCTTGAATACCAAAGATGATAGAGATAAGTTTGACTCTAAATCACACAAAGCATTCTTTTTGGGATATTCCACTTCTAGCAAAGCATTTAGAGTATATAACACTATCTCTAGAAAAGTTGAGGAATCTATTCATGTTTCTTTTCATGAAGAGTCCAAATATGAAAATATAGAAATAATTGATCTTACTAATCAATTCAAAAACTTAAATATACCAAATGATAGTGAGAAAGTTACTACAAACCATCACCAAACTGAACCACAACCCACACCTAGGCTTATTAAGGATCATCCTCAAGAACTAATTATTGGAGATCCAAATGATAAAGTAAAAACTCGATCTTCCTTTAAGGATGTAGCAAACATGGCTTTTGTTTCTATCATTGAACCTAAGAAGGTATCTGAAGCTCTTAAAGATGATTATTGGATAATAGCGATGCAAGAAGAATTGAATCAATTCACTAAAAATGATGTATGGGATTTAGTTCCTAAACCACAAGATAAAACCATTATTGGAACTAAATGGGTTTTTAGGAATAAGCTAAATGAGGCAGGAGAAGTAATAAGGAATAAAGCACAGTTAGTAGCACAAAGATATAATCAACAAGAAGGAATAGATTTTGATGAAACGTATGCACCAGTAGCTAGACTTGAAGCTATTAGAATGTTACTAGCTATTGCTGCACATAAAAACATCAAACTCTACCAAATGGATGTAAAAAGTGCATTTCTAAACGACATCATTCAAGAAGAAGTTTATGTTGCCCAACCACCCAGCTTTGAAATACCGAAAAAAGGTGATTATGTTTATAAACTTAAGAAAGAACTTTATGGTTTAAAACAAGCACCTAGGAACTGGTATGAAAGGCTCAAGACATATCTTTTTGATAATGGTTTTTCTATTGGAAATTTAGATTCTACTTTATTTTTCAAAACTTATAAATCTGATTTTCTAGTTGTTCAAATATATGTTGATGACATTATTTTTGGAGCCTCTAATGAATCGTTGTGCACACAATTCAGTGATATTATGCAAAAAGAATTTGAAATGAGCCTCATGGGTGAACTAACTTTCTTTCTTGGTTTCCAAATTAAACAAACGCCTGTCGGAATTTTTATAAGCCAAGAAAAGTATACTAAAGAACTCTTACAACGTTTTGGGATGGATCAATGCAAACATGCTACTACTCCTATGGACACTTCTATTAAAATTGATAAGGATGAAAATGGGGAACCTGTTGATGATTCCTTATATAGAGCCATGATTGGTAGTTTGCTTTACTTAACTGCTTCTAGACCGGACATCATGTTTTCCGTTGGTCTTTGTGCTCGATTTCAATCACAACCCATGCTTTCTCATTTTCAAGCAGTTAAACGAATTATTAGATACTTAGCCGACACTACATGTTTTGGTTTATGGTATCCAAAAGGACAATCCTTGTATTTTAAAGCTTATACTGATGCGGATTATGCCGGTTGTCGACTTGATCGCAAGAGCACTAGTGTTGGCTGTTTCTTGTTAGGGAGAGCTTTAGTATCTTGGTTTAGCAAGAAACAAAACACGGTTGTCTTATCTACAACTGAAGCTGAATATATGGCAGCCGGATCTTGTTGTGCTCAAGTGCTTTATATGCAACAAGTGTTAAATGATTATGGTTTTACTCTTTCATCTACGCCTATCTTTTGTGACAACACGAGCGCTATAAACTTAGCACACAATCCTATTTTACACAGCCGAGCTAAACATATTGAAATCCGTCATCACTTTTTAAGGGATCATATCTCCAAGAATCATGTTTCCCTTCATCATGTTGATACAGAAGATCAATTGGCCGATATTTTTACAAAACCGCTTCCACTAGACCAATTTAACAAAATTCGGAAGTAACTGCTTATCACTCCTTTGGAAGATGTTTTCTTTGATATTTGTGCTTCTTAACAAAAACTTTTACTTGCATCATTTTGGCTTTTAATGGACATCTTTTTCATTAGATTTGATGGGACATCTAATTAAGGGGGAGTTTTTATTCTTAAACGGATATCTTTTTGAAATGACAAAGGGGGAGAAATAAATATAAAACTTAGTAATTATGCAAAACTCAATCAATGAGTTTCATAAACAAACTCTTGGCTTTACATTAAAAGTTGCTATATTCCCTAAAGAATTGGATTTCATGTTCCATAATTCATGGGGAATAATAAGAACACATTTTATAAACAAGAGAGAAAGCTACAAAAGGTAATCTTAAGGTATGAAACTCATATGTTTTATATTTCCTTCATTTATATTTTGGAAATGTTTGTCATCTTCAAAAAGGGGGAGATTGTTGGCTAAATGGACATCTGTAAATCCCTTTGTTTTGATAATGACAAACATTTCATTCTTATTGATCTAATGTGCTACTTGAGTGTGCAGGAACAAGGTGGATGACACAGTACCAGGGAATCTATATGCTTACATGTTTGTATTTTTCATGAAATGTAATCGCTTTGTAAAAAACTTGTACAAATATATAATGTACAAGTACTTAGACTTCATGTAAAATCAAGCGTTAGATTCTCCCTAGCTAAACACCACATTTAGATAGGTCATCCCCTTCAAACAGTGTCACATATGCACACTCATACACACACTTAGTGATTTAATTAAAAGATTGAAACAGGGTCAATCTCGGTCGACTAACTCCTCGATCGAGACACTCTCGGTCGACAATCTTCTCGACCGAGAAAGACCCAAGTAGCCGTTAGACACATCTGACAAGGTAGTTGGCAGTTGGAGATAAACGTTGCAAAACACTTGATTCAGAGAGCCTGTCGGTCGACAAAAGTTCGACCGAGTAGGTGTCTCGGTTGACCATTCCTCGACCGAGATGGACTCTGACAGCAACTGTAGAATTAATTAATTAGCCATTGCTAAAGCAACAAACTTGTACCTAACGTCTAGTTAAGCACTTAGAAACCCCTAGAAGGTGTCTAGAACGTCCTTAAGCACTTGTAGGACATTCCTATAAATAGGACATGCCTTAGGACACCTAGACTCACTTGTTACACTTGAGAAATCTTTGAGCATACTTTGAGCAACCTGTTTGTGAGCAATTTGAGCATAGTGACAATTGGCTACTTCTTCCCTTAGCTCAAAATTCGTGTCCTATAGGCTAGCATCTCCTATCCACTGCAATTACAATTCCATACACTTTGGTTAGGATATCTACACGCTTGATCTAGGCAAATCAAGCCTTATGCTACAAAAGGATAAGTTGTAATTTCCTTTTCCTTTCTTGTTCTCTATTATTGTTTGTACTCTCCTTGATACTCCTAGGTTGGAGGCTGCGGATTGGAGAGGGTGGAGATCTTCTTTGTGAAGAAGGGGACCTTGAGCTACTTCAAGAAGGTTGGTGCAACGGGAGGTTACTTCTAGAGAGGAAGGCTACTTCAAGGGGGAGCTTGGAGTTACTTCAAGAAGGCTACCTCAAGTTGGTGCATCTACTTCAAGTGAAGGTTGTTCAAGGGGTGTAAAGAAAGTATTGTATTTTGTATAAATCCTTGTGAAGGTAATAAAATAAATACTTTCAAAATCCCGGTTGGGTAAGGAACCAGGTAGTGGACTGACAATCTTAGTATTTGCTAAGATTGGAACCACTCTAAACACTTGTCTCCTTCTTCCAATTTCAATTGTGGTTGTTTGAGTTCAATAATTGTTAAAATCATTTTAAAACTCTATTCACCCCCCTCTAGTGTTTTTCACTTTATATATGCACATCCTAACATCACCTTTGTAGGAAACTTGATAGCATATTGTGAATCTGAGCAACAACATTCAAGGCATGTGGGTAGTTATAAGAGATAGGTACATAGAGGTGTCTTCATGTGAGAAGAACTAGGGAATTGCTTCGACTCTTCTGAAGCCAATACAATTTACAATATGTTGATGATAGTTGGACTCTCTGTTCATAGTCACTTGGGTATGCTATTCATCTAGTGCTCTGAGCGAGATTGAAGGGTAGTTTCTAAAAATCTTGATTCTCTTGAGCTACAAGGTGATAGTCTTCCTCCCTTTCCTTTTTATAAGTTGAAAATAATAAGGATTGAAAATATATACACATGCAATCATGTAAATTTCTTAATTCAATACAAACATTTCATCTTAGGCCTTTCTACTAAAGGAGTGCCTTAGGTTTCTTCAAGGTCCTTGCATAACCCAAGTGCTAGAATACTGAATTGGATGCCCACAATATTGGAGCTACATGCTATTCTTGTGCATCTTTTCTATAAAGGTAATCAAATAAGATAAAATGCTTACATGAAATTCAACAAAAAATCTTCATATTATATGATTTATGAACAATAACATGAATTCTTCATTGTAGAAAATGGTACCAGACAAAGAATGGATTAGACTTGATGATGGCAGACTCGATGGTCCATCATATGGAATTGGTGTTGCAGAGTTCCTTATATATGCATGTTATAGAATTGGTGGAAATGAAATCATATGTCCATGTGTTCAATGTGACAACACTTCTTCTATCCCACATAATGTGGTGAAAACACACTTGATGGTTTATGGTATCATGAGGGGTTACACATTTTGGTATCATCACAGTGAGACACCACATGAAGTTGAATCAGATAATGAACCAGATGATGAAATACTAGATCTTCTTAAAGAAATGCACCCACATTCACATAATCTTGAGAAGAATGATGAAGACATGGGATATTATGACCAAAATGATCATGATGAGGAACCTGATAATGAGGCTAAAAAGTTTTTTAGGTTGTTGGATGACCTCAATCAACCTCTGTATAAGGGATCTAAGGGATCAAAATTATCTTCCCTGGTAAAGTTGCTTCATCTTAAGAGCCTTGGAAGGTGGAGTAATCATTCTTTTACAATGCTACTTGATTTGTTGAAAGATGAACTATTTACAGATGATTCAACCTTTCCTAGCTCTCTTATTATGAAGCGAAGAAGATAATTAAAGATCTGGGTTGCTCATATGAAAAGATTGATCCATTACATATTTAAATGAGGATTTCATTGAATGGTTTAAGATGATAGTAAGTTGGTCTACTTTGTTCAACATGTTGATGCATATATTTACACTAGTTTTGATTCAATTTTTCTAATAACTATCCTTTTTAGATTGGAGATCAATATGAGAATGATAAAGCAAGAAGACAGAGGAGTTACTTTCATTATTACGTGGTCCACTAAAATGCGTGACATGTTTCTATGGCTTTGTAGTCAATGGATATTGGTTCCACACTAAGTATCACGAGGAAGGATCAAGGTATCAATGTAGTGGGGTCACTGTGGTTGGTGATGATGGTAGTAGAACTAGCAGAGATTACTATGCACAATTGTCTGAGATTATAGAATTGCAATACTTGGGCAATAAGCGAGTTGTGTTATTCAAATGTGATTGGTTTGATGTTGCTAAAGGACTCAAGAATGATGATTATCAATTTACGAGAGTTGATTGCAAACGTATTTGGAAAACTGTTGAGCCGTCTATATTAGCTACTCAAGCATCCCAAGTCTTTTATGTGAAAGATCACATTAATAGCGGGTGGCATATTGTGACAAAGGTTGATCCACATGACAAGCTGGAGCTAGTTGATGATACAGATGACGCACATGATGATCCAATTATTATTTGATGACATTAACTAGAATACTTTTCCCCTATAAGTACTTGGAACATGTAACATTTTTATTAGTAGAACTCATGTTTTTCATATCTCAATATGATATTTTGATATTCAAATTCTATGAAGATCTTTATGCTATTCTATTAATCATAATGTTGTCATTTTTGTTTATTTGTGTAAGAAAATTTTATTTCTAACCAATGATTGATGATGTTGTAGGAAAATGGTCAGAAGCACATCATTCTTATAATGATTGTCAACATAATTTCCCCTTTTATATATTTTGCACTGTATTTCATATAGTTTTGTATGTAAGAAATAAATATTTACAAGTATCTTGATGATGATACATGAAGTTGTCTGCAAGCACTTCAACAAATGAGAAATATCCAATGCCGAAGTCCAAGTGATACACGAAGTTGTCTGCAAGCACTTCAACAAATGAGAAATATCGAATACCGAAGTCCAAGGCTAAGAATTTTATCTCGCCACAACAATTAAGTGTGATTGGGAAGGGTCATGCTCATGGGTTACATATCAAGAGTAATTTGTTGAATCATAGAGGAGGGAGAACCCGTGGTGTCACTGATTTGAGTGATAATCATGTGTCCTTTTTTAACAAACTGTCTTCCAAACAAACTGATATTCTCCCTCGAGTTAGGATTGCTCACATGCCAAAAACAAATGTTCCTCCACCAACTGAATATGATCCTTCTTTAGCACAAGATTGTGATGCTCCTCTAAATGAAAATGCTCCTTCACCACAAACTGAAAATGTTCCTACACCTTGTGAAGAAGCTCATGCAACACCGGAAGAGTACATGGATACTGAAGTGGTGCAATCTCATGCCATTAATCAGATATCAGTGTGTATGATTACTTTCCCTTATTCATAAAGTAGTCGTCTATAGTTTGTTAATGTTAAATGATTCAAGCATGATATTTCTTATATAATGGTTGTTGATTCCCACCCCCATTATTTTTAAACAATGCTATCTAAATACTTATTGATTTATTAAATTTTTTTACAGCCAATGACATTGAAAAAGTAGTCAAACGTCGAGGAAGTAACAAATGCAAAAAAGTTGCAAGACTAAGAGAAGGTGCCAATATAGATATCACTTTATATCAAGGCCATCCTTTTGGGAAAAATCATAAAGTATGAAGTAGACATTTGGGTAGGATTGTTCATGATTGGATCATTTGTCCAATAAAAGTGCATTCATGGAATAGCATTACAGATAGACAAAAACACCACATGTGGGTTGTTGTTATGGAAAACTCGTCAGACCCTTATTCTTATCTTCATTTGTAAACATCAATGATGCATTAATGTCCTACTATTATACATGTATTAGGACAAATTCTCAAGCAACAACATGGAAGGTCATAAAGCTCACACTTTAAAACATTGGAAATATTATGGGTGAAGTGGAGGGCGTCAATGTATCAAACAGTGAAGGGGTTGGACATGCAACAACAACTATCAAAGAAACCTATGGCAATTGAAATTGATAATGACTGGGAATGGCTTGTGAAAGAAAATTTTAATAGTGAAAAGTCTATAGTAATTTATAAATAATATGGCTTAAAATCATTTTAAATTACTCATCTTAGTTTTTAAAGTTTTCTTCTTCTATTAATGCTCACATTATATCAAATGTAGGCATCGAGTAAGAGAAATTCCAAAAATAGAGAAGGGTTGAACAATAAATTACTTCATCGCACGGGTAGCAAGCCTCTTAGAGAAATGTCATGGCAGAATGTTTCTAATATTTAGATTTATTTTTTATGCTATGTCATTAGATATGCATATAAGTTATGTTGGTGAAACTACATGGAGGAAAACCCACCCGATTTGAGAATGATGTACTTAGAAAGCCACAAGAAGGGTGATGCCTTAGCTACTATGGAGTCATCCCAAGTTCATGTATGAATGCAAAATATGAATGTTGTTATCTGTTAGTTATAAATATCTACCTTTTGTTTTAGGAAAAAATCATAAACATCCAACAAGCTGAGCCATCCCTTCGTCCTGTTGATGTTGCGGAAAAAGTTTATGGAGAATCACGGACAATGAAATACATATCTGGTTATGGTGGAGGAGTAAAACCAAGAGATGTTAGAGGACCATACAAAACAAAGAATGCCTTACTCGATGAACTCAAATCAAAAGACCAAGCACTTAAAGAGAAGGAGGAAGATTTGAAAGTTCAAGAGGCAACTCTTAAAATAGTTGAAGATGTAAAACGTGCCACACAAAAGCATTTAGAGAATGTTAAAATTCTACTTGATAGGATAGTCAACAATCAAAAATTTCAACAACTACTGGAAATGAGTGAGGATGATGATGAGTGTGCATATTCTCCAGCCACTTATGATGGTGTTATTTAAAAATAGTTATGAGGTTAGTTCAAAACTTATGATATATTTATGAACTACTTTGATGTTTATGAACTATTTTACTGATTTATTGTAGGCAAAGGAGAGACAATGCTCTTTATCCTTCTGGATTGCATCTTGGGGCAATGCTCTTTATCAATATGAATGAATGAAGAATGCTTTATGATATTGAAATATTTCAATATGTTTCCAATATATCTTTGTTGTTTATATTTGTTTTCCCAATTGTGTTCCCGCACCCTTTGTGAACAATGTGTTGTGTTATCAATTACATTTTTTCCCCCAATTGTGTTCCCCTACTTATATTCCAAGGTGATTGGATCTATCCAGATACACGAAGCTTACAACTAGTGTAGAAATCTAATGACATACTAACCTATGAAGCTCGTTTTGTTTTCTAGGATTATAACGACCCTCTGATCTCTTGGTTGTCTAGCTGATTTATGACGTGGATACTTTAGCTTACAAAATAAAACGATGTGTCATAAACATTGCAATAGAAATTGGTTTTTCCACCAATTGTGGGTATGGATGTCTATCTACAGCTGGTATGGTGTAAGTACATGACAAGAAATTAGAATATACACACACTACTTTGGAGTTCCACTCCCCTATTGGCTTTCTGTTTGATTGCATATTTGCAGGTAATATTGATGCATGATGATAGAGAGTAGGTAAGTAAGAATTTTTATACTCACTGAGCATGCCTTGTGTTTAATGTGATCTTCAGAGATTGGACAAACTATGCCTCACCTTCCTAGTCAACAACACTCCACTGCATCTAGAGAGAATGGCAATTTTAGCTACATAAGCTGATTGAAGCCATTTCAGATGTTGTGGTTCTACAACTAGAAGGTATGTTGGATATCACTAACTTTTTTCTACCCTCTAAATAAGTTCCATATGATTCAATTAGAATACCATGACATAAGTGTCATCTGTTTAATTGAGGCATCTGCAATTTATGCTAAGAGATGGTTCATTTAATATGTATTAGGTGTTACACCATGTTTGAATTTCTTATTATGTCCACAACTAGATGGTGCATGTATCAACACCTCACCCCCACCCTGGGAGACATATAGAAAGAAGAAAATTGTTGGAATTGATAATCTAATGATACCTTCATTAATGGAAAAGGTGATACTCATAAAAAGATGTCCTCTATATGAATCACACCGACTAGATGTTATTACTCTCTCTAAAAATGGGGATAAATGATATGTTAATGAAACTAGGAATGAGTTTAAGATGACTATGTAGCAGATCATAGGAATGAGTCCTCCGCCTTTGCCATTGATGTGGTAAATAATGTTGCAACATCTGATTGAAGGATGAGATGTCTAAAACCAACAATCTCAGTGGCAAGTACAACCGCATGAGCTTTCACATGGGCCTCCAACAACACACACATTGATAGTTCCTTATAACTATTAGATTACTCATCCCTTTACTGTCTGTGTATATGATGCATAGCCCTATTCTTCCATCAACTTGCAAGGGGGACCATGGGCACACTATTGTTTATATAAATCTCAACTCATATGTGGTCTAGATTCATATCTCTATTTCCAATTAATTTGATCCACATGCCTTCATTTTGGTTCAATAAAAAGTAGTTGATGGGAGGGCTTAGCACTCTGACCACATCATGTGAGGTTTTTATCATGTGTCATCCTTTTCTTGAACGAATCTTCATTACTGAATAACTTGTTACACATCCGAAGCCATAGGAAGTAAGTAATTCCTAGGTCTAGACTATTACAAGATGGTCTTCCAGTATAGAGGTAACTGTGAGCTCAGCTAAAACGTCCTATGACAAAGGCTACTGCTTATGTAGTGCATTTTGGATGAATTTTTTGGGTTCATGCTAACAGTTGATGCCATTTTATCGTCCTGGATTTTTGTTATCCTATTTTACAAAGACTTTTTATTTCTATTTTTATATTTTGGTAATGCTCCGTAGTGTTACCTACACATATATTAGTTGATAGTTATGCCTACACAAACTTTTATACAATCTTCTATATAAATACAAAAAGTAGAAGGGCATGCTTCTACACTAAAAAATGTTTCTCTTGAATGGATAGCTTTTAGAACATGATATACAATTTGCATATTAGTTATGTAATACATAAAGCATGCACAACTTGTTATTTAAAATTAGTAATGAGAATTGTTTGATATTTTGTACCCCATTTAGGTTATGCCTAGTTTTGTTTGCGATTACAAAGGTTGTGAACTGCTTGTGAAGGAGTGTAGATGTATCTATGTGCCTCAAGGAAATTTTTTCTTTATAGGTTTATAGATCGTTTGGGGATATGGAATTTATAGAACACCTTATTTGTGTTGTGTTATTCTTTGAAGCTCTCCTTAAGCTTCTAAATCAGAAGTATAGACATGAATAAAATTTGTTGAACTCCTACCATTAGACTTTGGCTCTTTTAAATACAATCTCACTAAATGTTTGTTTTCTGGTGTGACCCTTACTACATGCTCAAGGGGTCTTAACATAACAAAGTGTCAAGTTAAACTTCTACCAGTGTTGTTTACACAAGTCATCTACAACTGAGTTAGTATTCCTTCTAGCAAATTTTATTAGGACAATTAGGTTCTTGTTATTTGTTGTTTGAATCATCTTGTGAGCATAAAGCCTTCATCAATTTCTTTGTTTGCAACCTGATCAACTACTTTACTATTGGTTCCAACTCTGATGCATTGTATGTCACTTTTATCCCATTGTTCTTTCAAAGTCATGGTATATAGCTATAACATCAACCTTTTTTGCAAAGTTGGCTATTATTCCTTTTCTTATTGCATGGATCCATCCATCGGTGTCGTCTATGGTTGGAAATGCTCTCCTTTGTGTTTCTTATAGTTGGTTTAGTGTGTCGTTGTCATATTTTTTAGCGACAAAATCCTTGGTTTCCATTAAGATGTGTCATCTATTGCCAGACCTCTTTTGTCTTCAGGTAGCCCCAGAAAGTATTCGACATATTCTCCTTAGTAGAAGCTTTACATCTCAGACGTGTACTTCATGTAGTCATTTGCCTAATTTTTCTTCGTTTGTTTGTCATCATAGCACTATGTGTGGCTACCAGATCATCATCAATCATCTAAACCTCAATCCCAACCATGTTAGGGTCAGCTACATGTTTTTTTTCTCATGTCTAGACATTCACACAGCTCCTTCCTTTCACATATGCTGACTGGTAGGTAGTAGGACATCTTTGTTCCATCTCCCTTACAAGTCAATCAATCTCTCTCCTGCCATCATGTTGTTCAACACTCTGTTGATATCTTTTGTTACTAGGTTGACATGACTCTATTACCATCCCAAGCATTCATAGAGACTCCAATAAGAATTAATTTATAGCTTTTGTCTTTGAACAATGACATAGTACACTGAATCTCCAATATGAGAGCCATTCCTTGCTAATTATCACTTAGATTCAGATTTTTTTGTACTAAATTATGCCAAAGGGTATGCTTTCCGGTGCTCAGTTCCCATGCCTGAAGTTAATTGTTGAACCCAGGTGTTTATTGCCAAAGTTCCCTAGTTTTGAATCTTGAAATTTGCCAATGTGCCCTTTGCGTTTGTATCATTAATTAGGGACTATGGTCAGATTGCATTCATGGTTGATCTCCACAATTGTATTTCTGTAAGTGTTTTAAGTAGTCAACGCCGGCCACAACCCAATCTCATCCTCCATGTTTACATTCTTGCTTATAGGTGAAGCTTCGTCCTGAGGACCCAAGGTCCTTCACTCCAATGTTCATCATAATATTATTTAGTTGTTGTTTTCTTCAGAGTGAGTGAAAATACTTGCAACCTATCTTTTCATTATGAGAAAGTACAATATTCCAATCCCCATTCAATACTCAAGGTCCAATCGTCGATTTCTCCTAGCTGTTGTCAACCAAAACTATGTAAGTTATTTTGTGTATGCACATACATGAAAGTGTAATAACAACTGTTGGGTTTTCAATGAATATATATTTTATGACTGCAAATGATCTTTAAAGATATTTGTGTTGAGTTTAAAAGAATCCAGATCCTACTCGAGAATCCTTGGGCCTCCAAACAGTGGGAGTTTTGAAATCCAGTCTTCTTTATAGTTCACATGCTTTCTCAGAGCTTATATGAGGTTGTGATATCACCACAACATATAGTTTTTCTTTAGAGAATAGGTCCTTCAAGTTATTGAGCGTGTCTTCATTACCAACACCTCTAATAGTCCTTTATAGTATATTCATGAATAGGAAAATAAGTATTAGAATAAATTCAATCTTCATTCCTCCTCCATGTCCATTTAGAAGTGCATAGTGCCATTTGTTTGTCAGATAACAGAACAATTACTTAAAAGTTCTATTTCAGCCTTTTTATTTTACTTACACCAAAACATTCAGCTGTTTCTTTTTATATAATCAACCCTTTTTTCCCTTCCAATGAGAAACTAATTATAGAATTATTTAGATGCTAAGTACCTTTTTTGTTTCAGCTTGTATATTTTTTGAATAATAGCACAAGCCAAATAAATCATAATAGAATGCATCTTCATGTGCATACTAAGAATAACAATGAGAAGTTATTAGAGTGATATGTTTTGTCTAGAAATGGTTTTATCTCTATTTTTAAGTCAGATCAGGCTGGACATTACTTGTCCATTTAGATGTAGGCATTGCCATTTATTTATTTGAATAAAAAATATCTACTTATAATTTCCGATTCATATTGTTTTATTTTAACTAAATCACAAGAAGCTATCAGAGCTTGGACTCACTGCTGCACCATCACCTACAGTTCATAGAGTCGTTGTTTCCACTATAGTAGTGTTTTTGAGTCATTGATCACTATGAAACTTTTAAAAGGTCAAACTGTACAAGCTGCATAGTAGCCAGGTATACTTGCTATCGTGGATAGTAATTGAATTGTGCTCCATATTTTTGTTTACAAAACCAAAACTATAAATCCTATAATTTTTTATTATATACGGTGTCAATGGATTTTAATATTAATATTGCCCACAAAGTCTTATAAGTGCGACCTTATTTCTCAGTGCGGTATTTTTTTCTGAAATTTAGGCAAGTGTTAGCCATCGGTAACAATTGAACTTCACTCCAAACATTAACAAAGAGTAAGAAGACGAAATACCCAACAGATTACTACAGTCCACTAAAACATCTGCATGCCATTTCTAACAGATTTTTTACTACAGTGAGTGTGGATATGTCATATATCATATGTCTAGCATTGGGTTTGTTAATCTTGACAATGTTGATTCACATTTTCACTCAAATTACATCCACAAAATCAGATTAAATACTATAGGCTTTTGATACACAAACTTGTCTTTTTATTTTGTTAAATATTGTTTGCAAATTGAGTTTCATGTGTTCTTGATTTCTTATAGGTTTATCTTGTTACACTCCATGCTGCTTAGAAGTACTTTGTTTTAGGAACCACTAATCCACGCATCATCCCAGATAAAGGTATCCTTGCTACTAACGATACATTTGTTGTTGTTCCAGTGCTCCTTGTCTTCCTTAAGACTTTTTACTTCATAAAGATTTGTAATTCCACCTTGCATTCATGTCCTCATAATAATCTTCGTCTATTAACTTATGTAGATTCTTGATACGGTTCACTGACTTCCTTTTAATTTTCCCACAGTTATTTTAATTGTTGCTATTCTACCTGGAGAGCTTATGTTGTGCTTGTCTCATAGCATTTTCATTGCTTAAATCCAAACAAGTTCATATTTGATGTTTGACTTTGAAACTTCCTACCGTGAGGCTTTCGTTTTAAATCTCTACTCCTTATTACTAGATCTTTAACTGGGTTTCATGAGAATAGGACAGTGACCATTGATGGTACGTGGTATATGTTCCACCACATACTACTTATACTCAAAAAGGAAGGTTTCATTTGTAACAACCCTATTTAGTCGATCGAATAACTTGCCATGTCTGTGTGTATATTCTAGCCCAAAGATACTCAAATTAGTCATGCATATATTAATTGGCATTTTGTTATCTAGATTGATGTAACCATGATTATGGAATCATGGACTCCACTTCTTCTCACTTAGTAGTAAACCACATTTCAATTCCTCAACCATTACCTAGTGTTCTGTAACAGGATGTGATCGGCCTCATGAATATGTTGCTAAGCAAGCATCCTTAAATTAATGTTAGCATGAGCATAAATAAAGATTGTAATTCATAGTGTATAGGATGTTGTCTATTATTATATTCACATTAGTTGTCATGCTATTATCTAGAAATTATATGCTAAATATTGACGACAACAGGACCATTCTATCAAATTTAGATGGACGGGGAATCTGTGACACAATATGTATAATAGGTTCTTATTATCTGCTTAAATTAGAAAATCAAATGACTTGATTTACAAATGCAAGGTGTATGATATGCTGCACATTTATTTTTTTCTTAAATGAGAGATATTGTCAACAACCAATAAAAATGTCCAAAATGAGATTTAAGTTGGTAAACATGCTATTGAATTTTTTTCAATGCTAGTTTGTTGTATCTTTCAGGTTTCAACATATTACTGTGATGGGATAGTAGCGGGTGATGAAGGCTGGTCATTTTAACTTTTTTGGAGTTTTGAATGTTAAGGAACATTTATGGTCCTTGAAAGCAACGCCCTCAACAACTTTCTCGACATAAATTTCAAGGAGATTCTTGGAGTCTGATTGCAGTGATATGTTCATCTAGCTTAATAAATGGTGTGCATTAAGATGTATGTTGACAATAAAGAATATACTTCTCTGTTTTATGTATTTATATTCAGTTTGTACAAGGGACAAGGTGGATGTCCATCCCAAATGTGAATCAACATTTTGTTATTAAATAAAAGTAAAGATTTTCACATGTTGGATATTTTTCAATGGGCATGTTGAATATATCATTGCTTTGTCACACACACACACACACACACACACACACACACATATATATATATATATATATATATATATATATATATATATATATATATATATAAGTTTATAAGCATTTACGAAAGAAAAAAGTCTTAAAAAACTTTAGGGTTAAAATTAGTAAGCAGTCATTATTACTTTTTATGGCAGAATTATATTGTCGTTATTAGCATCAATGATGAACAACTCATACTGTTGTTATAACTATTAATGACAAAATTGATTAGTTGTTCTTATTTCTATTAATGATGGAATGAAATTATTTGTCGTTATTTTTTTTAACAGCAAGACCAATAACGACAACATGTGACGACTTTTTTTTCTATCTTTAAAAGTTATAGAGATGAACTTTCCTACATTTACGACAAACTCTTTCCATCGTTATTACTAATATTTCCTGTAGTAACGATGCACTTGTATGGAGTTGAAATCAAGTTGGAAGATATGGGTCAATATGGATAAACTAGACACACTTGTACCCAACCTGTGAATTTATGATGCAATAACGATTATACCTAATGCTATGCCAACTGATATGATAAAAATTGACAATAGGGGGAGTCAAAAAATATTAAGAATCTCTTCCTTTTATTTTCTCTATCTTTCTTACTTAGTAACATGAAATATTAAATAATGATCAAAGCTAGACACTATTTTATTTAATAATAGATGCACTTATATGGAGTTGAAATCATGCTGAAAGATATGGGTCAACATGGATAAACCAGATACACTAGTACCCAACATGTGAATTTATGATGCAATAATAATTATACCTAATGCTCCACGAACTTATGGGATAAAAATTGACATTAAGGGGAATCGAAAAATATTAAGAATGTCTTCCTTTCATTTCTTTCTTTCTGTCTTACTTAGTAACAGAAAAGATTAAATTATGATCAAAGCTAGACACTATATTTTGTTTAATAAAAAAGATGCACTTATAGGAAGTTAAAATCAAGACGAAAGATATGGATCAATATGGATAAACTAGATACACTAGTTCCCAACATGTGAATTTATGATCCAATAATGATTATACCTAATGCTCTGCGACCTGATGTGATAAGAATTGACAACATGGGGAATCAAAAAAAATATTAAGGACGTTTTTCATTTATTTTCTCTTTCTTTCTTACTTAGTAACAAAAAATATTAAATAATATTCAAAGTTAGACACAATATTTTGTTTGATAAGAAAGATGCACTTATACGGAGTTGAAATCAAGCCCAAAGATATGGGTCAATATGGATAAACCAGATATACCAGTATCCAACATGTGAATTTGTGATGCAATAACAAATTATACATAATTCTCTAAGAACTGATGGGATAAAAATTGAGAACAGGGGGAATTGAAAAATATTAAGAATGGCTTCCTTTCATTTTTTGTTTCTTTCTTACTTAGTAACAAAAAATATTAAATAACAATCAAAGCTAGATACTATATTTTGTTTAATAAAAAATATGCACTCATATGGAGTTGAATCAAGCCAAAACATATGGTTCGATATGGATGAACCAGATACATTCATACCCAACAAGTGAATTTATTACTCAATAACGATTATACTTAATGGTCTGCGAACTGATGGGATAAAAGTTGACAACATGGGGAATCGAAAAAATATTAAGAATGTCTTCCTTTCATTAATCTATTTCTTTCTTACTTAGTAATATAAAATATTAAATAATGATCAAAGCTAGACACTATATTTTGTTTAATAAAAAAGATGCACTTATAGGAAGTTGAAATCAAGACAAAAGATATGGGTCAATATTGATGAACCAAATACATTAGTACCCAATATGTGAATTTATTACTCAATAACGAGTATACCCAATGATCCACGAACTGATGGGATAAAAATTGACAACATGAGGAATCAAACCCACACCCGTGTCAGGAGCTGAGAGTGACATACCACCCCAACTACGGATTCTTTGTATATATCTTTGAAACATATTATATATAATACATATTGTGTTCATTTACAATTTGTATATATTATTTTAGAATTGGGGGGGGGGGGTTGCCTAGAGTCCTAGTAGCCCCTGACTACGCCCCTGAAAATAGATAACAATGTAGCATATATGTAGAAGTAACAAATCTGAACTCTAAGTTTGCGGGTTTGCCTCCACAACCAAATGCTTCTTTTATTGCTAGTAACGTAATTTTCATTTGAATTTAGTAACGAGAATATACATGGTACAACCCATAATATCCATTCAAGTATAAAAAATATATTTATCACCAAGACCATTTTTGTAGTCAAATTGAGTCGTTAGCTCATAATAATTGAATTTACATATTTTTTAAGTACAAAAATTAGAAAGAAAAGTATACAACATATTCCCAAAAGTAAACAAGAATATTCAAAGACCGTTGCTATATTGTAATTCAGTTGTTAACTAATAATGGTTTAATTTTAATATTACCTCAAGTAAACAAGAATACACAATTGCAGTGAAAATTACACAAAATACTACAACAAGTACATAACAAGTTTGGTCCCTTAAAGATGATTGTTGTGTTGCAACTGAGGTGTTAGCTCATGAACGTAGACTTTTGTATATTTATTAAATTACATAGTTCATAAAGAAAAAACACAACTTCTACGGAATTACACAAAACATTTTTTTTTATTTTTTTTTTAAACAAGCCAGAGGGTTCTCTATTCATCCCACCCCTCTCATGTGGGCGAAATTATCAACAAAGGTACATCTCCTGCTTATAATATCACAGGTATCTTCCCAAAAAAAAAACCCCACACAAAAAACCCAAGAAAAAACCACAAAGAAACTCCAACCAAAGCATCTACAACACCTTCAAGAACAACCAAAAACATCAACCGTCGATCCTTCTCTTTTCCACCTGGATATAAGGCGTCCCTCTCTTCTCAAGAATTGCCATGCCTCTAATCTTTCTGGGCATTCTACTAATATCAGTGGAAACGATCACCTCTGAGTACCTACAGCCCCACCGTCCCACAGCCATCGGAATCGCGTTTACCATCTTCTGAACCACAGACCCAGAGATCCCTTCTCTATGCATCTCGGCTCTCACAGCTCTAACTTGAGCTTTCATCTTCCAAGGTTCATGACTATTCCTCCAAAGGATGTTGTAAGTATCGTGGTCATCAAGCTCAATGGTTGAAATCTTAATCGATCTGTCTCTCGCAATCTTCAGACCAACCAAAACCGCTTGAATGTATGCCATACTATAATCCCAAGCATTCAACCAAGAGAAGAAGATCATGCAAATCTCAGCGTTATGGTTCCTTACCAGGCCTGCAGTCCATCTCCTTATACTCCCGTCTTCACAAACGTCTCTCCCAATAGTCAAGTTCATCTTTAAATTAAAAAGGTCAGGTCTCGACCATCTGAGCAGCTTAATCTCCTTCATTCTAATCCCTGGTAGAACAATACCTGCACCTTCCATCTTATCATATAAATCACATCCACTGAGGTAGGGGAAGGACTTCTCCTTCATCTTATTGTTAACGGCATTGATCACATGTTTCCATTCAACTGTGATCTCACGCTTTTTATCATCAAAGCGAGCTGCGCATCGAATTCTCCAAATGCAAAGAGGAATCTGGATAGCAAGGTAACCTGCTAAACACAAATCCAGTCTCTTCTTCAACCCCAGGATACACATCTTGACAAGAGATCCTATGTCAACCGGCGGCTGCAAACCAGTAATCTCGGTGAACTTAGACCAAAGGATAGAAGCAATCTGGCTGTCAAAGAAAAGATGCTTCGAGTTTTCTTCTCGATGGCTCTCACAGCAAACACAACGAGAGACTAAAGGAATACAACACTGCATTTTGATATTTTCATCAGTAGGGATAGCCTTTCTCGCAATCTTCCAAACCAGAGCACACGCTCTAGGGAAATCAATCTTCCATATCATCCCCAGCTCTTTCCATTCTTCTGTTCTCGTAGGTTGCAGGACTTTCTTAGCTGAACTCAGAGAAAAGAGACCTCTCTTATCCGGTCCCCACATCATGACGTCCTCTGTGTTATCAATCCAGATCCCTGCCTCTTGTATGAGCTTTAAACCATTATCATTAACAATATGACTCAGCGAATTCCAGTCCCAACCCTGTTCATCCTCCCAGAAATCATAAACCATAAACGGTTGTCTACGATCACTAGCATAAATGGCATGGCTAGAAAGCCTATCTTCACACCACTTCACATCCCAGAAACTAACCTCTCCTCTACCAACTGACCATCTAATGAAAGGCATAATCTTCGGAAAAACATCCCACACCTTGTTCCAGAACGGTGATGGCGTACTACTAATATTTAGATTCTGAGGATACAGCTCAGATCTCCCTGTACGAGAATTAGCATACTTCTCTCTGCAGAAAATTGCCCAAAGGGAATTACAACTGATCACCTCCCAACAAGCTTTGGCGAGGAACGCCTCATTCAACCTTCTTAGAGGTACAAAGCCCAGACCTCCTTCGTCCTTGGGTAACGCCACCTTACTCCAACTAATCCATACTCTACGTTCATTATTCTTTCTATTCGCCCATAGGAAACTAGAAAATTTTCTCTCTAATCTGTCCATAATCCCAGCAGGCATCCCAATAGCCGCAGCAGTATACACGGTAATAGACGCCAGAACCTGATTAATAAGGAGCTTTCTGCCCGCAAAGGATAACAAGTTCGCCTTCCAGTTAGCTATCTTTGAGTTTACCTTGTTCATCAGAAAGTCAAAATCAGCCAATCTCGCTCTACCTTTTGAAATAGGGATCCCAAGATATACAAAAGACTTCACCGAACCATCAATGTCTAAGGCTCTCGAGATATCATCAGCACCCTGTGTATCCGATCCCCCCACCATACAACACGATTTCCTTCTATTGATCATCTGCCCAGTAGCTTTCTCATACGACGTAAACACCTCTTTCACAGCTAGAACCGAGCTAGTTGATGCATTGAAGAGCAGCACAACGTCATCAGCATAAAGAAGGAGAGTCGGAGCATTGGCGAAACCTCTAGTATGAAAACTGTGAATCTGTCTTCTTACCGTCATCTCAATCACTCTTCTGCTCAGCAACTCTTCAAAGATAATGAACATAAAAGGTGAAATCGCATTACCTTGCTTCAACCCTTTCTCAATCTTGAAGAAGCCTGCAGTTTCATCACCCACCGTGACCGTAGTCCATGTATTCCTGAAGAAACTCAAGCAGATATCAATGGCATCACGAAGGAAACCAAAGGCAGAAAGGCACTTATCTAACACCTTCCAATCAACTCTATCATAGGCTCTCGACATGTCGAACTTCACAATCGTATTAGGAGACCCCTGCCCATGGTTAATGTCATGTGAAATCTCCTTCACAAGGCGTATATGGTGTGTAATGTCAGTTCCTTTCATAAAAGCTCCTTGCAAAGGGGATATCATCTTCGACATCAGAGGAACCAACCTGTTACTAAGAACTCTCGCCAGGATGCGCAACGATACATTTTCAATAGAGATCGGTCTAAAATCAGTCCCTAGGTTCTTCGGATCATCAATCTTAGGGATAAGAAGGATCCTACTACAGAAAATACCTCTATGACACTCCTGCCCTTGAAAAAAGACTTTGGCCAACTCCAAGAAATCGTTCTTGATCACATTCCAAGCTCCAGTGAAGAACGGCAACGTGAAACCATCAGGCCCGGGCGCCGTGTTGCTGTCCATCTCTATAATCGTGTTTCTGATCTCTTCCTCAGAGGGGATCATCGTAAGGGAACAGCTATCGTCAGAAGATATGACCTCCGGTATAAACTGTAAGAATTACACAAAACATTAGAAAAGTACACATAAAAGTCCAAATATTGTTGACCATTATACGATCATTAATGAGCTTTGTTTAAGTATGTTCCTGAGTACATGTGTCACTACTCTTTAATAATTAGTGTGAACGCTTTTAAGGCATGGAGATTACTTGCATGACATTTCAAGGGTAGACATATTTTGTAGATGAAATCTTCTTTAAAGTGTTGTGTTGTAACATACTAAAATTCTCTATTCTAGTTTCAAAATTCCTAATTCCAAGAGTTAGAGTCTAATAGACTTAGATTGTTCAGAAACCACCTATAATGTAAAGAGAATATCGTAATTCACTTTATTAGGCATCAATAAACCCAATATGAGTGTATTATGAGTACTTAGGTATTGATTCTACATTTAGATACATGTGACCATGAACATATCTTGGATCAATAGACCATGAACTGAATATGTTTTTGGATCAGTAAATCCAATCATGGTGAAAAAGGATAATTGATGGAATCTAAGTGATTAGTAGTGCTAGGTTAGACTTAAAGCCTAACACTTAGTGACTAGCCCTTACACAATTAGGTGTGGTGTTAAAAAATGATGATGAACCTAGGTGTTGGAAGGCCTTAACTATATCAAGTACATGCCTAGATGATCATATACTCTCAGGTGACCTTATATGCAGAATTGAGTTCATATAGCATATAATATAGGTCGTATGATTAATTAGTATATACTTTTGACTTTCATAGAGTAAATATCACATGGATAGGCATGATCATGCCTATTTAGTCAATATTAGTTGGACTAGGCTTCAAATAGTCAAATAACAAACATATCACATGATTTAGAAAACCCAAATTGCTTTTATGTGAATTATATTTGGTTAAAAGGATATAGAGACTATAATTGCTGAATAATCATATTTCATGTCAAGTAATTCAAATAACATATCTCACAATGTGGTATTATAAAACCAAGATTAAATCCTACAAATTGTTCATAATGGTTACATGTTAATTATATATAAGGATAATGATATCAAGTAGTAGTTACATATAACAACTTAGAAATATTCCCAAAATATAAGAGTAATGTCACAATCGGTTTCTGCATGCCAAAATAGTTGGGAGATCAAGTACTAGCTATATTAAAAAATGCTAACTAACCAACTTTAAACAATAGAGATTTAAACCAGATAAATAATACCAAATTTCATTCATAATGATTAAAAATTTAAAAAAATATATTTACATATAATTGATGAGGTCACAAATTTTCTCACATTTTTGTCAAAATACTATATTTTACTAGAATTTTTAAATGTTAAGAAAAAATCCTCAATTATTTCTGTTCTATACTCAGTCATCATGTTTATTTTATGCTCTTCATGCCAACAATACTAGTTCTAGAGTGTACAAGCTTGTTCCTTTGATTTGGGAGACAACATGGAGGGTTCAAAAGTAGTTTCAAGGAGAAGTATCCCAAGAACAAGTCTACTAGTATAAGAAATGATTTGAACATTGGATTCCTCCACAAAACATCTAGTATTAGCTCTAATGCCCTTCATCTCTTTTCTTTGTAGTTAAAGCACAACCATTTCTTTTTGACCCAATACCCTTTATTCTAGTATTATGAGAATTAATTCCAAAATTTCCAACCCATTACCTTTTCTTCTAATATTATCATAATCAACTCTTTCTTTTATTGCTAGAAACATGGCTTAAAGAATATCAAATCAATAAACATAAATGTAATAAAATAGTTTTCATTGTAATCACTTCTATTGTCATTTCATTTATTTGACACAAAGATAAGCATAATTCCTTATACGTTACTAGTTTTGTAATGTGTTGGACTTTTTTTTTGAGAAGGTAAAACATTACTAGTTCATTAATAAAGGGGGACAATATAGAGGGTAGAAGCCCTTATATACTATATAGTTGGGTTCACACTACAAAATCCCATTGCATCCGGATAAAGTATCCACATTCTTCCCCACCTTAGGTTTGGCTTTAACAGACCAACCTAGATTATTTACAAATATGTCAAAAAGTTTTAGGACATCAACATCCCATTTTCCATGAATTCTTCCATTGCGTTCTTTCAGTATGTTGAGCATAAACCGATCACAATGACCACTTCCAAGCTAGAGAGGCCTTTGATATGGTTAATTCTCTCCCTCAACTAAAAGAAACCCGTCATAGAGGTCAAAAAGGTGGGTTATCACCCCATCCAATTTTTAGGCATAACCTACACTACATGCATTTAGTATAGTTACAACCAAAAAGCTCTCAAAAAAGTTACAACTAAAAAATATGTGCTCACTTCTACAAATCACACACAAAGATTTGCTATTCAGACCTCACCTCCTAATATGGTCCATAGTAGGTCATTTGTGTAAAATACACATATAAGTGCAACAACTCCATTTTAGAATATGTGATTTATTCCAAAGGAGTTGGAACTGGGTATCTGTGGGGTACAATAGTGTGTAAGTCTCCATGGATGAAGATTGGAGTTGTGTAAAACCCATTTTCTCCCTTCCTTCTTGCACTCACCCCCATCATCTGCCCATCTTCTACAAATAGTTTGCCAAGATCTAGACCCAGGCACCTCACTCGCCCCCTCAAGCTTCTCACTATACCTGCACCTCATCCAGGATACCCAACATGATGCTTTGTTCCCGAGGAAGTTGTCGATTACTTTGTAAGAAGAAACAATCACTAGATTAGTAGGGTCTGGTATGTTCAAACCACCTTCTTCATTTCTTCTTTCCAGTGAGTTCCAAGCGACCGCATGGAACTTACCCCCCCCACTCTAGATGAAGGAGGAAATGATGTTGTGAAACTTCTCAAGCATAAAGAGAGGCATCTTTGCTTGAAGACACCAAAATCTCACTTTTCCATCTAGAACTGTCCTCTCTAGGACTAATCTATTAGTCATAGACATCCTCGGGCTAGACCATATCATTGGACCCTCCCTCAAGTTGTCCACACATGAGCTGAAATCCCTTCCTTTAGATTTGCCTCCTCATATGGGAATGCCCAAACAATAAGTTGGGAGAGCACCTTCTTCAACACCCACTGTTGTTTCAAGCCAGCCTTTTTAGAGTCACGGGACGTGGACAAGTAGACTCTTTATTTTATCTCACTCAGGATCACGCATGTTAGATTCCCTAAAAATTTCATCATCGTCCTAAAGTTCTTTAGGATCTTGACATTTTTGGCTATGAAAAATAGGACATCATCAACAAAGATTAGATGTGACATGACCTTGGTGATTTCTTATTTTAAGGTGCAAATCCTCTTTGTATTGGCCTTCATCTCCATAAAGTTGGATAGAGATTCCATAAAAATAGTAAAGAGAAGTAGGGATAGGGGATCCCCTTGTCTCAAGTCATTTCTTGCCTTGAATGGGCTATAAGGGATACCATTGACCAAGATAGAAAAGGAAGTGGTCGTCACACTTTTCTTCATTGTCAATATCCACATGTTCTAAAAGCCCATAGACTCCATCGTGCACCATAGGGATTCTTACTTCACGTTATCATATGCTTTGTGAGATCAAGCTTAAAATATGCTTTCTTAGTATTGTTCTTAACCCTAAAATTGAGCAAGAATTTAGCCGCGAGAAGAGAATATATGATATGCTTCTTCCTGTGATGAAGGTAGTTTGTAATGGAGAAATAATATTCGATAACACCACTTCAGTCGATTGGCTAGCAATTTGGCTATGATCTATAGATTATTGACCAACAAGAAATAGGTCTCACATCATTCATGGATTTCACCACATTCTTCTTTGGTATGAGTCTTAGAAAAGTGTGATTTACCTTTCTCAGCATTCTACCTCCACAAGAAACCATTTTACTTCCCTAAAAACATCTTCCTTAATTAACTCCTATCTGACTTGGTAGAACCTAGAATTGGGTCCATCTGGTCTAGGGAATTTCATAGCCTCTATAGAGACGAACACACTCATTATCTCCTCCTCAGTAGTAGGATCACACAAAAATCAATTCATGTCATTGGTGACCCTTCTACCTAGAAAAGGATAATTGGAATTTAGCTCTATTCCATGCTTATTGTATAAGCTCATAAAGAACTCTACTGCATCCTTCCTGACATCTTGGGTAGTGTTGACCACTAAACCATCATGTTTCTATAGGGAATGTATGGCATCTTTCATCATGTTTCTTTTAATAACAACATGATAGGTTCTTCAGTTTCTATCCCCATCTTTCATCCATCTAATTCTATTGCACTTCCAGTAACAAAGCTCCTCCACTTTATCAAGTTGGGTTAGTCTATTCTCTTCTATTGATTCCTCCTGGATAAGGGTATTGTGTCTCACAGCCTCTTCCCCCATTGCATGAGTTTTTTTTGCCTGTGTTACCAATGACTTCAGACCTAATAAACCTTTAGACCATGCAATCAATGCTTCCTTGGTTATCTTAGCTTTTTTTGGAAAGAAAAATAGAGGTTTTTTTGGTATGTATGCCCAAAGAGTCAATCATGTGATGATTGTGATGGCATATCATTAAAACAATTTGATTAATAATAAGTGTTATCTTCCAATTTGTTTCATTTCAATTAGTTATAATAATGATGAAACATAATGAATGTCTAAAGAATGACATTACTCAATGGAATAAGTCTTTGTCTTGATGAACTGAATAATGAGATCATAGGGATGTTACGAGTATGTAAATTCTTGTTATGTCCCTAGTCGGATGTTATTGTGGAAGACTGATAGACAATAATGACACATAAGACTAAAGTGTGTGTTGGTAGATGACAGAGTCTCATCAGTCATGGTATGTGATGTCAAACCAAACACTTAGATACTTGTTGGAAAACAATGTATCAGACAGACCCACCTCGAGAGTGACACATGGAAACCTTAATTGGTGGTCATAATCATCTCTCATAGTGAAGGTGGTGATTTTGGTTCTTAGACCTGAAATCACTACACTCATCACATGTTGTTCGATGTACTTTAACATCATCCATTGTGACCTTAAATAACAATTACCATAAAGGTGGTGCTTGGGTACATTGTGACACATGGAGATGACTATGAGTGATGTATATGGAATTTGTCCCTCCTACTGGAGTTTGATATCTAGGCCACTTGACAAGTGAGACTGAGAAAAGAATGTCCATACACTTGTAGATCAACAATATATATATATGATATTGAGGTCACATATATATTAGACAGTCTGCTCTAGTTCAAGCAACATGGATTAAACATTGACATGATGGTGATTCCTTGCCTTGAGTTCAATCCAGATATCAGTGAAAAAGTAATTATGTAATCATTGTAACACTAGCGACAGATTGTGGGTTGAAGTTGTTCTCCAATTTTCTAGATTACTTGTGTAGCAATAACATGTTGCTAGATACCTCTCTTGGCTTGTAATGTCATAAATCAGTAATGGACATTCACTGCCAATGTAACTTGGAACCTATAGGGTCACACACATAGGAGACACTTGGAATATGAGTTCATTCATGAATATGGTTTCAACTTGATTAAAGATTTTGGTATTCAATTTAAAAAACATTGGTTACATATTGACTCACTAAATAATGAACCAACCAGTTCAAGTGTTGAATCAATCATTTCAGAGTATCAGGTCAATTGAACCAACTTTTGCAATTATGGACCATGAACCGATCAATTTAGAATGTGAACTGATCAACTCAAGAACATGAACCAAATGGCAGAGGTTGTGAATTGAGCTGTTGGTGGATCAATTCAATTTATTCAAGAATTTGTGTTGACATCATGTTGAGCATGAAATCAGATATTAGTTTTCAATTAAATTGATATTGGGAAACATGATGAAATGATCGGTTCAAGGGTTGAACTGATCGACTCACATTCAAATGGATCAGTTCACCTATGAAGCGAATGTTTCTCCATTTGTAAGATGTAAAAATTCATGAAATTTCAGCCCCTTCTGCTCCCACTCAGACTAGGAACCCCGACGTTAGCCCTCCTATGAATAGAGGGGTACTGGGGGGTTCTCAGACATAATTGAATTGCCTCTAAATTTTTTTTGTCTTCTCTAGTTGTAGTAACTGAGAGAACTTGAGCAAGTCCTACTCGATAAAGGAAAGGGATAGCAAGGGAGAACACTTATGGGAGAGGAAGTTGGTGCTAGTACACCAACAAGAGGGGTAAAATCCTTCTTGTCAGCTCTACTAGAATGACAAGAGCTCCTCGTCATCCGTATGGACTACCATAGAGACAAGGAGTCTTTCTCACTAGGAGGACAAGGTCAACTACTATCCATGGTGATCAAATAGGAGATGCTACTGACATCATTTGAGTGTGACTTGAAGAGAGGCACATACTACAACGAGGAAATAGTCGCTAGACTTTCTCCAGGACTAACATGACCTCATAAATCATCCTTCCCGTTACATAGTTATTGACACAATTGTATGTTATAGGGGAATATGGCAGATAAATTTTTTTTGTTTCTATTGCCTATTTGTTGTCATATTTCCCAATAGTGGTATCCGAGAAACATCAACCTATTATGTTCTTGGATTTAATCGATATGATCATATTTTGGTTTTTATTTTTATTATTGCAAATGATGCAAATATTTAAAATGATTAACGTGTGTATCCAACTAAATACCAAATACTATTCCGAATATATATATATATATATATATATATATATATATATATATATATATATATATATATATATATATATATATATCTGTGTGTGTGTGTGCAATTTACACACGTCGCCCTAAAATTGGTTTTGATGGTGGATGTGCAACATGATTATGGCCAATAACCCAAATATCTGTGTGTGGTTGCATTGTTTATTTATTCATGTTTGTATTTCAATTTCCATACCGAGTCTCTACCTTCTTCTTCTAACATGTAAAAGTATTATTCTTTCATTCCTATCCTCCCCTAGAATGTAACTCAAGGTTTCTCATTACCATATATTAGGTTTAATATCATTAGGATAGTTTTATTTTCTTGTTATGACAAAGATGATGCTCAGTGCCAGATGAAGTCACTGTCTCGAAGATGAGTCGACCATCTGGGGGACTGAGGAGGACAAAAGATAGCAAATGAACTGATTGATTGGACACCTAGTCGATCGTTTGGAGGTATCCAGACATCGGCTGAACTAGAGGCCAGACGATGGCTCAGATGACCAACCGACTGACCAAGAGGTGAGTCGATCGATTCAAGGGTTGAACCGATCAACCCACATTGAATCAAGCATAGATCTATACCAACGATATGCTCGTGCATGAGATGTAGACCTAGATGGTAGTAATTCCTTATGGCTCTAAGGAATTACAATTGTATGGCCATAACCATCGCTAATATATTTATACTACATGTTTAGGTTTGTGGGATATAACATCTATATGATACATAATATAGTATGTGGTTAATATGTATATAATTTTATAAATATATAAATTCCCTCAAACAAACATATTAACTCTAAGATTCTTTCCATTATAAACACACATGAAAATCTTGATCGATTATGTGTGGGCACACCAAGTGTGGTGTGCTATCCATCTTGTAGAAGTGTGATGGTTATGTAGACCTACCAAGCGGGGTGCATTTCTATCATGTTGGCTTTTGGGTCAGGCTTAACTGGATGTTCTTAATGAGATTAAGCACCTAGAAGCATGCAAATGACTATGGCTATGAGTTGTGCTTACCATCTAAATAAAAGTTGCATAAGATGCAATTGGCATACATTGCCTACCTTAATGATTGATTATGGATGTTGGCATTGGTCGGGTAATAACTCAATTGATTTAGATCTTGGCTAATTAGGAGTTTGTGCATTGCAATCCTCCGAATTGATAATTGAGGTTTATTAATTTGAACAAAATAATGAGAGTGATATTTAATTTAAAGGCCTAGTTAAACATCATCAAATTTTATACAAATAAAAAATGGCTTTGACAAAGTTGTAAATTTCATTTGTAGAATCAAATGGCAACACACATAAAATTTTTTGAGTCATAAGTCCTTGAGAAGGACAAGTTAAATGGGAATAACTTTCATGACTAGTTCAGGATGCTGAGAATTGTTTTCACTCAAGAGCATGCTCTGTTTCCTCGAGACACCAGATCCAGATGAACCTATTCCCATTGTACCTAAGGATGAGATGCACGCTGAAGATTTTGTTGATGTCAAATTCCTAATAATGTGCTCCATGAACTATGAGTTGAAAAGATATCATGAGAACATGGATGTTATTGAGATGGTCACACATCTTAAAAACATGTTCCAAGATTAGGCAAGACAAGAGATATATGATGTCTCCAAAGTGATGTTCAAATGTAACATGGCAGAAGGAGATCCAATAGGTCTTCATGTGCTTAAGATCATTGGGTATGTGTAGAACCTTTCTTGTCTGGGATTCCCCTTGGGTCAAGAGTTGGCCACTGATGTGATTCTGTAGTCACTTCTAGAATCATATCGTTAGTTTGTCATGAACTACAACATGCATAACTTTGACAAGCCATTGATAGAGTTACTTGGCATGTTGAGAACAGCTGAGGCACAAATGAAGAAAGAAAATCTCTAGTCTATGATGATGATCAACAAACCAAAGGGGAAGTCTAAAGGTAAAGGAAAAGTTGAGAAGGGTTCTAAAGCTGGCCAGAAGTCCAAATCTTCAACACTCAAAGCAAAGGGAGGACTGAACATGGGAGATAATTGTCACCACTGTCACTAGCCTAAACACTGGAAGAGGAGTTTTCCTCTCTACCTAGAGGAACTAAAGAAGAAGAAGGAGGTTATAGAGATCTCCACCTCAGATATATGTGTTATAAGATAAATATAATTACTTCTTCATCTTGGGAATGTGATACTTGTTGTAGATCTGACATATGTTTGAATATGCATGATCTGATAAGAAGTAAGTCTTTATGAAAGGGCAAGGATGGACTGTGTGGAGCAAGAGTTGATGCAACTTTAGTCTAAATTTAGAATTTATCTCATCCCATAGGACTTATAATAGAGTTAAATGAACTACTATTTCATTATACCAATAATAGAAGCATTACTTTCTGCATCTTGTATGGACAAGGATAATTGTGAATAAAATAGCTAATGTTCTATTTTCAAACACTACAACAAACTTACTCATTAGTGGCATATAAAAATGTCAGTAAAAATAATTAAATGCCACTAAAAGTGTTTAGTGGCATTTATTGACACTTAAAAAATGCCTCTAGTACCAATGCCACTAGAGAGATAGTGGCGTAAGTTGTAAATGCCACTAAACATTTTCCTTTAATGGCTTTCACTAAATGCCAAATAAATGCCACCAAAACATCATGTAGATTTTATAAAAATGCCACTATTACATCAATTGGCTTTTATACAAAGGCCACTATTGTGTATTGGGGTGTTTTATGAAACTGTTCTTATTGAGTATAATGGCATATAAAAGTGTCACTAATGATATTCTAGTTGTGTATGATGACATTAGCATGTCTTTTAATCATTCAATTTTTAGTTCATTATCATGATTTCAAAATGAATGCCAATTGTAGTTGAACTCACTTTTTCAAAAGTATGAATATCTTTTATTTATAATCAAATGACAATTACATGGGGAGGACATTTTACCTTGCCCCTTATATTGAATACAACACCAATGATATACTTTCATACAATATTTTTCTATTATGTATGATAACTTCTACATCATTGGATTTGTTTCTTCCCAGATATAACTATCTACTTTTCTGCATGCCGACTTCAGAGCTCCTTTAAATGATAAAAAACAACCTTATCAACAATGACGAAGCACCTTCAAAGTAGGAAGTATAATATTGGCAAGACTAGAAAATACAATACTTTTCCTCTAGATGTACCTCTTGAGCATCAAAATGGAGGTAGGATGACCATTAGGCTACTTTCTTAAGTATTGTCAAGAAACACTCTCACCTATATGTAACTAGGACATATGATTAGTTGAAGGTCAAGATACGTGAAATCAAATCAACACGGGTTCATATATCTGCTTAACGAATTGTCCATGTCCACACACTGCTGAGAAGAATACCATTTTATTGTGTTATTTTGCTTGCATTGTAAAGTGGCATCGCGAGGTTGGATAAAAGATTTGAGAATCAGTCTGCATAGAGCAGGAATCTTGTTAGGAGACATTATGATTAACCTAGAAAAAACCACACAGGCATACAGTGACATATGCCATGGAGTGGAAGCATACCATATTTCACCATGAGAAAAGAACATATAGTATGTTACTTAATATTCCATGAAACTTGAATCTCCTCCAGAAAGAAATTCAGTTGATACTTTGATGCTGGTACCTAGAGTTCAAAGAAAAAATTAAAGACTCCCCTTGCCAATGGTAACAAGGGTGCAAGAACAAGATAACTAAACCTTAAACAACCATACAAATAAGCATTCCAACCCCTTGTCTTGCATCTACAAATGTAAAATCTTGTAGTATGGATGACCTTTTCAATTACTGAGTTCATGATGCCACCATTGTCTTGGCCATTGAAATTTGTACATACATGGACAAATATATATTCAACAAAAACTAACCTAATAGTATAGCCATGGCGACGATATATACCAAGATCAGCTAGGAACATATTTTATGCAATAGGAGGAGCAGACCTACAATGGGAACAACTGTCAAAATAGAGGCAATAAGCCGGAACACACCTAAACCGGGCATCATCAAAATCAACTCAGATGCTTCCTCCACTTCAGGAATAGGTAGACAACTGCGACCAGTTCATTTTAGATTATCAAGGTCTCATGATCTGCATGACACAACTATTCAAAGAAAGAGATTTCCAACTTAAGGTTGTAAAAGCTGAACAAGTTGGATATCTACACATGCATTATATTTAGGATTAAAAAAAGTTGAACAATGATTTTACCTTTGAAGAATTTAAGAACAACAGCTAATGCAACTGTCTCACCATTATGGTTAGCATCAAAACTTAGCTTCATAACACATTAATAGGGGATAACCAAAAGTTGTTGGCTCTACTCATGGAGCTATTGTTTGGACCTTTTCTGTCAGTTCTTGTATGATGATCCATAGCACAAATCTGAAGGTTAGCAAACAATAGGAGGATGGGAGGTACTTGATCTGAAAATGAAGTAATTTTAAACCCTCTAAGGTATCAAATATTTTGATGATCATTGTAGTCGTAGTTGTCCCAAGTTGTCTAGAGAGCATGTTAACCCTAGAGGGCAACTTAGACTATGAATTCCTGTATAAAAATATCAAACACATCAATTGTGTACCATCTACATGAGTGATCTGAGTAAATGCATCCTTAGAGAACAGAGCACATACTTGGACTCATTTCATGTTTCAAAACATGAACTAATTACTGCATCCTTAGAGAACTGAGGACATACCTGGATAAGAATGAGTGATTTGAAATGGTTCCTATTTATGAAAGCACATTAAGATAGCCAGGCGTTATATAGAACAAGAGTGAAGAACAACTAACATGTGAATGAAAAGAACATGAATGTTTAAACCATTAACATATTAAAAAACTCTGTTGCTAACCAGAATTCCTATGTTTTCATAAACACAAGCATTTTAACCTGCAAACCATGATCTGGTTCTGCAAACAAGGAAATGGATGTGCCATTGCTATGCTCAAAACATCAATGTGCCGCCAGATGCCTCCTCAATTTGGGACTAGGTGGCATAAGCCTCTCATAACCCTAACCACTAGCATAGATATCAGCTACTACATCCTTCAACATAGAAACACATTGTACCTTTAACCGTGATAATTTTGAGAAGACCTACTATCTGTTGGAAGCTTGCAACATTTGGAGCCAATGCCATCTTTGAAAGGCCAGATTACATCACACTGATAAGCTCAAGTTGTGGAGCATGCACACTAGTAGCAAAACAGGGACTGCAACTAACATGGGTTACTGTCCTTTCATTCTATTATGTACCAACTATTCAACAACTCAACAATAAAGAAAGTTGTACACATTGCAGTGTTTATTCATCTATAACAAAGCCGCAGTTCATATCAAGAATGTATGAGGTTGCAAGTTGCTCGCATGAGGTTAGTAAGATTTGTAGTATAGGTGAGAGGATATATAGCTAGATGGCAGTGTCATTTTGTTATTAAACCTCTCTGTAATATTGCATAGTGGTAATATGGTTGATTTTCCTAGTAGGGTCCACCATAAACAAGGATAGAATGACAAGGTAAAGAGACATACACACACAAAGAGAGAGACAAATTAATTAGAACTTAGTCATATGGGGATGCCCTATGTTTGGTTCTTTGAGTTTGTGTAAAAATAGAAAAAGTTATTCCTTAACTAGAATATCTTTCTAGGAAATAGATGTCATCAATTTCCTTTCAAGGATTTCATATATAAAATAATTGATGACATGTTTAGATGATACATTTAACTAGAAATATGTGTATTTGGTAAAGACACTTTTTCTTTATTTGAATATTACATGTTTGCTCAATTGTCTAAAGCATAAATCCAACCTTTATCATGTCTAGTCTTCTATGTCCATATGTTTGTTTTCACATTCTAACATGTAATATTAATTTTTTCACAAGGTTCTAGGCCATGAATAATATGCATCAGTTAAAAACAGCTTATAGTATATCTCTATCTAAGGAAGTTGTTTCATTAAGAATTGTAATAAACTTGTTGCATTAACAATTTAATATGATTATTTCTCATGTCAGAGAAGTGGAACACTACGTGACCTTCATTGCGTATGACTTCAATAACCTTGTTGATTAGATCTTCATGCTTCGAACGAAGCTTGCACTACAACAAAAATATTCGTTAGTGGCATTTAGTATACTAACATTTTTTTAAAAAGCCACTAAACATTCTTGTATATTGGCGGTTATTATTAGAATGCCATTAAATGCATACCATAGGTGCGCTAGAATAAATTTTGTGAACACTGGCGTTTGCAAAATAAATCAGTGGCATTTTGATGTTATTATATCATAATTCATTTACATTGTCCCGCTCATATCTTACGGGAAAAAGCATCGCCCTCTCATGTGCCGGCTCTAAAGGTGAGACATCAACTTTCACGAATAGTCCAGATCCGGCTGAAGCTGCCCAACGGCGTAACATATAGCGAGCAGGTTTTCACCTTCACAAGGTCGCCGACAAACGACCCTACACCAACCTCCTATCCTATTTCAAGCACCCACACAACCAAGACCACACATACATCTCGTAGACAAAAAGTAAGAGGTTTGGGATCTGCCTGGCAGTAGTTCTTCATGCCCAAGCATTGTGTGGTCGTGCCATTAAAAGCTTGATGTGTCGGTATTGCAGATGACGTTGTGGAACTGTGGAAGCCTGTGCTACTGTACTTGAGGCGTATAGGAATTTTGGTACCTGCGGGAATCAGAGGAAGATGAGGATATGATGTTACTTGTCAACGGACTCCTTCTCATCCATAAACTCCCTAACGCGGTCGCTCCTATCTGTGCTTCTCGCTTTCTTATCTCTAAAAGCTTCAGGTGTGCCAAGGATGGGACAGATAAGTAATGAGTAGGTACTATCTAAAGCAATCGTAGTCGAATCGCATTTACAGTGCTTCTTCTTCTAGCTTTCGATGCATAGGGGTAGTTCTAGTTCATAGATTCATTGCTGCATGGTCCGTCTAATGCTCATCAATGAATTATAAATTTATCTTTTACGTCCTTTCCTTAATACTAGCGCCTTCTTTTATGCATTGTTTGTACAAATTGTTTCTTATGCGTATCTTCTAGCCATGTGAGCCGCAACATCGATTAACTGATTGGCTAGTGAAAATATACTATCTGGATTGTCTTCATCATAGGGACCAACGCCACACAGATTGCGGATGCCATAAAGTAAACTTGTTGGCCAATAAAAACTGAGCTCTGCTGATTCTAATGTTTCATATTGTGGTTACATATTCTAAATCAAACTTAATTAGTAGCTTGTATGCCTTGATTTTTCAGAACAATAGCAATCTTATTTCAATGGTGGTTTAGGAGGAACTCTCACCTTTGTGAGAAGGAAATTAAACAAAATGACATATTTGCATGCAACTCACTTTCTTTTTGTTTTTCTTTCTAATATTTTACTCTAACTGAAATCCCCAATCTAGGGGAAAGGAAACATCAATTCTCATTCCAAGAAGTCCCTAAGATTTATAAAGATGAAATTGATATCATAACTTTTTATCTACTGATTTATTTTAAGTTCTCCATTAGGATGTTTTCAGATTTCTTACCGCTTCCATTGTTATATTTTGTACTCCCTTCCATTTCCACTTATATTTTCTTGTTTATCATAATTTGTTAATACATGATTTGATCTAATAGTTGTTATAATTATACTTTTGTAGGCAACACTACATCAAACATTCACATTAGTGGCCTTTTTAGAAATGTCACTGAAAAAAATAAATGTTGACACTTACAAAAATGCCTCTAGTACCAATGCCACTAGAAAGATAGTGGCGTAAGTTGTAAACGCCACTAAATGTTTGACTTTAGTGGCTTCCAATAAATACCAAATAAAGGCTACTAAAACATCATTTGGTATTTATAAAAAACACATTCATCAATTTTGACTTTTATACAAACGCCACTATTTTGTATTATGTTGGTGTATGAAACGATTCTTTTTTAGTGTAATGGCGTATAAAAAAGCCACTAATGACATACTAGTTCTGTATTACTATATTTTTATGGTTTTTAATTATTTAATTTTTAGTTCATTATCAGGTTTTCTAATTGAATGCCAATTGCAGTCGAACTCAGTTTTCCAAAAGTATGAATATTTTTTTATTTATAATCAAATGACAATTACATGGGGAGGATATTTTATCTTGCCCCTTATATTGAATACAACACCATTGATATACTTTCATACAACATTTTTCTATTCAATACAATAACTTCTACATCATTGGATTTGTCTCTTCTTCCCTGATATGACTATCTACTTTTCAACATGCCGACTTCAGAGCTCCTTCAGGAAATAGATTTACATTATGGTGGAATCCTTGAACTACCTCCCAAAACTACTGGATAACAGGTGATGCATTGCTGTAGCCGGAGTCACCTCCCAGTACCTGTAGCTGTTTGAAGATTGCAATGAATGGTTGAACATCTTCTCTTGTTCCAACAACAAGAAAGGTGATATTCAATTTAGGAATAAACTTGTTAAGCTCGGCGACATCATCTTCCATTGTGGCAGGCGTCAATGCGCCATCCCTTTTTATCTTGATCAGGTTCTCTATGATTCTTTTCTGAGTCACGGATGAAGTAAAAGCATATTACCAGTCTTTGAGACAAGGATAGTTAATGCAACATTCTAGTGTGAAGTTCAAACCATAATAACGAGCCTTGTAAAAGCATTGAAAAAGATTCCAGTGTTGGGAGTACATAGGGAGTGGATAGCAGGTAGAGTTATCGTCATTCAGAATGTCTTGTGGTAGTGTAATACATTGTGAGAAGAGAAGCAGGACAGAAGCACCTTTTCAGTATCAGAGAGATTGTCCAGTCTGGAGTTGTACTTGGAAGCTTCCCTCTTGTCAGTCCTGCATCAGGAGAAAGAAAGTTGTTGACCGCTAAGGAATTGGCTCCCACTATTTGAATGCACTGGCGTAGTTTTGCAATGCTCCAGAATTGGAAAATTCAGTCAGATACATTCTTGTTGGACCCTGCCAGCTGGATATGCAATTTATGTCTTTCATTCCAAACTAGAAGTTCAAGTGAGTAGACAATTATTTACCTTCTTACATCCATATTCACCCATGACATCCAAGAGAGTTATAGTGCCAATGAGATTATTGTTGTAGTATAGCAGTGGCCTCTGAACACTTTCTCCTACTGCTTTTAGAGCAGTGAAGTGTATCACATTATCAAATCTAGAGTCAAACAAAGAGAGTTTAAAATAGGTGTGTAATTCACTCCCATATGCAGCAGTGAACTACCATATTTGACATACCTCAAATCATAAGGAATCTTCCTGGATTGGCAGCTGGATTTCTTCACCTCCAATAGTAATTCAAGACTCACATGAAAGATCTTTGCTGAAATAATCTTTGTATTTCTTGAACCCTAGAGACTGAAGTTCTGGAGAGTAAATATACAAACAATTACTGAAACTATAACAGTACCCGGAAGCTCTGCAAGAAAATGATATATAATCTTCTCATACAATTCTGTCATCCCCATCCAAAGTAATAGCATAATCTTCTATAGAAGAGTTACCAACATAATTTAAGAAAACAGACATGTTTCATTATCCTTGTATCATTAGTATTCCACTTACCTTTGAGAATAACAAAGCTATGAGTAGTCAACCCGCTTTAGTGGGTCTGCTTAAGCGCCCCCCCCCTTTGTCCATTTTGAAATAGAGTATCGTTATTGCTACCAAAATACATATAAAGAGTTATTGCATATACAAATACTTATCAAGACATCCTACATCATAGCTGTTACTTACATTATGGTGGAATCCTTGAACCACCTCCCAAAACCACTGGATAAAAGGTGATGCATTGCTGTATCCGGAGTATTATGTATTTTCCCTCAAATCTTCCACTACAATAAACCATAAGACAATTAGAAGTTAATATAACCACACAACTGCAAAGTGCGGATATCAAACAACATATACTTACAATCAATATATGTAAGTCCACTAATAAGCAACTCCAAGTCTGAACCAACAACGATCCACCCAAAGAATCATCTAAGTGCAGTATAACTATATATTTAAGTGTGCATTTTTCATGCACACATATCCTTGTTCATGAAACCTATCAAAATATATACGTTATGTGTTAATGAAGATGTAAACTGCAAGAATGCATCGAACATAGACAGGAGTGTTTCCTTTTACTTTAGATAGGATGCCTACACGGATAATGGATAACTTGTAGTCAGCTACTTTATATCTGCTGGCAGCTGTCCTGTGTTTCTTGCTGCTGCTACTATATTTTGTATGGCATCTTCAGTACATGATGGGTCATTACCAACCATCCTCATGGTAATAATTAGAGCATTGTTCCTTACCAACAAAACCTTCATCATTTGAGTAGTGGTCCTCCTTTTTTGTTCTATCCCATACCAGACTGCAGGGTAATATAGATCCCAAAACATATAATCTTTAGGGAAGGTATAGAAACACCAAAGATAAGCAAAGTCATGATGGAAAGAGATGTCATGAAAGATGTATTAAATAGTGCATGAAGTAGATCCAATTTACTGTAATGATAAATGGCTCACCGAAATTGAAAATGTTGCAGACCAACAGATTAGAAACTCTTACACACCAGCATAATCGAGTAATTGTGTAGATCATGTGGTATATCATGATGCAAGCCAATAGATTAGAGACTCTTTCTCGAAGAAAGCCTTCTTCTATAGATTCCCTACAAAATAACAACGAAATTTCCCATCAAAATTAGAGCACAATAGGTTATTGCACATCTGAAACAAAAATTGCATCACATTAACCATAAACAAACCATCAACTTAAGCCCTATTGATCAACTGCCTTTAAAGCAACCATTAAAAAATGATCTACGACAGATGGATTGAATGAGGCCACTGCTCTATTTTCAGACGCTACTCAGCTGGATACTCACCAAGGGAGACCAAAACTTGCTAACCACCTTTGCTGCAAATTGCTTCACAGCTTGGATATGCATGAATTCACAAGAGTTCCAAACAATGACTTACGATCATTCCTGCATGAGCACACATATAGAAATCAAAATTCTTCAGGTGGCAGATACTTCTATCGATAACCGTACCTGCAATGATAGTATAAAGAATAGGAGTATCGGGGATAGTAGATAGTATAAAGAACATGATTAACAAGTCATTGTAGATAGTAGAGAGATCATGATCATGTGATCATGGTCTTACCTCGATAATTTGATCAAGCTCTTTGTTTAGCACCTGGCTGAATTGAGACTCACTAACTCCATCCCTAAAATGGAGAAAAAATTGAGGCAAAGAAAATTACAATAGCTTAACAAAGAAAAACACATAATCATGACATGGAATCACAAAAAGAGAGCATTTAATAAATATACACCCATTGAAGAAAATCCATTTAACCAAATAGAATGAGTATGGCGTCAGATTGAACTAGGTTGGATTAATTTCCTGTGTTCCCAACATTTGAATATATGTGTAAGCGTACTTCCAGTAGAAAGTTATACATATTCAATTTATGATTTAACAAAACATGAAAGTATAGAGTAATCAAACTCTGATAAACTATTCATTCTACTAAATCCCTAATAGCTATAACCAGACATCAAAACACAAACAATCAGAGCAGATCACATTCAAGTATAATGAAAAGTATAAAGGTCTAGATTATACCTAAATATGATAATCTTTTCAGGCTTTCTACACTTGGTACTTTGGTAGAAATCCACCAAGACCTCCCTGTAGACATACACATAGCTAATATACCAAAACAGATAACGTAAAATGACCCCGTCTAAAGATAGCCAATATGCCAATGCAAAGTATAGATGATAAAAAGGTAGAGACAAGAAGGAAAAAGAGGCAACAAACCTGAAAAGACCCTCAATGTAACATCCCTGACCTGGGTCATGTTCTAACCCTAGGTGTTTTGCCTAATAAAGTTGATTAGATGCGTTCTCTCATTTGTTGAAAAGTAATTAAGGCTCTAGAGGAACTTATATTTCAATTTTCAGTCCTCTTTGAATAATGTTGAAACATTGTTTTGTTAATTTTGGACTAAAGTGCAAATTACCCAAGTTGAGGGGTTAACTTGCAAATTGTACATGATAAAATGTACCTCTGATGTTGAGACATCATGAGAATGAATATGATGTAGTGGTATGGTTTCCACAAGCTTGGGCACCAAGATGGAGCTTGTTGAGCAATGTTTGTGCATTAAAACCTAGTTTTGGTGTAATGTGTAATTTACCCAAAACTTAGGGTTCAATATGCAAAATAGCACCTCTAAAGGGTCCCTCATGTTTCTTGGAATCAAGTAGGGCAAATAAATGGAGAGTGGCACCTCATTGGAATTAATATGAGGAGAGAGAATCTTGACATTAAAATAATCAGGATTTAAGCATAAAAGGAACTTTAATTCAATTTATTGCAAAAAGAAATATAATAATTGAGGAGCCCTTCAACCAAAAATTGAGGGAGGTATTTGCAAAAGTTTGGGACGAGCTTGTGACTTTCAAAGGAACAAAAAGATCTTGGTTGAGTGGAAAGCCCACTCACATTAACATAATAAAAAGTAATATCCACTAAAAGTTGGATATTAGTATAAAATTCATTAAGGTGCTTAATTTCTTTTCTTTTAATTATTGGATAATGAAGACATTTTCCAAGGGAAAAGAGTTAGCTTCGTGGCCAAGAATTGAGGGGGAAGTGGTGGAAATAATTTTGGAATTAAAAGGAATTAATTTCATTTTCTCTTTCCTTGAAATCCCTTATACATAACTCTTTTCCTACCCACTTAAGGGTCTTTCGTGGAATTTCTTTTCTCATCTTGCCTTGGCCGACCACGGGAGAGCTCAGGAGCCGGAGAAGGACAAATCTAACCTGTTGGTAAGCTTTTGATCATCTTCCACCTTGGTTTCATGGTGAAAACCCAAAATCAATGCTTGATTCTTTGTTTTCTTCACTCGATTTCCAACTCTAGCCAACTTTTTCATCCAAAAGCTCAAGAACGGACCTTGGTCAGTTGCTGGAGCTTCATCCACCATTAGAGACGTGGATCTTGAATCTTGGAATCAGATTCAAAGGCGGGTTATATAACTTAAACCCTTAAACATTAACATTGCATTCAATTCTCCAATAATTGTTGAGTATTTTTCTTCTATTTGAACTTCCTTTGATTCATTGCTGCAATTCCCATAAAACATCAGTAGTTCTTGGTTGAATGGAGGAAGATGATTATGAAATCATCTTGGACACTTTTCCCAAGAAAATGTTAGGCCAAACAGTTTTAATATATGTGCTCAATCGGTTTCACAAACCATTTGGAAAGCAAACAGTTTCAAACCGTTTGAGAGTAAACGGTTTCATCAAAACATTTGAGGGAAAATGGTTTCAAACCGTTTGGGGGTGTTGACCATAGTTGACCATTTGGAGAATTGTTGATAGTGATGGTTAATGACCCATTAAATATAATTGATTAGTTCCAAGGGTTTCATGAGTTGAAGTTCCATCAATCACCAAACCCTAATCGGGTTAAGTGCTGATTTCATAATTGATTGACTTAGAACTTTGGGTTGATTGACCCAAACGGTTTCAAAACCATTTGGGGATCACCCAAACGGTCTCAAGACCTTTTGGAGGTCAACCAAGACCGTTTGGAGGTCTAGGGTTGAGTATGGTTGGGTAATTGAAGATCCAATGATACCAAAGTGGAATACAATCAATAATCAAGTTGATGATCAATCCAATGATCCAAACCCTAATTGGATGTCATGGATTTTGATGATGGGATGGGAAAATGGTCTCAAGACCGTTTGGAGGTCATCCAAACGACCTCAAGACCGTTTGAGTTCGGATCATGTCCAATTTGGATGGTGGTCCAATGATTTCAAAGTAATTAGTTTCATAATGATTAACATTGAAGGTCCATTGATTTCAATCTCTAATCCAATTGATTCAAAACCCTAATCGATGATCAATTGAGGGTTAAATCAGTTGAAGGATGATCTATTAAGCTCAATTAAAATGTGTTGTTAGGTTCTATTGATGAGTGGTTCTACAAACTCAACCAATGAAGGAATCAATCTTGGAAACCCTAAATCAACTTGAGTGGTTGAGACCATATTTGGTCCATTCGGTTTTGAGGGGGTTTGGACCAAACGATCCCAAACCGGTTAAGGCTCAAACGGTTTCAAGTTTCAACTTTAGAAAATGGTTTCAAACTTCAACTTTGTCAAACGGTTTCAAGTATCACTTTACTAAACGGTTTCAAGTGTGGAGCAAGACCGTTTGAGGTCTGATTGGTCAAGATCGTTTGGGTTCTAAGAGACCAAGATTGTATGGAAGTTAATCAACCAAACTGTATGAACACTTAAAGTGAGTAAGGGTCAATTGTTTAATTGAACAATTACATGATGTAAACCAAGGGTGATTATAATAATTGCACCCTTAATAAGATAGGGTGATTAGTACCCTTTGAATAATTAATTTTTGATGATCATGGAAGTAATGACATAATCCGTTGTGTCAATTCTACATTGAAGTTGAGTTGACTTAGTCTAATCAAGACTAAAGCAAGTATCATCTTATAGAGTATGAGAGAGAGAGGATTTCCTACCTGAATGATAATCATATAATGGTTAAGTCTCAACACTTTCAACATGAATGAATGTCTAATTAGGGTATGATCCTTGATAGGGAAATCATGAAACCCTAATTAAGAAGGTTAATGAATCTTAACCCTAATTGAAGACAATGATAGGTGAAACCCTAATCCATGATGATGAAATGATCCTAATTTAAGGAAATGACATGAGAAATCCTAATTCAAGATGTTTTGTTGATTAACCCTATTTGGGGTGAATAGTAAACCCTAATTTCGGGTTATTGAATATAAACCCTAATCTAGGGTGATGCAATGTGAATAGTAAACCCTAATTTCGTATTAATGAAAATCCTAATCTTGGGTGATGCAATGTGAATAGTAAACCCTAATTCCAATTAAGGTGAAGATATATGTAAAACCCTAACTCTGGGTTATACTGTATAGCATGAAACTCTAATCCTGGACAATGAGATGATAAGTCATTGGTCCTAATTGAACAAAGGGGATGAATAACCCTAATTGAAATGTAAAGGGGAAACACTAATTTTGGTAGGGAATAGTGGCAATACCCTTGCATAGTGATGCTGTAACTATCTTGCATGATACTGATATGAAATTGATATGAATGTCATTATTTGTACTAATCTTGTAGGTAACATGAAATGATGAACATAGCCAGGTATGAGATATGATATTTTATTGATTGAAATTGTCTTATGGGCCTTGTGAGCCATAATATGTTGTGACTGTCTTGAAAAAGGTAACAAGAGATATTATTGGGTTTTAAGAGCCATGTGAAATATATGCATTGCAATTATCCTGTTTATATTGGTCAAATGACCTGAAGGAATTAAGTTACATGTTAAAGTGGTAATAATTGATTTGATGATCTAAGGGTTTGAACACCCATATTCTTGATTCATGATGATGAGATGATAAGGGACTGAGATCCCAATGTTAATAATTCTGTGAAAAGATCTTGATAGAAATAGTACTCATTCTTTATAGCATTGTTATAATTATTTATGTTTGAAAACATGTTTGATGCTAAAAGAATATTGTAATGTACTTAACTAATCAAGTAAAATGATATCATGTAGAGCCCTGACCATAGATCCATCATCGTCAGTAGTTTGGTGATGGTGAAACATTTTTTCCTAAGGGAACTCCTGGAGAGCATACTTTTGAGTATGTGGGGGTTATGGGCGCGAATATCCTTACACCCTAATGGAGGAATTGATGTGAGATAAATATTAAGTCTCTCAATCCTTCATTATATATATATGCTGAGATGGATGTATCGCTAATCTCCCGTTGATGTTAATGCCGAATCGATATGAGATAAACATGAAATCTCTCGATTGTGAAGAGAGTACAGCATGCCACTGTAACTCTTATAGCGAAGTTTCCAGTATACCCTGGAAAGCTATTTAGCAGAGACACGAGATGTACTGCATGTTGGTCCTCACACTAACTGAGGAAGATGAGGTCATGGAAATCCGACTCTTCTATTGACCTATGTATGATACCGATTTCGACTTCGCAATGGTTGGTTGGAGTATGAGCGGTATACCTCATCTCCTCAGGGCATTAAGTATGTTTGGAAAATGTAATCAGCCGTGTAGCATATTTGCTTAAGGTTGAAATACGACAACGGTTGATGATACATTGCTTAGTATGTACTAGTTGGATAAATGCTATACATGTTCTTCATACTCCTTATTGAATAAATGTCATGCTGCTTTATACAGACGTAGCTGAATTGACTTGAATAGAGAATACTTCTCTAAACGGTTTAGTTAATGATTTAACTATTGTTGAATACTTACAATTCTTCTGCTTAGAGTTATTTTATTATAGCAATAATAATGTTTCTGGCGGAGAGTTATATCTCTCGCTGGGACAATTTTTAATTGTCTCACCCCCGTGGGATCCAACTTTTTAGGTAGACGTCGAGGAAAAGGCAGAAACCCTACAGTGGGTGAGCAGCAGCAACAACAACAATAAGGACAGTAGTGATTCCTCAGGTGGAGACACTGTCTGTCAAGTCCTGTATATAGAGAGCTCTATGTGTCGTCTCTGTACTCTTAGGTCCTAGGAGTCAGTAGATAGTTTAATATTGATCTGAGATTTTTGGCTTGATGCCTCGAGATTTTTATACTGCCTGTGTATAGCTTAACAGGGTAGTTGATGCTTGTAACTTTCGAGAAAGAGATGATTCAGAGATGTACTGATGAAATAGAATGTACATAACTTACTTTGGTTCTTTATGAAAGAGTTGTTCAGTTTATGGATCTTTTTGTGAAAAGTTTTAATTTTTAGTGATTTCAGTAATTCCTCCGCTAATGATACGCTTCCGCAATAGTTAATCTTGTTTTCTGAGTTGGATGCCACAATTTAGTGGTATCATAGTGCTAGGTTCGCTGAGTCTACAGAGACATAAGATTAAGGTTGTTGAGTCTGTTCTAGTATTTTCCAGTTATCTGATAGTGTCTTCTTCTCATATAGGAGGAGAAGAAGAAACTAAATGTAACACCCCTGACCTGGGTTATAAGCTAACCCTAGGTGTTTTTCCTAAATATGAAATTAAAAGTTTGTAATTATCCTTTGGCATGTAATTAAAGCTTTTATGGAACATAAGTTTCCCTTTCTGTCCCTTATAAACTAATGCTGAAGTATTGGTTGCAATACATGGACCTATGTGCGATTTGCCCAACCAGAGGGGTTAAACTGCAAATTTCACATGTTTATATGTTCCTTTAATGTTGAGACAACATAAGAATGAATATGATGAGGTTTAAGGGATTTCCCAAGCTTGAGCACCAAGGTGCAGCTGTGGAAGCAACCCCTGTACTTGAAAACCCTAAATTGGTGTAAAATGCAATTTACCCAATTTGAGGGGTGGAACTTGTAAAATACATCATCTAAAACATCTTTTATGACTCTTGGCATCATTTAGAAGAGAAATGATGAAAAGGTCACTTCATGTGAATAATCATATAGTAAAGAACACCTTTGCGATTGAATAATCAAGGTGTATGTATAATAGCCCTTTTAAGTGTATGCTTTAGTGATGGATTGATCCTCTTTGCCTTCAATTCTTGACCTTAGAAGGAGTTTGTCCTTAGAAATAAGATGTGGGGACGTGCAAGGAAGAAAGGGAGGACTTAGATGAGAAATGAGGAAAACATATGTCCTTATGTTGAAAATTCACCTAAGTATATATATACAACTTTTCTCACTTAGCAAGGGAACGACCCTCTCCCTTTCATTTCTTTTCCCCTTGCTCAAACCGACTAAGGAGAGCTCTGGAGCTCAGGAGGACGACCAGGGGAGTGCAAGGTAGGTTTGGATCCTTCCTTTTGCTTAAATTCTTGGATGAAACTCGAATTCAAGGTCAAATTCATGGCTAGCTCACTTAGCTCTATGTTTCTAGCCATCTCTTCTCAACTTTCCTTGGAGGTTTCACCTTGGCCGACCTGTGGAGCTTCTAGGACGCCATTAAAGGCTTGGATCTTGAAAGCTTGGAGCTCAAGGAGCAAGCTTTAGGCGGGTTTTATAACTCTAAACTTTATGCTTTAATTATACATCCTTTTCTATGCATATAGTTGCTAGTTCTTCTTCTTCCCTATCTTTTCTTGCATTCTTGCAAGCAAAATCGTGAAGAACTGTTACTGTTCTCAAGGTAGAAGATAAGGGCGTTAATTCCTATGCTTATCCATGGATTTCCACTTTATCAAACGACCTCCACCGATTGCTCAAAACGGTTTGAAACCGTTTGGTGGGCAAACGGTTTCAGGGTCGTGTGAGGGAAAACGGTCTTCAAGACCGTTTGGTCCCGTTGACCAAGCAAAGACCGTATGGGAATATTGTTCATAATTATGTAGGTTAATCACCCACAAAATATGAGAGGTTAACTCCAAAGGAATCGTGAGATATGAGCAAATCAATTAGCAAAACCAATTGAATTAAGTTCTGATTTTCAATATGTTTAATTTTCCCTTTTTCGGGAAACGGTCTCAAGACCGTTTAAGATGGTTGACCAAACGTTGACCGTTTGGGATTACTGTTCATAATGATTTTGATTAACGACTCACCAAATTTGATGGATTAATTCCAAACGAGTCATGAGTTGAAGGATGATTAATAGGGCAAACCCTAATTGAAATTAGTGCTGAATCTCCAATGAGTTAAGTTGAGATTTTGGGTTGATTAGCCCAAACGGTTTCAAGACCGTTTGGGAATCACCCAAACGGTCTCAAGACCGTTTGAGGGTCACCCCAAGACCGTTTGGAGGTCTGGGGTCAAGTATAGTTGATCAATTTAAGGTCCAAAGGTACCAAATCATATTGCAATTAAGTATTGATGTGATGATCAACTCAATAGATCAAACCTTGATGAATTTTCACTAGAGTCCAAAGGATGGATGGAAAAACGGTCTCAAGACCGTTTGGAACTCATCCAAATGGTCTCAAGACCGTTTGGTGTCAACCCAAGACCGTTTGGTGGTCTAGGGTTGAGGTAATTTGATCAATTGAGGGCCCAATTATAATGGGTTATTGAAATAATCAAATTGCTGTTTTTAAGCATAGATCTTGTTGAGTTTTGGGTTGAAGGACCCAAACGGTCTCAAGACCATTTGGGCACAACCCAAGACCGTTTGAAGGTCTAGGATTGAGATAATCTAGTGGTTTGAAGGTCCAATTGCAATAAGTTGATGAATTGATAAAATTGCTGATTTTTGACCTAATTGGAGTTCAACCCTAATCTAACCGACTTGGTTTTGGTCAAACTTTGGGCAAACGGTCTCAAGACCGTTTGGATGATGTCCAAACGACCTCAAGACCGTTTGGGCCAAGTTTGGGCCCAATTGGAGGTCAATTGATAGGTTCAACCTTGGTTTAATTCACATTGTTGAATATTGATGACCATCCGATTTGAAACCCTAATTGGGAAGGATTTAACCCTAATTGGCTTTCAATTGAGGGTCAATTTGATGTCCAATTGATTAAGGCTAATCTTAGTTAACTCAATTTTATAAGTGGTTATCATGGATTTGGTTAATTGAGGGGTTCAACATACATATCTATGACCAATTGTATCTTTTGAACCACTTTGGAGGTCCAAACGGTTTGAGCCCATTTGGACCAAACGGTCTCAAGACCGTTTGGGGCCAAACGGTCTCAAGACTGTTTGGGGCCAAACGGTCTCAAGACCGTTTGGGCTCAAATGATCTCAAGGTCGTTTGGACCAATCGATCTCAAGTCGTTTTGATCAAACGGTTTCAAACCGCATGAGCTTCAACCGGTTTGGAAAGTCAACCTTTCTAAACGGTCAACACATCCAAACGGTCTCAAGACCGTTTGAGGTCAAACGGTCTCAAGACCGTTTGAAACCAAACGGTCTCAAGACCATTTGGTGGTTGAAGGTTGAAACCGTTTGAAGGTGTTCAAGGTGGTTTGTACTTAATCAATTGATGATGTAATTGGTTCAATGGTGATCTAATCTAAACCCTAATGGTAACCTAGGTCATTAAGGGACTAAGTGATTAATGAGTTGACCCATGATGGTGATCATGAGGCAAATTACCAAAATACCCTTAAGGGGTTTAATTGAGTAATACCTTGTTTTAATCAAACCCTAATCACATGATAGTGATGTTTTGGCTTATGTTAGTCTATAAGGACTTATCCCAACCTGATCTAGAGTGGTGTTATCACCATCTACTAGTAAGAGGAGAGAGAAAGTATCCTAAGAGAGAGAAAGTACCCTTTTATGGTGAAAACTCAAGTAAGATACCTTCAATACACATGAATGTGCATGATTAGGGAATGATTCACCTATGTGAGATCATGGAAACCCTAATTATAATGTCTAGTGAATCTTAATCTTATCTAAGAGCTTTAATGATCATGTTTCTCATACATGATGATGTTATGAGTTCAATTCACCATGATGTGAATAGTAAACCCTAAATTTAGGGTAATGACATGTGATGTGAATAGTAAACCCTAAATTTAGGGTAATGACATGTGATGTGATTAGTAAACCCTATTTTATGGAGATGTTTATGAGGTAATACCTTTAAATAAAGTATAGTCAAATCAATGAGTATGATGTGTTCACACCATGATAAGATTGAGAAGTGAATTCATACCTTGAATTGATAATCATTATGATGTTCAATAAATGTTGTATTTAAGACAAATAGTCACCATACCCTGGTATGCTTCCAAGGATGGCAGAGTTGCATACTAGAATTGGACTAATCATCCATAAAGTAAATATTAACAATGAAGGATGGGGTATGCTAACCTTAGTCCTGTCTCATGCCTTTAGGTATGGAACTTTGAGAACAAGTTAACAAATATGATGTCATATAAGAAAAAGAGTTTATAACCTTATTTTGTATAGGGTGAAACCCTATTTCCAGTTGTGCTTTTAAGCATGAATCCTCATGTTTGAAGTATGAAATGAGGAAACAATATTCCTAATCAAAAGTAAAGGAAATGAATAACCCTAATTGATGAAAATTGGGGAAACTGATTCTTCTATGAGTTTGAAGGTATAATCTCTAGAATGAATTATTTACTGTTATCAGTTGGATTAACCATGCAGGTTGTCATGAGATGATGATCATATCCAGGTATGGATTATGAAACTATATTCATTGAAAGCATGCTTTAGCTTTATGAATAGTGATATATCCTGTTGCCTTGTCATTGGCAACCTATGAATTAAATGGGTTGTGAGAGCCATAAATACCATCAAGGTCATGCTTTAGAGATGACTTGTGATGAATGTATTGAGAAATGATGATTGATAAGAGTTAGGCTTGTTACATTTAGTATTCCCATTTTATAGCTGTTATGCCAATGTTATTGTTTGAAGAACAATGTATGATGTTGAAAGAATACTGAATGTACCTAACTAATCAAGAATAATGTAGAGCCCAGATCATAGATCCATCATTGTCAGAGTCTAAATGATGGTAAAACAGGTTTTCCCAAGGGAACTCCTGGATCGCATACTTTTGAGTATGTGGGGTATATGGATGTGTAGAACCTTACATCCTAGTGTAGGAATTGATGTAGATTTTTATAGTCCGTCAAACCTTCACTACAAAACCCAAAAGGTGAGATGTACCACTATTCTCCCAAACAAAACTCAAACACCGCATCGGTGAGAGATAAACAAGAAATCTTCCGATGACGAAGAGAGTACAGAACACCACTGTAACTCTAAAATAGCGAAGGACCAGTTTACCCTGGTAAGCTATTACAAAAGACATCCTGCCAGATGTCTAACAAACAATCCTCTAACTGACTGAGGAAGATGAGGTCTTAAGAATCCGGCTCTTTTAATGACCTATGTATGATACTGATGTGACTTCTTAGCGATCAGTTGGAGTATGAGTGGTATGCCTCATCTCCACAGGGCATAATAATGTTTGTAAAACATAATCAACCGCGTAGTATATCTACTTAGGTTTAACTACGAGGAACAATGTTTGGTGTTATATTGTTTACATTAATGATCTGTTCAGATATTTTGTATACATGTCCTTTATATGCTTTAAAGACATGACTGCTTAAGTAGAAGTTGCTTCACTTGTTATTAAACCTGCTGTTGTATGATTTATGTTATAATAAAGCTTCTAGTTGAGAGTTATAACTCTCGCTGGGACAATTTGTATATTGTCTCACTCCGTAGATTTTAACTCTTTTTAGGTGGTCGCTGAAGACGAAGGAGACCGTTTAAGGATGAGCAACAGCGACAACAACAGTACCAGGGGCAGCAGTGAATCTCAGGTGGAGATACTGGCTGTTGAGTTATGTAGTTAGATAGTCCTATGCGTCTCTGTACTCTCAGGTTCTAGGAATCAGTGGTTTGAGTTTTTGGTGTTGGCTCCTGAGGATTTTGAATCATGTTGTACATAACTACTCAAGAAGTGGTTTAACAGAGATGTAAGCTATTTACTTGGTTTCTTATAAAAAGGAATTTTATAATTTCCAAATCTTGTCTCAAAAATTTTAATTTTCAGTAACTTTTCATATTCCGCAACTAATCGAATGTTTCCGCTAAGTTTATATCATGGTTTTGGAGATCGGAGCCGACAATTAAGTGGTATCAGAGCTCTAGGTTCGCCGAGTCTACAGAGACATAGGACTTAGGATGTCGAGTCTGTCTTTAGTGTTTCTTCCTCATCTAATAGAATCTTCTGCTCCTCAGGAGAAGAAGATATATAAGGACGAGGAGTTTGTTGTAGAAAGCAACAATGCTACACCTAGAAGAAGTGCAGAGGAGCAAGCAGTAGAGGAACACTTACCTGAGGTTCCCCTAATTAATCCAACCATGATAAGGAATCCTTCCTTAGGAATCACTGTTGGAGAATTTAGGGCAACCATGATGTACCTAGTGGATCAAACACTAGCAGTACAACCCAGATTACCAGCTCCTAATAATGATGTTCTGGATATCCATAGGATATATAACCCTCAGCAACAGGTTGAAGCAGAAGTAAATGATGAAGCTTTGAACTCAAAGCAAGCCCATGCTCAGCCTCAAACTGATGAATCAGTCCACAGTAATGTAGGAATCAGAATACAGTCAGAGACCAAGACCTGTTATAACTGTGGGAAGCCTGGACATATCAGATCTAATTGTCTAGAAAGGATATATAGAGGAAGAATTGAGAAAAGGCCTATTCAAATCCAGAAACAAAGGCCTAGAATTCCCAAAAGGAAGAAGTTTCTGATGTCCCCAACACAACCAGGACCTAGTACATCAAGGCAGTGGTTATCCAGAAAGGGTAAGGAACCCTTTAAACCACTACAACTGGAGAGACGCTGCTACAACTGTGGAAAGGTGGGGCATTTGATGAAGGACTGTCGATCTAAGCCTGTCAATGTGACACAGCCTCCGAGACAAGGGCAACAAGGATCACAGAGAAGGCAATTTCAAGGAGCAGCTCGAGGATGTGGACAAGCGTCTCAAGCTGGATCATCAGCACCACCTCAATACCAGGCTACAACAAGGTTCTATGCTATGAACCCACCTACTGCAGTGGTCGATCCACGGGTTATGACAGGTCAGATGAACTTTTATATTCTGATATGTCTAATTCCTGTGTAGTATCTGTTCTATTTGACCCGAGTGCTACACACTCTTTTATCACTCAAAGAGTGATCCGTAACTGCAATATGACATTCAGTCATAGGGCAGGAAGTTGTTGTTGGAGACTCCGTTAAGTGAGTCTGCTGTTATGCAGGAGGTATGATCTCCCTGCATCCTTTTCTTTTCTAATCATCACATTCGAGTGGATCCAATACCTTGATATGCAAGGATTTGATAGAATCCTCGAGCCATGATTGATTAGACAAGATAAATGGTATTTCTTATAAATCTCTTTATGATCTTTTGGAACAAGTTGAAATAGTAGTTGATTGAATTATTCCTTGATTGGTCTTATAAAAGTTTTCTATGATGCATCAGATATAATCGTTTTATAATACATGTTTACTTCTATAAGAAGAAAATGTATTAAAGAATTAATTTGGATGTAGGATTCAATAAAAGTTAATAATTATGTATGTAAGGATGGAAAAAGAGATGGAACATAGTAATATACAAGTACGTATTTTCTTACCTCAGTAATCATGTACCCTGGCCAGGTATACAATTACTGATGATGAAGTAAATATGGAAACTTTGAAGTTGTTATCTTTTGATTACTCTGATCAAGTAGTCAATCTGAAACAACTTAAAGAGCATCATAAGATAATAAAAATGAGATTATAGAAGGTCAACCATGATTAGTAATGGTTGAAAGAATTTATGTAATGAGCAATGTTCCATGATAAAAGGAAGAAAGAGATATAAAGTTTTGATAACACAAGTAATTAATACCAAATTAAGAATGTTAAGAACATCCCTTGTTAGGGGTTTATGTTCTTAAAATAAACATATCTTCTCCAGAATGTTTGATAAGTAAATCTTTGTTCGACAAGAAAACTTTTCTTTATGATAAGAATGTATAACTGATAAGATGGTTAATGCATATAATAAAGGGAGTTAGTATGCTAATTATCAGATGTGATGATAGACTAAGGGTGAGAGGGCCCTTATATGGTCTTGAATAAATATCAGGGCTTGAATTTGATCCTAAAGAATGTAGATCAAAGTTCTATAACATATCCCTGAAATGGTATGTTACCTAAGGATGTAACAATGTATATGCTGAAACAATATCTTCTTTCCCCTTTTCTTCCTGAGATTTCGGGGACGAAATCCTTGTTAGGGGTTTATGATTTGTAACACCCCTGACCTGGGTTATAAGCTAACCCTAGGTGTTTTGCCTAAATATGAAATTAAAAGTTTGTAATTATCCTTTGGCATGTAATTAAAGCTTTTATGGAACATAAGTTTCCCTTTCTGTCCCTTATAAACCAATGTTGAAGTATTGGTTGCAATACAGGGACCTATGTGCGATTTGCCCAACCAGAGGGGTTAAACTGAAAATTTCACATGTTTATATGTTCCTTTAATGTTGAGAAAACATAAGAATGAATATGATGAGGTTTAAGGGATTTCCCAAGCTTGAGCACCAAGGTGCAGCTGTGGAAGCAACCCCTGTACTTGAAAACCCTAAATTGGTGTAAAATGCAATTTACCCAATTTGAGGGGTGGAACTTGTAAAATACATCATCTAAAACATATTTTATGACTCTTGGCATCATTTAGAAGAGAAATGATGAAAAGGTCACTTCATGTGAATAATCATATAGTAAAGAACACCTTTGTGATTGAATAATCAAGGTGTATGTATAATAGCCCTTTTAAGTGTATGCTTTAGTGATGGATTGATCCTCTTTGCCTTCAATTCTTGACCTCAGAAGGAGTTTGTCCTTAGAAATAAGATGTAGGGACGTGCAAGGAAGAAAGGGAGGACTTAGATGAGAAATGAGGAAAACATATGTCCTTATGTTGAAAATTCACCTAAGTATATATATACAACTTTTCTCACTTAGCAAGGGAACGACCCTCTCCCTTTCATTTCTTTTCCCCTTTCTCAAACCGACTAAGGAGATCTCTAGAGCTCAGGAGGACGACCAGGGGAGTGCAAGGTAGGTTTGGATCCTTCCTTTTGCTTAAATTCTTGGATGAAACTCGAATTCAAGGTCAGATTCATGGCTAGCTCACTTAGCTCTATCTTTCTAGCCATCTCTTCTCAACTTTCCTTGGAGGTTTCACCTTGGCCGACCTGTGGAGCTTCTAGGACGCCATTAAAGGCTTGGATCTTGAAAGCTTGGAGCTCAAGGAGAAAGCTTTAGGCGGGTTTTATAACTCTAAACTTTATGCTTTAATTATACATCCTTTTCTATGCATATAGTTGCTAGTTCTTCTTCTTCCCTATCTTTTCTTGCATTCTTGCAAGCAAAATCGTGAAGAACTGTTACTGTTCTCAAGGTAGAAGATAAGGGCGTTAATTCCTATGCTTATCCATGGATTTCCACTTTATCAAACGACCTCCACCGATTGCTCAAAACAGTTTGAAACCGTTTGGTGGGCAAATAGTTTCAGGTTCGTGTGAGGGAAAACGGTCTTCAAGACCGTTTGGTCCCATTGACCAAGCAAAGACCGTATGGGAATATTGTTCATAATTATGTAGGTTAATCACCCACAACATTTGAGAGGTTAACTCTAAAGGAATCGTGAGATATGAGCAAATCAATTAGCAAAACCAATTGAATTAAGTTCTGATTTTCAATATGTTTAATTTTCCCTTTTTGGGAAAACGGTCTCAAGACCGTTTAAGATGGTTGACCAAACGTTGACCGTTTGGGATTACTGTTCATAATGATGTTGATTAACGACTCACCAAATTTGATGGATTAATTCCAAACGAGTCATGAGTTGAAGGATGATTAATAGGGCAAACCCTAATTGAAATTAGTGCTGAATCTCCAATGAGTTAAGTTGAGATTTTGGGTTGATTAGCCCAAACGGTTTCAAGACCATTTGGGAATCACCCAAACGGTCTCAAGACCGTTTGAGGGTCACCCCAAGACCGTTTGGAGGTCTGGGGTCAAGTATAGTTGATCAATTTAAGGTCCAAAGGTACCAAATCATATTGCAATTAAGTATTGATGTGATGATCAACTCAATAGATCAAACCTTGATGAATTTTCACTAGAGTCCAAAGGATGGATGGGCAAACGGTCTCAAGACCATTTGGATCTCATCCAAACGATCTCAAGACCGTTTGGTGTCAACCCAAGACCGTTTGGTGGTCTAGGGTTGAGGTAATTTGATCAATTGAGGGCCCAATTATAATGGGTTATTGAAATAATCAAATTGCTGTTTTTAAGCATAGATCTTGTTGAGTTTTGGGTTGAAGGACCCAAACGGTCTCAAGACCGTTTGGGGGTTCCTCAAAACGGTCTCAAGACCGTTTGGGCAGAACCCAAGACCGTTTGGGGGTTCCTCAAAACGGTCTCAAGACCGTTTGGGCAGAACCCAAGACCGTTTGAAGGTCTATGATTGAGATAATCTAGTGGTTTGAAGGTCCAATTGCAATAAGTTGATGAATTGATAAAATTGCTGATTTTTGACCTAATTGGAGTTCAACCCTAATCTAACCGACTTGGTTTTTGGTCAAACTTTGGGCAAACAGTCTCAAGACCGTTTGGATGATGTCCAAACGACCTCAAGACCGTTTGGGCCAAGTTTGGGCCCAATTGGAGGTCAATTGATAGGTTCAACTTTGATTTAATTCACATTGTTGAATATTGATGACCATCCGATTTGAAACCCTAATTGGGAAGGATTTAACCCTAATTGGCTTTCAATTGAGGGTCAATTTGATGTCCAATTGATTAAGGCTAATCTTAGTTAACTCAATTTTATAAGTGGTTATCATGGATTTGGTTAATTGAGGGGTTCAACATACATATCTATGACCAATTGTATCTTTTGAACCACTTTGGAGGTCCAAACGGTTTGAGCCCATTTGGACCAAACGGTCTCAAGACCAACACTTAACTTTAATTATATAGGTGAATATTCAGTTATACAAAAGTTACTGTAATTCGTTTATTTCAGAGATCAAACATTCTCCAACAATTATGGGAATTTAGCATGTTGTTTATAATTTATCTATAAAGCTTCAGTTGAAAGTTGAGATCATTTGGAGTTACCAATAAATAATTAAAAATAGAACAATGCACTGCTATATTGCAGTCTGCAAAATATTTGGCCGAGTTTGCCCTGCACAAACTCGACCGACACCCTTACTGTAAGGATTCAAAAGTCATCCAAAAATTATACCAATTTAACAGAGTGTCTAAAACTGTGTTTTTCAGGCACAGTTAAAATTTTAGATCAATTGGATATACCAATAAAAAGATAAAATTCAATTATCACACTGCTGTAAAATTCTGGAAATGTGATCGGTCGAGTTTGAAACTCGGCCGATAAACAGGTCAGAACATTCTTCAAAAATTCTGATATTTTCCAATGTTGTTCAAATTTTATATATCTAAATCATATCCAAAATTGAAGTAAATAAAGGTTACACATAAAATACTAAAAATCATTTAGTGAGACATTCTACTTATCAAATTCTGCATTCATGCATCATTAAAACCCTATTTTGGGCCGATTAGGGTTTATGTTTCTCAAACCCTAATTCTCAAGACAAAAGGATATATAGACTTCTTATCATAGTTAAAACATCCTAATTGTGTTATCGTCATTAATTAGATTTCAATAATGCTTATTCCAATTAATCTTTGCAAGTGTCTAGGTAAACCCTAGTTTACCAATTAAGCTCAGATGGGGTCGTAACATCTCTCCCCCCTTAGAATGTTTTGTCCTCGAAACATAAACCTACAAGAAAGATACATTCAAGGTTATTCTAAGCTTCTAAAGCCTTCCATGTCATTATACTCTTGTATTTCATACCTGAATGTAGTTTTCAACATTAGGTCTTTTAATTCTTTACTAAATCACAACATATTTCAAATAGTTCTCAATGATATCAAGCAAATTCTTTATGTCACAGTCAAACATAGAATGCAAAGATAAACCACCACGCTTTCACTGCGCAACTTTGATACTCTGATACAACTATCTCAACTTACGCTGTTCAGAGAGTTCTATTGTTATGTATCACCTTTAAGTGATAAAAGCAAGTTCACCATGTTGTTTTAAACTTTAATCAAGTGCTATTCAAATAGCAAAACAGTCTTGAATTAAAAGACTAGATTCAACAATCAATTGCACAATACTACGCTTGGAATCCCCATTGGGTCATGGATGCATGAGGTGAAGCATTACCACCTCATTCCATACTATCCTGTTTCGATCCTGGGACTTGTGGGTTATGGGCCCACACACAATTCAAAGTGTAACCATCGCATTATATCATTTTAGGGTTTCAACAATAGTAATAAGGTAATCCACGATTGTATCAGTCATTCAAGCATTAATCATATTCAATTACCATCACTCAGTTTTATTAGAGCTAGGTATAACAAGCTACACCTCATTAGGGTTACTTGTTCAAACAATCTGATTATCAACCCTTTCTATTAATATGAGTGAATAGGTATAACTACCTTATTCAGGATATCCCTCCATGTGTTCTGACATCATCCAAACCGTATCACCATGTCACAAATACACAATAGTAAGATGCATATCATGTATGAATTACTACAACTATCATACACCTTTAATTAACACATAGCTTGCACAAATACACTGAAATCATATGTAGAACCAACTTTCATACCTTAATATGCCTTCAACAACTCATACATGTAAAAACAAATTCACATACTACACAAAGCTAGTGTTTTCCCATATCTCTCTGCTCATTCATTACTTCTTTACTTTTTGCTACCTATCCTTTTCATATGATTATATAAAATAAACATTATTAACATTGAAGGATTTAAGATAGGAATAAATTATTCATCATTCTTGCTATCACGCAAGAACTTATTTCTTATCGCACTTCATCATATTGTATGTCACTATTACATTCACTAGATGACCCTACCAAGGTAGTTATGCACCATATATGATTCATTTTCTTATCATTTCATTCCCACCTTGCTTTCATTAAGGAAAATATGAAAGAGAAGATGATTTTAAGACTTGGAATTCTTGTATTCAAGCATTCCCTTAATACATTCTTGTATGTAGATTTACTTAGTTATCAACAGAGATATTTGATTAATTAGCACTTGATTGAATCTCACAACCTCTTTATTTTATAACTTCTCCATCATATTTCAAACCCTATCTTACGTTTCATAGTCCTCTTACCATATACTACTCTTTAACCCGTCATCTTTAATTCTAAATTTTTCTCTTATGACCATGTTGCTTATTCATATGTATGGTCATGTATACCATGTTGCACATATTTCCTCCTTTATCTTTATACTATTGCGAAATTAACGTTCTAAATTAATAGTCCTTCTATTAGTTTTTCCTCATGTTGAATACATTACATATTCTTCATTTTTAAATCAAGGTGATCATGCATGGGTCAAACATAGTTTCTCTTTCAATCAAGTTTTTCCTTCCTGAATACAGTCTACCTTTGTATGATTTATTCATTCGTTAAACTACACCTATGTTCTTTGCTTAGAAACTAGTTTGTTGTTCTAGTCTTATGAATTACATGTTCATACGATTCTCTTCACTTTTACTCTTTTGAAGACTCTTTACTTCTATGGACCTATTGAAAGCTCAACTCTATTCTTCTACTTAGCCTTTTCTTTAGAGTTCATAAAAGCATTATACTCTATTCTATGATTCATTCTTCATGATTGATTCTTGCTATCTTGAACCATACATACATTTCACATATCTTTTCTATATTTCATATGTATAGTTCATGTAATATTAATCAATAAACTGATTATGAACTTCTTATCATGTTCTATTATTCCCAATTAAGGGTTTCACATTTGAGACCCCAAAGTTTAACCTCAGATATCAGTTTCGACTAATTCTTAGTTGTTCTGATCTCGCCCATCTGTTTCAACATCTTACTGTATGTACATTCTTACTCTGATGTGGGTCTAATCATTCAAATTCTATTCTTATTATGCTATTGATAGGATTCATTAGATCCTAATAACGCATCCTACCAACCGGACCAGGCCAAACCTGAAATCCTGAAGCCAGGAACTACAAAGGATTACATTCTTCCTGAACTACCACTCACAGCTCAGAAACTCGGCCGATCACTCTGGAACTCGGCCGATCGCCTTCCAGATTCTGAAACTCGGCCGACCAACTTCGGCCGATCAGCAGGAAACTCGGCCGATCCTCTGGGGAACTCGGCCGATCGAAACACTACTTGTTTACCTACAAAGAAACTCGGCCGATTCAAGACCAAACTCGGCCGACCAAAACGCTGTTTGAAATCCTAAACAAGGAACTCGGCCGAACCGCGCACAGACTGAAAACCTAAACAGACCTGCTGATGTCAATTTCACTCGAATCAGCGGGCAAAACCATAGAAACAAAAGCTCATTCAAAGGTCAATTCTAGTCTACTTGTTACAAAGAATGAAATCAATAAATGCTATAATTGCATAGTATACAACAGATATTAAAGACCCATATTTAAAGGTATTGAATATTTCAATTCAAACATATAAGAGCATTTCTATACATTTCCAACAAAAACAACATTATGAAATGTAAATTCTATCTCCTTTTACATTTATGCTCTTAATTCTTGTTTCTTTTCTCGTTTTCTAACCCTAACATTTCTAGGGTTTCTCTCTAGCCCATTCTTCCACTGTATACCTGGCCAGGGTATACGTGAGAGAATAGACAGAGTAGCTTGTACTGGCTGATCCAAGTACTCAGATATCGGGCCAGGATATCCAAATACTCAAATCCCCAAAGCTAACATCAAACATCTCCTATCTGCCACACTTAGGACTCTAACTTACTAACTTAATGGTCATTGACAACTCACCCTAAGCTCTGATACCAAGTTGTTACACCCCGATCTCACAATTTCCTCAAATCATGAGATTAGGGCGTAAGATAGGATTTATATTTAACACAAAGAATACCCTCAACTTTTTCTTTTCTTTTAAACTCTTGCTTCATCGCATTGAACCACATAACATCTTAACAAGGAATCTGAACATTTCTTCTACTAATCAGACTTTAATAGAAAAGATACATGTATAAGCATTCACGATGTCTCTCACACATTATGCACATGAAACTTGCTAATTAGCGTACATATCAAAGAGGAACAACATTACACATTGTATTTACAACTCTCTCTCTTATCTCTTACTGAGGACCTAGAGTGACAAGGACCGACTGACTCAACTAATCTCATACTTAACTCCTGTGGCAGATCTACTCTGACGCTCTGATCATCTTCAAGTCCACGCGATTAACCCTAAAATGTTTGAGTAGAGGGGTGAGCCTACTCGCTCAGTGAATGAGTACTTCATGGAAACAGACTAATGCACTAAGGTGATTACATATATGATTTAAATAAATGATATGAAATTTAACAACAATAAATACTACACTGAGCAGTTCCAAAACAATATAATTGAAATAGCAAAGAATATAAATATTGCACCCAAATAATAACTACTAGAAAACTATGCTCTAGTCTTTCTTAACTCTTTCATTTATAAGGAACTCTGTGAACCTATATGATCATATTTTAGATTATGCCCTAAATATATGCAGTGTACTCTGCATATAAAGATCCGCAAAAAGTCCATGCTACGGTCCCACCGTACAAGACTTAGCGAAACACCCGGGAAATGCTAAGTCTGACGCCAGCCCTGCTCTGCTACAGGACCCCTGGCTCTCCATCCAGAACATAGGCTCTACGGCCTCAATGCACAACCACATGTGCTCCCGACTCCTCCTTTAACCGAAGTACACCGGCGGAGGGTCACAGGGTTACCTTCGTGACACACGCACGAATGATGTTAGATAACCAAGTTTTCTTTTTCTTTTTCCCAGTGCCATCGTGACACACGCACGATTGTTGTTAGACACTGCCTTTCTTTCTCTCCTCGTGCCACCAGAATTACTCAACCGGTTGATGTTGGACACGAGTTTCACCCCTAAGTAACAGACCTTCCTTTAGGGGTTCTACGGTGTTAGGGCACTTAGGTCTATTAACTGATTAACGGATAAACAATTTAACAGAAATATCACATAGCAACGTCAAAACTCATGTATTCAACATATATCATATCTCAGTAACATCCCTTTCTAGGGCATGTCATATCTCATCACCTGCAATTTACGAGATATATATTGAAATATAAGAATCCCTGCAATATGTAGATATCAACTCAGAGAGAACAAGCATATAAAGTTAAATGCACTAGAAACATACAATTCAACAGTTAAGTATCACTACATCTCATATCGAGACCTTTCATGTCACCATAACATGATTCATTGAACACCCCATCCTTAGGGTTTCATTTGCCATATTCATTCATCACATGCCAACACCCTACTCTTAGGGTTTCATTTGCATCATTCACTTGTCACATGGCTCTTATCATGATCTCATAAGATATAAGCATTCACTAAATAAAGACTGTTTCCAACAAATCTTATATAATCAATATAGATATGAAATCATGGAAACTTAACTAAATTTAGATTTTCCATATCATTTACCGAGATATCATTTATCAAGAATAAAATTCCATTAAGATAACCCATGAGATACATCCTAACCAATTATAGGATTACTAGTCCTTTTTCAATAAGGTTGAAACACTAGTGATGTCTCAATTAGGTTAAACCCTATTTACATCATTTGATATAAATCTGAAAAGCATTCTCACAAGGAAGTGTTGCATACGTTTTTGATATGAATCTACCATCTAAGAATCATTTAAAACAGAGAAGGAATCCATATCATATCAATTTGCAACAATCTTAAATCAAACAGACATTTTAGGTTTTAGAATCACATACTAAGCAATTAGGGATTTAAATGCTATAATCAAATTCGTGCATTAGAATGTTTGAAGGAAGAACCCACTCACCCTAAGGTGTGAAAACACCTCACAACTGCAGCTCAACTCAGGGAATCTCGAATTCCTATCAAATCCCTAGCAAATCTCCCAATTCTTCTTCCATTCAACTCAGAAACCTTGAAAATGAGGAATTATGAAGAAAGGGTGAGAAAAGAGGGAATTTCGACATCATCTTGGATCAAATCAGAGCAAGGACGGAATCTTGACATGAGAGAGAAGATTCACCATAAAAGTCTATTCAAGGAATCCGTACTTACTTGATTTCACCCTTCCTGGAATCGCAAAACCCTAATTCAGCAATTTCCCCCACTTTCTCCACTCAAGCCCTAATTCTCCCTCTCTCTCTAGGAGCTCGTTTCTCTGGAATGAATGATGAATAATGAGAGCTGCTTGTGTGTGTGGTCATTCATATAAGTCAATTGAGCTGCTTGGGTCAATTGCATATTGACCCAACACTTAACTTTAATTATATAGGCTGAATATTCAGTTATACAAAAGTTACTGTAATTCGTTTATTTGAGAGATCAAACATTCTCCAACAATTATGGGAATTTATAATGTTGTTTATAATTGATCTATAAAGCTTCAGTTGAAATTTGAGATCATTTAGAGTTACAAATAAATAACTAAAAATAGAACAATGCACTGCTATATTGCAGTCTGCAAAATATTCGGCCGAGTTTGCCCTGCACAAACTCGACCGACACCCTTACTGTAGGGATTCAAAAGTCATCCAAAAATTATGCAAATTTAACAGAGTGTCTAAAACTGTGTTTTTCAGGCACAGTTAAAATTTGAGATCAATTGGATATACCAATAAAAAGATAAAATTCAATTATCACACTGCTGTAAAATTCTGGAAATGTGATCGGTCGAGTTTGAAACTCGGCCGATAAACAGGTCAGAACATTCTTCAAAAATTCTGATATTTTCCAATGTTGTTCACATTTTATATATATAAATCATATCCAAAAGTGAAGTAAATCAGAGTTACACATAAAATACTAAAAATCATTTAGTGAGACATTCTACTTATCAAATTCTGTATTCATGCATCATTAAAACCCTATTTTGGGCCGATTAGGGTTTATGTTTCTCAAACCCTAATTCTCAAGACAATAGGATATATAGACTTCTTATCATAGTTAAAACATCCTAATTGTGTTATCGTCATTAATTAGATTTCAATAATGCTTATTCCAATTAATCTTTGCAAGTGTCTAGGTAAACCCTAGTTTACCAATTAAGCTCAGATGGGGTCGTAACAACTCTCCCCCCCTTAGAATGTTTCGTCCTCGAAACATAAACCTACAAGAAAGATACATTCAAGGTTATTCTAAGCTTCTAAAGCCTTCCATGTCATTATACTCTTGTATTTCATACCTGAATGTAGTTTTCAACATTAGGTCTTTTAATTCTTTACTAAATCACAACATATTTCAAATAGTTCTCAATGATATCAAGCAAATTCTTTATCACAGTCAAACATAGAATGCAAAGATAAACCACCACGCTTTCACTGCGCAACTCTGATACTCTGATACAACTATCTCAACTTACGCTGTTCAAAGAGTTCTATTGTTCTGTATCACCTTTAAGTGATAAAAGCAAGTTCACCATGTTGTTTTAAACTTTAATCAAGTGCTATTCAAATAGCAAAACAGTCTTGAATTAAAAGACTAGATTCAACAATCAATTGCACAATACTATGCTTGGCATCCCCATTGGGTCATGGATGCATGAGGTGAAGCATTACCACCTCATTCCATACTATCCTGTTTCGATCCTGGGACTTGTGGGTTATGGGCCCACACACAATTCAAAGTGTAACCATCGCATTATATCATTTTAGGGTTTCAACAACAGTAATAAGGTAATCCACGATTGTATCAGTCATTCAAGCATTAATCATATTCAATTACCATCACTCAGTTATATTAGAGCTAGGTATAACAAGCTACACCTCATTAGGGTTACTTGTTCAAACAATCTGATTATCAACCCTTTCTATTAATATGAGTGAATAGGTATAACTACCTTATTCAGGATATCCCTCCATGTGTTCTGACATCATCCAAACCGTATCACCATGTCACAAATACACAATAGTAAGATGCATATCATGTATGAATTACTACAACTATCATACACCTTTAATTAACACATAGCTTGCACAAATACACTGAAATCATATGTAGAACCAACTTTCATACCTTAATATGCCTTCAACAACTCATACATGTAAAAACAAATTCACATACTACACAAAGCTAGTGTTTTCCCATATCTCTCTGCTCATTCATTACTTCTTTACTTTTTACTACCTATCCTTTTCATATGATTATATAAAATAAACATTATTAACATTGAAGGATTTAAGATAGGAATAAATTATTCATCATTCTTGCTATCACGCAAGAACTTATTTCTTATCGCACTTCATCATATTGTATGTCACTATTACATTCACTAGATGACCCTACCAAGGTAGTTATGCACCATATATGATTCATTTTCTTATCATTTCATTCCCACCTTGCTTTCATTAAGGAATATATGAAAGAGAAGATGATTTTAAGACTTGGAATTCTTGTATTCAAGCATTCCCTTAATACATTCTCGTATGTAGATTTACTTAGTTATCAACAGAGATATTTGATTAATTAGCACTTGATTGAATCTCACAACCTCTTTATTTTATAACTTCTCCATCATATTTCAAACCCTATCTTACGTTTCATAGTCCTCTTACCATATACTACTCTTTAACCCGTCATCTTTAATTCTAAATTTTTCTCTTATGACCATGTTGCTTATTCATATGTATGGTCATGTATACCATGTTGCACATATTTCCTCCTTTATCTTTATACTATTGCGAAATTAACGTTCTAAATTAATAGTCCTTCTATTAGTTTTTCCTCATGTTGAATACATTACATATTCTTCATTTTTAAATCAAGGTGATCATGCATGGGTCAAACATAGTTTCTCTTTCAATCAAGTTTTTCCTTCCTGAATACAGTCTACCTTTGTATGATTTATTCATTCGTTAAACTACACCTATGTTCTTTGCTTAGAAACTAGTTTGTTGTTCTAGTCTTATGAATTACATGTTCATACGATTCTCTTCACTTTTACTCTTTTGAAGACTCTTTACTTCTATGGACCTATTGAAAGCTCAACTCTATTCTTCTACTTAGCCTTTTCTTTAGAGTTCATAAAAGCATTATACTCTATTCTATGATTCATTCTTCATGATTGATTCTTGCTATCTTGAACCATACATACATTTCACATATCTTTTCTATATTTCATATGTATAGTTCATGTAATATTAATCAATAAACTGATTCTGAACTTCTTATCATGTTCTATTATTCCCAATTAAGGGTTTCACATTTGAGACCCCAAAGTTTAACCTCAGATATCAGTTTCGACTAATTCTTAGTTGTTCTGATCTCGCCCATCTGTTTCAACATCTTACTGTATGTACATTCTTACTCTGATGTGGGTCTAATCATTCAAATTCTATTCTTATTATGCTATTGATAGGATTCATTAGATCCTAATAACGCAGCCTACCAATCGGACCAGGCCAAACCTGAAATCCTGAAGCCAGGAACTACAAAGGATTACATTCTTCCTGAACTGCCACTCATAGCTCAGAAACTCGGCCGATCACTCTGGAACTCGGCCGATCACCTTCCAGATTCTGAAACTCGACCGACCAACTTCGGCCGATCAGCAGGAAACTCGGCCGATCCTCTGGGGAACTCGGCCGATCGAAACACTACTTGTTTACCTACAAAGAAACTCGGCTGATTCAAGACCAAACTCGGCCGACCAAAACGTTGTTTGAAATCCTAAACAAGGAACTCGGCCGACCAAAACACGAACTCGGCCGAACCGCGCACAGACTGAAAACCTAAACAGACCTGCTGATGTCAATTTCACTCGAATCAGCGGGCAAAACCATAGAAACAAAAGCTCATTCAAAGGTCAATTCTAGTCTACTTGTTACAAAGAATGAAATCAATAAATGCTACAATTGCATAGTATACAACATATATTAAAGACCCATATTTCAAGGTATTGAATATTTCAATTCAAACATATAAGAGCATTTCTATACATTTCCAACAAAAACAACATTATGAAATGTAAATTCTATCTCCTTTTACATTTATGCTCTTAATTCTTGTTTCTTTTCTCGTTTTCTAACCCTAACATTTCTAGGGTTTCTCTCTAGCCCATTCTTCCACTGTATACCTGGCCAGGGTATACGTGAGAGAATAGACAGAGTAGCTTGTACTGGCTGATCCAAGTACTCAGATATCGGGCCAGGATATCCAAATACTCAAATCCCCAAAGCTAACATCAAACATCTCCTATCTGCCACACTTAGGACTCTAACTTACTAACTTAATGGTCCTTGACAACTCACCCTAAGCTCTGATACCAAGTTGTTATACCCCGATCTCACAATTTCCTCAAATCATGAGATTAGGGCGTAAGATAGGATTTATATTTAACACAAAGAATACCCTCAACTTTTTCTTTTCTTTTAAACTCTTGTTTCATCGCATTGAACCACATAACATCTTAACAAGGAATCTGAACATTTCTTCTACTAATCAGACTTTAATAGAAAAGATACATGTATAAGCATTCACGATGTCTCTCACACATTATGCACATGAAACTTGCTAATTAGCATACATATCAAAGAGGAACAACATTACACATTGTATTTACAACTCTCTCTCTTATCTCTTACTGAGGACCTAGAGTGACAAGGACCGACTGACTCAACTAATCTCATACTTAACTCCTGTGGCAGATCTACTCTGACGCTCTGATCATCTTCAAGTCCACGCGATTAACCCTAAAATGTTTGAGTAGAGGGGTGAGCCTACTCGCTCAGTGAATGAGTACTTCATGGAAACAGACTAATGCACTAAGGTGATTATAGATATGATTTAAATAAACGATATGAAATTTAACAACAATAAATACTACACTGAGCAGTTCCAAAACAATATAATTGAAATAGCAAAGAATATAAATATTGCACCCAAATAATAACTACTAGAAAACTATGCTCTAGTCTTTCTTAACTCTTTCATTTATAAGGAACTCTGTGAACCTATATGATCATATTTTAGATTATGACCTAAATATATGCAGTGTACTCTGCATATAAAGATCCGCAACAAGTCCATGCTACGGTCCCACCGTACAAGACTTAGTGACACACCCGGGAAATGCTAAGTCTGACGCCAGCCCTGCTCTGGTACAGGACCCCTGGATCTCCGTCCAGAACATAGGCTCTACGGCCTCGATGCATAACCACGTGTGCTCCCGACTCCTCTTTTAACCGAAGTACACCGGCGGAGGGTCACAGGGTTACCTTCGTGACACACGCACGAATGATGTTAGATAACCAAGTTTTCTTTTTCTTTTTCCCAGTGCCATCGTGACACACGCACGATTGTTGTTAGACACTGCCTTTCTTTCTCTCCTCGTGCCACCAGAATTACTCAACCGGTTGATGTTGGACACGAGTTTCACCCCTAAGTAACAGACCTTCCTTTAGGGGTTCTACTGTGTTAGGGCACTTAGGTCTATTAACTGATTAACGGATAAACAATTTAACAGAAATATCACATAGCAACGTCAAAACTCATGTATTCAACATATATCATATCTCAGTAACATCCCTTTCTAGGGCATGTCATATCTCATCACCTGCAATTTACGAGATATATATTGAAATATAAGAAGCCCTGCAGTATGTAGATATCAACTCAGAGAGAACAAGCATATAAAGTTAAATGCACTAGAAACATACAATTCAACAGTTAAGTATCACTACATCTCATATCGAGACCTTTCATGTCACCATAACATGATTCATTGAACACCCCATCCTTAGGGTTTCATTTGCCATATTCATTCATCACATGCCAACACCCTACTCTTAGGGTTTCATTTGCATCATTCACTTATCACATGGCTCTTATCATGATCTCATAAGATATAAGCATTCACTAAATAAAGACTGTTTCCAACAAATCTTATATAATCAATATAGATATGAAATCATGGAAACTTAACTAAATTTAGATTTTCCATATCATTTACTGAGATATAATTTATCAAGAATAAAATTCCATTAAGATAACCCATGAGATACATCCTAACCAATTATAGGATTACTAGTCCTTTTTCAATAAGGTTGAAACACTAGTGATGTCTCAATTAGGTTAAACCCTAATTACATCATTTGATATAAATCTGAAAAGCATTCTCACTAGGAAGTGTTGCATACGTTTTTGATATGAATCTACCATCTAAGAATCATTTAAAACAGAGAAGGAATCCATATCATATCAATTTGCAACAATCCTAAATCAAACAGACATTTTAGGTTTTAGAATCACATACTAAGCAATTAGGGATTTAGATGCTATAATCAAATTCGTGCATTATAATGTTTGAAGGAAGAACCCACTCACCCTAAGGTGTGAAAACACCTCACAACTGCAGCTCAACTCAGGGAATCTCGAATTCCTATCAAATCCCTAGCAAATCTCCCAATTCTTCTTCCATTCAACTCAGAAACCTTGAAAATGAGGAATTATGAAGAAAGGGTGAGAAAAGAGGGAATTTCGACATCATCTTGGATCAAATCAGAGCAAGGACAGAATCTTGACATGAGAGAGAAGATTCACCATAAAAGTCTATTCAAGGAATCCGTACTTACTTGATTTCACCCTTCCTGGAATCGCAAAACCCTAATTCAGCAATTTCCCCCACTTTCTCCACTCAAGCCCTAATTCTCCCTCTCTCTCTAGGAGCTCGTTTCTCTGGAATGAATGACGAAGAATGAGAGCTGCTTGTGTGTGTGGTCGTTCATATAAGTCAATTGAGCTGCTTGGGTCAATTGCATATTGACCCAACACTTAACTTTAATTATATAGGCTGAATATTCAGTTATACAAAAGTTACTGTAATTCGTTAATTTCAGAGATCAAAAATTCTCCAACAATTATGATAATTTAGCATGTTGTTTATAATTTATCTATAAAGCTTCAGTTGAAATTTTAGATCATTTGGAGTTACAAATAAATAATTAAAAATAGAACAATGCACTGCTATATTGCAGTCTGCAAAATATTCGGCCGAGTTTGCCCTGCACAAACTCGACCGACACCCTTACTGTAGGGATTCAAAAGTCATCCAAAAATTATGCCAATTTAACAGAGTGTCTAAAACTGTGTTTTTCAGGAACAGTTAAAATTTGAGATCAATTGGATATACCAATAAAAAGATAAAATTCAATTATCACACTGCTGTAAAATTCTGGAAATGTGATCGGTCGAGTTTGAAACTCGGCCGATAAACAGGTCAGAACATTCTTCAAAAATTCTGATATTTTCCAATGTTGTTCACATCATATATATCTAAATCATATCCAAAATTGAAGTAAATCAGAGTTACACATAAAATACTAAAAATCATTTAGTGAGACATTCTACTTATCAAATTCTGTATTCATGCATCATTAAAACCCTATTTTGGGCCGATTAGGGTTTATATTTCTCAAACCCTAATTCTCAAGACAAAAGGATATATAGACTTCTTATCATAGTTAAAACATCCTAATTGTGTTATCGTCATTAATTAGATTTCAATAATGCTTATTCCAATTAATCTTTGCAAGTGTCTAGGTAAACCCTAGTTTACCAATTAAGCTCAGATGGGGTCGTAACAAAAGTGTACCCCCAGTTTCAAGGACCCTCATCCAAAAGTTTCAAGAAACCGAGGTTTTCAGTCCCTACACCACCACCAAGGTTCAATACCCAGACACAGTGGATGTCAAATAGGGGTAGAGGCCGAAGTTTACCACCAGAAGGAGATCACAGCTCAGCATCTGTGTCGGTTATAGGATCATCCAGACCATAGACAGGGAACATAAGTTGCTTCATATGTGGAAAGATGGGGCATCTGATCAAGGATTGTAGAGACAGAGAGGCAAGTGTGACTCAACCTCAGAGACAGAGTCAACAAGGCTCTCAGAGGCGACAATTTCCAAGTGGCGCTAGAGGATGTGGAGAAGCGTCCCAAGCTGGATCGTCGTCACCCAGCAATCGAGCACCGAATCAACCGTAGGCAACAATGAGATTCAATGCAATGAACCGGCCTGATGCAGTAGTCAATCCCCGGGTTGTGGCAGGTCAAATGAAGTTGTTTTATTCAGATATGTCTACATCCTACGTCGTATATGTTTTAATTGATCCGGGTGCTACACATTCCTTTATCACTCGAAGAGTGATTCTCGACTGCAACATGACTACCAATCATAGAGCAGATAGTCTGTTGTTAGAGACTCCTTTGATGGGATCTACAGTGTTGCGGGAGGTGTGTTCTCCCTGCATTCTTTTCTTTTATGAACATCGCATTAAAGTGGATCTTATACCCCTTGAGATGCACGAGTTCGATATAATCCTTGGGATGGATACCTTAGAAAGGTACAAGGTTGTCTTGGATTGTGAGTCCAAGCATGATGTGTTCACAGATGATAGTGACACATGGATCTTTCAAGGAGATAGAAAGATTCTTCCAACATGTCTTATGTCAGCTATGGTAGCTGAGAAGCTGATGAGGCAAGGATGTTTTGCATTCTTAGCCTATGTGGTAGATACCACCATGGAGAGTTCTAATCCTTCTGAAGTTCCTGTAGTCAGGGAATTTGAAGATGTGTTCCCTGAAGAACTTCCAGGTGTTCCTCCGCCACAAGAGATTGATTTTGAGATTAATCTAATCCCGGGAACGCAACCTCTAGCACAAATGCCGTATAGGATGGAACCTGCTGAGATGATAGAGCTTAAGAAACAACTTCAAGAGTTGCTTGAGAAGGGTTTTATCCGATTGAATACTTCACCCTGGGGTGCTCTGGTTCTTTTTGTTAAAAAGAAGGATGGGTTTATGCGATTATGTATCGACTATAGACAATTAAATAAAGTAACTATAAAGAATAAGTATCCTTTTCCAAGGATTGATGATTTGTTTGATCAGCTGCGAGGTGCAACTATCTTTTCTAAGATAGATCTGAGATCAGGATATCATCAGTTACGTATTAAGGAAGGTGACATACCTAAGTCTGCCTTTAGGACAAGGTATGGTCACTATGAGTTCACAGTTATGTTGTTTGGACTAACTAATGCACCAACTGCATTCATGGAACTCATGAATAGAATCTTTTGACCTTTCCTTGATTAGTGTGTTGTCGTTTTCATAGATGACATCTTGATCTACAGTAGAGATGCTCAACAACATGAGCATCACCTTCGTCAGGCTCTAACTTTGCTAAGAGAGCATAGATTATATGCTAAGTTTAGCAAGTGTGAGTTTTGGTTATCAGTTTTTTCTTTCCTTGGACACGTAATATATGCTTCAGGTATTCGTGTTGATCCTAAAAAGGTAGAATCTGTCCTACAATGGGAACAGCCAAAGACACCGACGGAGATTCGTAGTTTCCTAGGGTTGGCAGGCTATTATAGGAGGTTCATTAAGAACTTCAGTTCTATAGCTTTACCCTTAACCAAGTTGACCAGAAAGGATGTTACTTTTTCCTGGAATGACAAGTGTCAACAATCTTTCCAGTTGTTGAAAGAAAGGCTGACAATGACCAGAAAGGATGTTACTTTTTCCTGGAATGACAAGTGTCAACAATCTTTCCAGTTGTTGAAAGAAAGGCTGACAAGTGCACATGTGCTAGTGCTACCTGAACAAGGAAAAGGGTATATAGTTTTCTGTGATGCATCTAAGAATGGACTAGGATGTGTGTTGATGCAGGATAAACAAGTGATTTCTTTTGCTTCTCGACAAATTAAGAAACACGAGGAGAATTATCCGACACATGATCTAGAGCTAGTTGCTGTAGTCCATTCTTTGAAGATTTGGAGACATTATCTCTATGGTGAGACATTCCAGATTCTCACAGACCATAAGAACCTAAAGTACATCTTCTCACAGCATGAGCTGAACATGAGGCAACGCCGCTGGATGCGGACTACGACTGTACAATTGATTATCATCCAGGAAAGGCCAATGTAGTTGTTGATGCTTTGAGTAGGAAATAAACAACACTAGCCTTAGATAAAGCACAACTGAATTCCTTAGTGTGCTCTAAGAGAGACATGCTTATCTCTTTAAGGAAAGATAATGTACAGCTTAAGGTATCGTTGTTATCTGGGCTGTTAGTTGAGTTGCACATAAAACCAACTCTGAGATAGCAGATTAAAGAAGCACAGCAAGCTGATGCAGTAGTTCAGTAGATTAGATCAGAGTATGGTAGTGAGCAACGAGATGGTTTCCATGATTCAGAGGATCAGGTAGCCTGTTATCATGGTAGGATGATAGTACCTGATGTTGATAACTTAAGGAAGTTAGTCCTGGAAGAAGCACATTCATCTATGTATGCTATGCATCCAGGAAGCACCAAGATGTATCATAATTTGAAAGATATGTATTGGTGGCCTGGTTTGAAGAAGGATGTTGCTGAGTTTGTTATGCGGTGTCTGGTGTGTCAGTAGGTTAAAGCTGAACACCAGAAGCCCACAGGAACAATGCAACCTTTGCCTATACCGCAGTGGAAGTGGGATCATGTAACCATGGATTTTGTGGTTGGTTTACCCAAAACAGCTAAAGGTTATGATTCTATTTGGGTAATAGTTGATAGGTTGACAAAGACAATACATTTCATACCTGTCAAAACAACCTATATTGCGGAGAAGCTGGCACAATTATATGTGGATGAGATAGTGCGGCTGCATGGGGTCCCAGTTACCATTGTTTCTGACAGAGGTCCCCAATTTACGAGTCATTTTTGGGAACGACTTCTTAAAGCCTTAGGCACACAGTTAAGGTTTAGTACAGCCTTTCATCCTTAGATAGATGGAAAATCTGAAAGGACTATACAAACGTTGGAGGACTTGCTTAGAGCATGTGTCCTTCAGTTTACAGGAAGTTGGGATCTACATCTGAGCTTGATAGAGTTTGCTTATAATAACAACTATCAACACGGTATCGACATGGCACCATATGAAGCTTTGTATGGTAGACGTTGTAGATCTCCCCTATGTTGGTATGAAACTGGTGAATATCAACTTTTGGGCCTTGATCTTGTGCAACAGACCACCGAAAAGATTAAAATAATACAACGACAGTTAAAGACTGCACAAGATAGACAGAAATCATACATCGACAAATAGAGAAGACCCTTAGAATTCCAGGTTGGAGACAGAGTGTATCTCAAGGTCTCACCTTGGAAAGGAGCCCTTAGATTTGGAAGAAAGGGAAAGTTAGCTCCTAGATTTATGGGGCCTTATCCAATCATTGAACAGATTGGAAAGGTAGCTTGTAAGCTGGACTTACCACTTGAGTTGCACAAGTCGCACCCAGTGTTCCACATTTCTATGCTAAGGAAATGTCACCCTGACACAGAATCAGTTCTACAACCTATGGAAGTAGAATTAAATGATGATATATCTTATGTAGAAGGACCTGTGTTGATTCTTGATAGAAGGATCAAGCAGTTGAAAAAGAAAGATATAAGCCTTGTAAAAGTCCTATGGCATCATCGTAGTGTTGAAGAAGCCACATGGGAGTTAGAGGAAGAGATGAGGAGGAAATACCCTACCCTTTTCTCTTAATGTTTTTGTTGATTTCGTGGACGAAATCCTTGTAAGGGGTGGATAATTTGTAACATCCCTGACCTAGGTTATGTTCTAACCCTAGGTGTTTTTCCTAATAAAGGTTATTAGATGCTTGCTCTCATTTGTTGAAAAGTAATTAAGGCTCTAGAGGAACTTATATTTCAATTTTCAGTCCTCTTTGAATAATGTTGAAACATTATTTTGTTAATTTTGGACTAAAGTGAAAATTACCCAAGTTGAGGGATTAACTTGCAAAGTGTACATGATAAAATGTACCTCTGATGTTGAGACATCATGAGAATGAATATGATGTAGTGGTATGGTTTCCACAATCTTGGGCACCAAGATGGAGCTTGTTGAGCAATGTTTGTGCATTAAAACCTAGTTTTGGTGTAATGTGTAATTTACCCAAAAATTAGGGTTCAATATGAATAATAGCACCTCTAAAGGGTCCCTCATGTTTCTTGGCATCAAGTAGGGCAAAGAAAGGGAGAGGGGCGCCTCATTTGAATTAATATGACGATAGAGAATCTTGACATTAAAAAAATCAGGATTTAAGCATAAAAGGAACTTTAATTCAATTTATTGTAAAAAGAAATATATTAATTGAGGAGCCCTTCAACCAAAAGTTGAGGGAGGTATTTGCAAAAGTGTGGTACGAGCTTGTGTCTGAAAAGGCACAAAAAGATCTTGGTTGAGTGGAAAGCTCACTCACATTAACATAATAAAAAGTAATATCCACTAAAAGTTGGATATTAGTATAAAATTCATTAAGGTGCTTAATTTCTTTTCTTTTAATTCTTGGATAATGAAGAGGTTTTCCAAGGGAAAATAATTGGCTTCGTGGCCAAGAATTGAGGGGGAAGTGGTAGAAATAATTTTGGAATTAAAAGGAATTAATTTCATTTTCTCTTTCCTTGAAATCCCTTATACATAACTCATTTCCTACCCACTTAAGGGTCTTTCATGGAATTTCTTTTCTCATCTTGCCTTGGCCGACTACGGGAGAGCTCAGGAGCAGGAGAAGGACGACTCTAACCTGTTGGTAAGATTTTGATCATCTTCCACCTTGGTTTCATGGTGAAAACCCAAAATCAATGCTTGATTCTTTGTTTTCTTCACTCGATTTCCAACTCTAGCCAACTTTTTCATCCAAAAGCTCAAGGATGAACCTTGGTCAGTTGCTGAAGCTTCATCCACCATTAGAGACGTGGAGCTTGAAGCTTGGAATCATATTCAAAGGTGGGTTATATAACTTAAACCCTTAAACATTAACATTGCATTCAATTCTCCAATAATTGTTGAGTATTTTTCTTCTATTTGAACTTCCTTTGATTCATTGTTGTAATTCCCATGAAAAGAGAAGTAGTTCTTGGTTGAATGGAGGAAGATGATTATGGCATCATCTTGGACACTTTTCCCAAGAAAATTCTAGGCCAAACGGTTGCAATATATGTGCTCAATCGGTTTCACAAACCGTTTGGAAAGCAAATAGTTTCAAACTGTTTGAGAGTAAACAGTTTCATCAAAATGTTTGAGGGCAAACAGTTTCAAACCATTTGGGGGCATTGACCATAGTTGACCATTTGGAGAATTGTTGATAATGATTATGGTTAATGACCCATTAAATATAATTGATTAGTTCCAAGGGGTTCATGAGTTGAAGGTCCATCAATCACCAAACCCTAATCGGGTTAAATGTTGATTTCATATTTGATTGACTTAGAACTTTGGGTTGATTGACCCAAACGGTTTCAAAACCATTTGGGGATCACCCAAACGGTCTCAAGACCGTTTGGAGGTAAACCAAGACCGTTTGGAGGTCTAGGGTTGAGTATGGTTGGCTAATTTAAGATCCAATGATACCAAAGTGGAATACAATCAATAATCGAGTTGATGATCAATCCAATGATCCAAACCCTAATTGGATGTCATGGATTTTGATGATGGGATGGAAAAATAGTATCAAGACCATTTGGAAGTCATCCAAACGACCTCAAGACCTTTTGAGGTCAGGTCATGTCCCATTTGGATGGTGGTCCAATGATTTCAAAGTAATTAGTTTCATAATGATTAACTTTGAAGGTCCATTGATTTCAATCTCTAATCCAATTGATTCAAAACCCTAATGAATGATCAATTGAGGGTTACATCAGTTGAAAGATGATCTATTAAGCTCAACTAAAATGTGATGTTAGGTTCAATTGATGAGTGGTTCTATGAACTCTACCAATGAAGGAATCAATCTTAGAAACCCTAAATCAACTTGAGTGGTTGAGACCATATTTGGTCCATTCGGTTTTGAGGGGGTTTGGACCAAACGATCCCAAACCGGTTAAGGCTCAAATGGTTTCAAGTTTCAACTTTAGCAAACGGTTTCAAACTTCAACTTTGTCAAACGGTTTCAAGTATCACTTTACTAAATGGTTTCAAGTGTGGAGCAAGACCGTTTGAGGTCTGATTGGTCAAGACCGTTTGGGGTCTAAGAGACCAAGATTGTTTGGAAGTTAATCAACCAAACCATATGAACACTTGAAGTGAGTAAGGGTCAATTGTTTAATTGAACAATTACATGATGTAAACCAAGGGTGATTATAATAATTGTACCCTTAATAAGATAGGGTGATTAGTAACCTTTAAATAATTAATTTTGATGATCATGGAAGTAATGACATAATCCATTGTGTCAATTCTTCATTGAAGTTGAGTTGACTTAGTGTAATCAAGACTAAAGCAAGTATCATCTTATAAAGGATGAGAGAGAGAGGATTTCCTACCTGAATGATAATCATATAATGGTTAAGTCTCAACACTTTCGACATGAATGAATGTCTAATTAGGGTATGATCCTTGATAGGGAAATCATGAAACCCTAATTAAGAAGGTTAATGAATCTTAAACCTAATTGAAGGCAATGATAGGTGAAACCCTAATCCATGATGATGAAATGATCCTAATTTAAGGAAATGACATGAGAAATCCTAATTCAAGATGTTTTGTTAATTAACCCTATTTGGGGTGAATAGTAAACCCTAATTTCGGGTTATTGAATATAAACCCTAATCTAGGGTGATGCAATGTGAATAGTAAACCCTAATTTCACGTTATTGAATATAAATCCTAATCTAGGGTGATGCAATGTGAATAGTAAACCCTAATTCAATTTAAGGTGATAATATATGTAAAACCCTAACTCTGGGTTATACTGTATAGCATGAAACTCTAATCCTAGACAATGAGATGATAAGTCATTGGTCCTAATTGAACAAAGGGGATGAATAATCCTAATTGAAATGTAAAGGGGAAACACTAATTCTGGTAGGGAATAGTGGCAATACCCTTGCATAGTGATGTTGTAACTGTCTTGCATGATACTGATATGAAATTGATATGAATGTCATTATTTGTACTAATCTTGCAGGTAACATGAAATGATGAACATAGCCATGTATGAGCTATGATATTTTATTGATTGAGATTGTCTTATGGGCCTTGTGAGCCATATTATGTTGTGACTGTCTTGAAAAATGTAACAAGAGATATTAATGGGCTTTAAGAGTCATGTGAAATAGCTGCATTGCAATTATCCTATTTATATTGGTCAAATGACCTGAAGGCATTAAGTTACATGTTAAAGTGGTAATCAGTGATTTGATGATCTAAGGGTTTGAACACCCATATTCTTGATTCATGATGATGAGATGATAAGGGACTGAGATCCCAATGTTAATAATTCTGTGAAAAGATCTTGATAGAAACAATACTCATTCTTTATAGCATTGTTATAATGATTTATGTTTGAAAACATGTTTGATGCTAAAAGAATATTGTAATGTACTTAACTAATCAAGTAAAATGATATCATGTAGAGCCCTGACCATAGATCCATCATCGTCAGTAGTTTGGTGATGGTGAAATAGGTTTTCCTAAGGGAACTCTTAGAGGGCATACTTTTGAGTATGTGGGGGTTATGGGCACAAATATCCTTACGCCCTAATGGAGGAATTGATGTGAGATAAATATTAAGTCTCTCAATCCTTCATTATATATGTATGCCAGGATGGATGTATCACTAATCTCCCGATGATGTTAATGCCGAATCGATGTGAGATAAACATGAAATATCTCGATTGTGAAGAGAGTACAACATGCCACAGTAACTCTTATAGCGAAGTTGCCAGTATACCCTGGAAAGCTATTTAGCAGAGACACGAGATGTCCTGCATGTTGGTCATCACACTGACTGAGGAAGATGAGGTCATGGAAATCTGGTTCTTCTATTGACCTATGTATGGTACCGATTTCGACTTCGCAATGGTCGATTGGAGTATGAGCGGTATACCTTATCTCCTCAGGGCATTAAGTATGTTTGGAAAATATAATCAGCCGTGTAGCGTATTTGCTTAAGGTTGAAATACGAGAAACAATGGTTGATGATACATTGCTTAGTATGTCTTAGTTGGATAAGTGCTATACATGTTCTTCATACTCCTTATTGAATAAATGTCATGCTGCTTTATACAGACATAGCTGAATTGACTTGAATAGAGAATACTGCTCTAAATGGTTTAGTTAATGATTTAACTGCTGTTGAATACTTACAATTCTTCTGCTTAGATTTGTTTTATTATTTGCAATAATAATGTTTCTGGCGGAGAGTTATATCTCTCGCTGGGACAATTTTTAATTGTCTCACCCCGTGGGATCCAACTTTTTAGGTAGACACTGAGGAAAAGGCAGAAACCCTACAGTGGGTGAGCAGCAACAGCAGCAACAACAAGGATAGCAGTGATTCCTCAGGTGGAGACAATGTCTGTCAAGTCATGTATATAGAGAGTCCTATGTGTCGCCTCTGTACTCTCAGGTCCTAGGAGTCAGTAGATAGTTTAATATTGATCTGAGATTTTTGGCTTGATGGCTTGAGATTTTTATACTGCCTGTGTATAGCTTAACGGGGAAGTTGATGCTTGTAACTTTTGAGAAAGAGATGATACAGAGATGTACTGATGAACTGGAATGTACATAACTTACTTTGGTTCTTTATGAAAGAGTTTTTCAATTTATGGATCTTTTTGTAAAAAGTTTTAATTTTTAGTGATTTCAGTAATTCCTCTGCTAATGATACGCTTCCGCAATAGTTAATCTTGTTTTCTGAGTTGGATGCCACACTCATCCCCATTATTATCAGTGGGTTTAAATAGAGAGTCTATCATTTCTACCTTGGGTCACTGAGTCCTAACAACAGCTCGGTACTTGGAGATTAAAGGCCATTCTCTGTATATGGGTTTTTCGTCCCATTATATTTGTTGGGCTCAAATCTATATGTCATTGTATTCATTTTTCTTACCTGGGGTGTTCTATGTTACTTTGCTTGTGTCTTAGGACTTAGTCACCCAAGGTAGAAATGATAGACTCTCTGGGTGGAGCTCTTCTCATGGAAGGACTTTCTTCGAAGACATCAAATGGATGCTCTATATTCTATAAGGACAACCAACGAGAAGTGAAAACCATTAGTTAGTTGAACAAAAAGGAAAGGACCAGGCACACACAAATTAGTTAAACGAAATACATAAAAAGCTTTTACTTACAACGCCATTCATGTTTCCATAGTGAATGAGATCCTGAATAAGCCTGTGAGTGTCACAACACACAAAGAAGTTCACCACAACCCACTTAACAACTGCTTGCAACGGTAGAGTTTTTGCAAAAGAGTGGGTGGCATGGTTAAAAATAGAAGCTTATTAAAAAAAGGAACAACAAACTATAGATGTTAAAACTGGATGGGGCATCACCTTGTTGTTAAAATTCCACTCCAATTACGTGGGAAAAAATCTTCACCGTTGCCAACTTTTAGTTGGGGGATACAAAAGATAGAACACATATGAATTACAGATACTCAATGTCCTTTAGGGGAAGCAAGAAGGTAAAAAAAAAGTACACAACATACCTTCGTAGCAGTAACGCACCTCAATAGGTACATAAGTGGGTCGCTTGGGCCTCCTACATTAAGGCAAGGTAGAGGGTTTGAATACGTGAGCTCTATCTGATGATGATTTCTGAAATAATCAAAGACAAGTAGTGTCAGGATATTACTTGTTTCATTCTAACAACTCATTTTACTTTACATATATAAAGTCGTGTTTCATCCACATACAAGCACAACTCAAATGAATTACCCATAAGGTAAGATCTGAAACCTCAAGTGATGTGAGACCTTAAGATAAACATCGATGTCGCCTACATCAGGAACAACACGATACACCTTGCTGCTGTTTTCAGAGATATGAGAGGCTACTTTAGATAGACGCAGAGCTTTAAAACAAAAGACACAATACTAAAAAAAACCTCTAAAAAATGTTAAAACCGCATAGTATGTGACGGAACATATCTACAAGAAACTTGGAACAAATTGCCTTGGAAATACAAAAAATATTTATGCATGGCAGATACTTGGAACAAATTACCTTGAAAAGAACCAATAAATATATAAATATAGCCTCATTTAAAATGTTGCACCAACTAGTCTAGGATTCATCAAAATGTTGGGTGGAGCTTGAAGATTGTAGTGTGGTTCTAGAATCCTGATCCCTACATTGTTAAGATATCCTGCAGCATGTGATCAAGTAATGAAAGAAAAATTAATATGCCATAAGAAATATATCATGATCTGACATGATGAAAGTTGGCCCCAATAATTACAGAGAAATATTGACTTAGTAAGCTATCCTGCAGCATGTGATCACGTAATTAAAGAAAAATTAATATGCCATAAGAAATATATCATGATCTGACATGATGCAAGTTGGATATGAAGCCCACAAATATGAAGAACCTGTAATATGCATTCCTGCTTATATAAGCAATTGCATTCCAAGATATTATCAAACAGAATCAAACCTGCATAGGTTGGGAAACAAAAAATCATGGTATACGATGTGTGGCTGTCATACAAAAGGGACAATTACCCTTTTACTGTAGTAGTTTTTACATTCAAAAAGAATTATTCAGTCCACATCACCCATCCACATTAGTTGTAAATTTTGAATATCCAAACCATAATAATCCATTTACTAGTTGAGTAATTACAAAATGGAAAGAAATGGATCAAATAATCGTAACTCATTTGCAACTAAAATTTTCATCCATACCCACAAATAAGAAGCTAAAACACTGCTCATAGCTAAAAACCACAAACCAATCGTAGTGTGTGTATCGTCCATAATACTAAGATTCTCCATAACAAAAGCAAAAGTAGGTCAAAACAAAATAGGATTGTTATTGGGCAACATTGTCTATGACAATGGACATGAAACACCATTATTTGGATCGTCATGTACAAATAAGAAATTGGATTAAATAAAAACAACTATAGCTCTCCTCTGTTTAGATAGTATCCAAGAATGAAATTAACTTTAAACTTCATGTCCTGCAACAAATGGAAATGACTTTAGATACTACTTTTGTTTTCAATTATGTAATAGTATAAGCAATACTTTATGCTCACCTTAAAAAAATATGTGTTTTTGGCCATGCTATGACGTCGCCAACAACATCATCAATAGATTGATATTGATCACAAGGTCTCATAAGAGGATCGTTTCCCAACAAAGAAACCTCTACAAAAACAACAACAAATGATGAGCCTAAAATTGCACCTCCCACCCTTTTCATGGGGTCAACCTCAGAGACTCGACCGAATGCAATTCTAGCATCTGGATCTGTAAAACTCAGAAGATACACATCCTAGAAACAAAATACAATTTACATAACAAATTTATATAAATGTAAAATGAAGTGCAATTTACACAAATACAAACATACTTGTCCCTTCTTAAATGATGAATGTCTTATATGGAGTGGAGTTTGCATTGACAAATTTGTCTACACAATTATTTTATTTTTGTCATAAGTCCATAAAAGTCAACATGGAAAATAATTGATACCACACATCTTGTATAAAATTTATTCATACTTGGCCAATGCCAACATGTTGTGGTTGACTGATTCCTGCTCTAGTTAAGGCAAGTAACTCCTCTAATTTTTGGTTGAATTAATCCTTTTGTTCTTGAAGTTTTGCATCAAATTCCAACAGTTGTTCTTCAAGCTTATCTTGGAAATGCTTCCTTTGCGCTTCTTCAGCTTCTCGGGATTTACGATTCTTGTCCCAGATCTCAGAAGGTGATGGTCCAAGTCCATAACCATGAACATATCATGGTCTCTCTTCTCCCATAACATGCCTATAAATTTCATCTGAAGTAACATCAGGTTGTTTTCTTCATAGCTCTTCTCCTACCTAAGAAAATTTTTCCTACATACAACAAATCATAGGAGATGCATTTTATACCAAATATATACCTCTTTGAAATTAGTATATGTAACATAATACTACATGATATTATGTGTTGGCGGATTCAGCATCAACTATGCTCCCATCTTTTTTACGATGAGTTTTCTCAAAAAACATTATGGGATCCACTTCTCCGCATGTTTCCTTCTCCATCTTTATCATTAAAACAAGGTTATTGTAAACATCAAATAAACGGATGCCATCAAATTGTCTAAATGGATCACAAAAATTACTAACTTACATCATATTTCATACATGCAAATGACTTGGTTCATGTTGTGTGGCTAACCTTTTGAAATTTTCTGCTTGTCTTGTTAGTTATAGACTTCCTCTGTGGAAAACATTGCAATATTGTGCATAGTAATTATCTGTGCGGTACTGTAAGTATCAACGAATAGAAAAAAATTATTACCTTTCCTTTATTACTCCTCTAATAATTGACAAGAAATTTCCAATGCGACTTGTCCACGTGGGGAACAACTTGTTCAAGCTGTTGTTCCTATGGACTATCTTCTAGGAAGTATAGTCTCCTTAACTCCCACTTGTGGTCCTTCCATTTCTTTCCTAGTCTCTTCATTGTCCACTCCTTCATATCTGAATCCATTGTGAATTTACTCTACCAACATAAAGGATATCAATTAGAAGCTTCATTTAACCATTTAAAAATAAAATTTAATAATATACCTTCACAAAATTCCATATAGAATCTTTTTTATTTTCTCATAATTTAGTGGACAAAGATTGGGATCTCTTGCAATGGTTGTCATAAAACTTGATAAGTGAAATTGGTTTTCACAACTGGTTGTCCAAATTGATTTTTCTCAATGGGAATTGAATCGTCGGGCTTTCTTTTCCAGACTTTCAAACATTGTGTTCGGCCACGTGCTCGATGTTTTTGACCTAAGCATTCATTCATAAAGGATAAAATATATATGAAAATATATATATCATTAAATGCAACACTATAAATGCAATGATATGAATGAAATGATTACCTAGCCCATCAGAAGGTGTTTTTGTAACATTCAATGACTCAACATGGTGATCAGAGATGCCATTTTGGTCCATGTTATCAAGAAATACATTGCTATTTTGGTTACTGACAACTCTATTCTCTACAATTCTTGAATGAATAGACACAGAAGTATTGACATTAGGCACACGTGATATATGTGATTTTCTTGATCTTCTAACTTTATCACCACTTTCTTTGTTGTGCTGATTTTGGAACCTTGTTCCCATCTCCTTTTCAGGTGTGCATGTTTGAGAGGATTTCAAACCACCAACCATATTAGAGTCTTGGGGAGACGTGGCTGATTGGGTATTTTCTGCAGAGCTAACAGTAGTTTTATTGAATTTGTTTGCTCTATCATTACGGATTTCAGCTGGAAGGGAAGCTAATTTTTTTTAGAGTGATTTGAGGATGACATGTTCAAAGATTGCCAACAACAATGTCGAGTAATGCTAGGTAAATGAGTTGTCATACAAGAGTCATTGTTGTTGTTCTTATAATTCCTTGTGGATGTCTTGTTATGGCAGTTGTCACTGTACTATTCTCTCATCCTGAGTATATCAAGTCACATAAAAATGAAGACATTCAAAAAAATATTGAACCACATAATAACAGTTTTATAATTAATATTTAAAAATGAAACCCATATATTTAAACAAATATAATTATAAACAACAACAGAGACAAGGATAAATTTGATTCATAAGAATTTCAGACATGCAAAATGCATAGACCTAACTAGAGCACAATGTGAGATAGGAAATTAAAGAGATACATCGAGCCAAAAAAAGCTTATTTAAGTCAAATAATAATGACAAACTAAAAGAAATATTGGCTACTATTTTGTAATCTTCTCATTTAAAACTGTCATCATCATCACTTTGAGATACACTTTCATCATCCTGCTAAATTTGGGATTGGTCTTTTTCAATTGTTGAACTATCAAAAGTAATTCCTTCCACATCCAATCTAACTATGTCACAATCAGTATCTTCATCCTCTAATGTCATTGATGGCCCATCTCTAGTTTGACCTTGCACATAAGCTTTGACATTCTCAATATAAGATTATTCTTCCATGTTGAACATATCCCGTGGGACAATCTTTACAGCAAAATGCCTCACTTTTATAGTGACATCTTCTACATAAAATACTTGTCCAACTTGAGATGCCACTACAAATGGTTCTCCTGTAGTTTGAAGTCGTCTCAAATTAACAAGACTCAACCCATGTTCATCATGCTTGATTCCCCTCTTTGAGTAGTTGTCCACCCAATCACACTTAAATAATGTCACCTTAAAGTGTTCATAATAATTGAGCACAATAACATCCTTCAAAACACCATAGTAGGTAACATCTCTAGTAATTGGATTGCGGTGAGTGGTTTTAGAATAACAATCAGTCTTAGCTACCAGAAAGACTCCACTATTTTGTGTTGTTCTATTTGCATCTTTTGCCTTGGTATGAAACATGTGACCATTGACAACATAGCCCTTGTACTTAATGGCCAATTGACGTGGACCTTGAGAAAGAAACTTGATTTTATCATCCACCATCTTTGTTCTTAGGAGTGTCTCAATCTAACAAAAGAAAAGTTTGTTAGACTTTATTCATGAAGCGTAACAAATTTAATTAGTACAACTAAACTTACATGTTCCTTAAACCATCCATCAAATGAGTTACGATGTATTCTCTGAACCTCCTTTAAGGACTTCTGAGGATGTTTTTGCCTCATGATATCATAGTGCTTCCTAAATACAAAATATGTGCAATATGTCATTGGAATATGTTATAGCATTTTATTAATAGAAGATAGTTGTCACTAATTTACTTAATGTAGGGTTCAATTGCTTCACAATTGAATAGTACATGCTTATGGGCTTGTTTCAATGTATGTTCGTCCAAGACACATGTTAACATTTTACCAATACCATGACCTACTGTCGAGAAAATAGACCAATCGTCACTGTCAAGTGTTGGCTCATTATCCAAATTTGCTTTGTCAGTATCGTTTCTATTTGGCCGATTTCATTTTGTTTCAACTCCATCCAAGTATCTTGAACAAAAAGTTAGACACTCTTCGGCTATATATCCTTCTACTATTGATCCTTCTAGATATCTTTTATTACGAACATATCCTTTTAGGGTCATCAGATACCTGATAACAAAGTTGAGGAAAATATAATGACAAATTACATTCCATTAGGTAAAGTCATCACGACGTATGAAAAGTTACCTTTCAATTGGATGCATCCAATGATACTGAACAGGGTCGACTATCTTAGCTTCATATGCGAGATGAACTGATAGATGCACCATTATGTCAAAAAAACATGGAGGGAATATCTTCTCCATCTCACAAAGTGTCATAGCTATTGCATTTTCCAATGCAGCAAAATCATTTGAATCTATGACTTTAGTGCACAACCTTTGAAAATAGTGAAAAAGATTAATAATACATGACTTAGCATTCTTACTGGGCAAGGACACAGTGACCGCTAATGGCAGAAGTTGTTGCATCAGCACATGATAATCATGACTTTTCATTGGTAGCATCTTTTGATCCTTCGGCCATGCACATCTAGATATATTAGATGCATACCCATCTAGAACTTTGAAAGATTTTAGGAGGTTGCAAAATAATAGTTTTTCATCTTTTATCATTGTACAACAAGCTGGAGGTAGGATGGTATATTTACCAATAGTTTTTGGATGAAGCAGAAATATGATTCCCATATCCTCCAAATCCTTCCTTGCATTCAAGTTGTCCTTACTTTTATCCTTCAAACCTAGCAATGTTCCAACAATACTCTCACATATATTCTTCTCAATGTGCATGACATCGAGATTGTGCCTTACAATGTTAGTTTTCCAATATGGTAGCTCAAAAAATATGCTTTTTCTTTCCCACTTGTGTGTTGAATCCTTACCTCTTGGCCTTTTCTTACCAATTACAGTTCTTCCATCCTCCAATTGTGACAAAGATTTGAGCTCCAGAAGGAGGTTTAGGTGGACACCTAAATTCTTACTCACTGTCAAATGCTTTTTCTTCTTTTCGAAATCAGTGGCTAGGTTGGCAAAAACCTACGGTGTCCTCTGTAGCAAACTTTATGACTATGTGGTAACCAATGTGAGATAATATCTATATTACAATAAGGACATGCTTTGTAGCCTTTAGTACTCCAACCAGATAGATGTGCATATACTGGAAAATCACTAATAGTCCATAATAAAGAAGCACACATCAGAAAGAATTCCTTGGTTCCAGCGTCACATGTATGTACACCAGTATCTCATAGTTCTTTCAACTCATCAATCAATGGATGCAAGTACACATCTATATTTTCGGGTGAAGCTGGTCCAGGAATGAGTAGGGACAACATAAAATATGGTTTCTTCATGCACAACCAAGGAGGTAAATTATATGGAATAATCACAACAGGCCATGTACTGTAAGAAGTACTTATTGTCATAAAATGATTAAATCCGTCAGTTGCAAGTCTCAATCGAATATTTCTAGCGTCTGCATCAAATTTTGGATGCATCACATCAAATGTTTTCCATGCAGCTGAATCTACCGGGTGTCTTAACTTGTCATCTTTTTCATATTCTTCTGCATGCCACCTCATTAAGGAAGAGGTTTTTGATGACATGAACAACCGCATTAGGCGTGGTATAAGTGGAAAGTGTCTGAGCACTTTGATAGGTATTCTCTTGGGTTTTTTTGCAAGCTCGTCATCATCATCTGGGATTGTAATCATTTTCCATCTTTATGATCCACATGTATCACATACAGTTTTATCAGTAGAATCCTTCCAAAACAACATGAAACCATTTGGACAAACATGAATCTTCACATAATCTAAGCCCAACCCCGTAATCATCTTTTTTAGCTCATAAAATGAATTAGGTAACTATTCTCCTTCTGGTAGCATCTTCTTAAAGAACGTAAGCAACATAGATGATGCTTTCTTACTCAAGTCATTAAGACAAACCAGGTGATAGAATTCTAGGATGCAAGCAAGTTTGCTATATTTCTTACACCCTGGATATAATACTGTCTCAGAATCGTTGAACAAGATATAAAATTTGTCAGTATTGAAATATTGATCACTAGATGGCTCCACTCCTTATGTATTTCCATCTTCACTAAAACTCAAAAAAGTATCATGCAACATATCTTGTAAATTTTCAGCATTCAGGAAATCTCCCTGATCAGTAGGAGCATCCATTTGAACATCGACATCTTCACCATGAAAAGCCCAAGAAATATAGCTTGGTAAGAAGCCATGCCACAATAGACGGCTCGATGCAGTCTTTCTGGTGACCTGGTATACATTAGCACACTTTCTACACTGGCATACAATCTTGTCTCCGACCGATGAATGTTCAAAAGTGAATCCAAAAATTTTGATACTCCACATAAGTATTTACTACTCGTTCGGTCATCCTCTGCTATCCAAGACTTATCCATTCTATAAAAATAGTAAAACATATAACATATGAGTAAGTATGTCATATCAAAAAATACTATACAATATGAGAAAATAGCAGTGTAATCATGCAAATGAAGTTCACGTGAGCCTATCCGACTAGGCGGGCGCCCAAGCATTTTTTGAAACACTTATATTAAGGATAAAAGAACATAGTTATAATAAGGATAAAAGAACATTTATAATGAAATTTATCTGTAATTTGTAACATAATAGGATGTGCATATTTTTTGTTGTTATTGGGTTTTGAATGTGTCATTAGATAGGATGGATTTGTGAATTTGGAACATTCATGGGAACACACACTTCAATTATAAGCATTCATGTAGCAACTTTCAGTTCCATTCATTAATCTCTTTTTACATCCACACACAGGGATGTACCCCTAAACAATAACTAAAAAAAAGGGTTGGTGTACCCCTATACATGCGCATAATTAACATAACTATTAATACAGACAAGTCTAGATAGATAGACAACTAAATACTACAGCAACATGGTCCCGCATCAGTAACTTTGAGGCCTTTTCATTGTGGCAATTTACTCCTGATGTTTAGAAAAGAAAGTAGCTATGGGGATTGATTGCTTTAAGACAAAAAGTGTAAACACACATTTTTTGTCAGGACAATTATATTTGTTAATTGGACCTACCGTGGTCTTTTTGATGATTGTGATGTATCATGGAGGTCCTCACTGTATTTAGACGAATCTGAACTGACATGTGCCTCATCATCAGATTCGTCTGAGATGGTTTCCTCCATCGTGCACTCATACTGCCGTAGATGATCAGGGGTCTTGTTGTTGATGTTGGTTATCCAAACTTTGATGGTATTATGGCCAACTGGACGGAGAAAAAGCTTATCTCTACGGCCCACTAGCATCTTTCTAATCCAATCACGCCAACCGAATTTTGATATAAGATTTCTCGCCAAATCATACTCAACCTCAATAACATGTGATGAATTGCCAAAATTTAGGGTCACTTCACTAGGCCTGTAGTGTCTTCCATTCAGAAAATTCCAATGTTTGGGTATGGTTAGTTGGTTTAAGGAACGATCATCTAGGATGATGTCTCATTGTTCTTCTTTAGGGAACAATAACATTAGCATAGAGGCCCAGTTCATAGTGACTGTTGTGGGTGGACAGAGACTGTTATTAATACTAACAATTGTAAATACATATAACGATGTTATATATTTTCAGAAAAAGTATTATAACATCAGTTAACCTTTATTGCTTGTCATAAACAACTTTATTGTGGTGGACATGATAGCTTAAAAAGAAATCTAAGAGAGGAGATCATGTCCTATATCTTTGCAATTGTCCAATGTTCACTAATCCTTCTTTGAGAATTTCAAGGAAGTAACTTGTATTTTCTACAATTTGATGTATCTTGGTATTTCATACAATGAGGTGACACTTATTAACTATTTGTTGAATCAACACTCATATTTTAGATTATCAAAGAGGTTACTAGTGTCTGGCTTATTTTGTACAGGTGTGAGACCTATTTAATTTGTAGTATCCATGCACTACTATAGAAGGTGTGAGACCTATTTAAAGAGGTTACTGGTGTCTTTCCAAATTTTTACTATAGTCTTGTACTTATGTGTTTATCAAAATACTACTGCAAGATATCTTATCATCTTATTATTTTGATAGTACCACAAATTTTATGACAAGAAGGATTCATCTAAAAATTGTAAATTTTCTAAATGAGTTATGTGAAGTTATTATTCTCTAACCTATATGTAAATGGGATAGATTCCTATCTCTTTAGTTTTATGAGTACATGACACTATGTTTGAAATAATTTTTATAAGGAAAAAAGAACATAATTATAATAAGGACCCATGCACATTCTAATCATTTTGAACTGAATCAGAAAATGAATAGGAGCCTGGGTCCTATTCTCTAGTATCAAAGGAGAATTCGTAAACCTCAAACCACCAACATGGTTTCCAAACCTACAACCTCAGCTTCTACAAGCTCACCTTCTACAAACCTTTAGAACATATACAGCCAGAAAGTATCAATGATTTCCCGTATCAATGATTGCAAAGTCTATCATGCGGCTTGCTTGGTACATGAAAGAGAGACATGTTCAGTTGTATTGGCCCAAGTGGAAAGCAAACCCTATTAGGGATAGGTCTAAATCTGACTCACAAACACTATTTGGCAAATTGTTTGGCTAAAACTAAAGTAGGCATACAAATTGTGGTCTACCCTGAACTAATTGCATTGAATGTACTGAAAATTTCATGCCCCACACAAGAAAGTTGTGACATCAAAAAAGTCAAACCTAAAACCGGATATGCACACTGCAAATTTTAGCATGATCGTGTATGAATGTAAAACAATACTGAACTGAATTAGGATCAATCATAGGGATTGGTTAACTGAATTACCATTGACATCTACTTGTTTAGAAAATAAGTTAAGCCAAGGTCAACACACATTAACAACCATAGTAAAGCCTCATCATGATTTATAGACCAGTTGTGGACTCCTAACACATGTATCAATGACTGCATAGTATGTCATGCAACTTGATTTACACATGAAAAAGAGCCATGTTCAGCTACATTGGCTCAAATGGAAACCAAACCCTATTAAAGGTAGGTCTAAATCCTACTGATGGCCAGAATTTGGCAAACAACTTAGCTAAAAATGAACTAAGCATACAAAATGTGGTTTGTCCTGAATGTATCAGGATTATGAGATGAAACTACAACAACAATAATATGACCCAAATTGAGGAAAATGTGGCATGAAACGAAGTGGTGGTTCATATACATGGAAAAAATCATATCAATCCAATCCATATAAGGAAAAAACAACTAAAGCTAAGTGTGGGAAAAAATCATTAATCTTAAGTTAAAATCTCTATTGAAATCCTGTATAATTTGACTTAGGAAAATATTTTGTGCCCAATCAGTAAATCTTAGAGGACATCAAAGCCAAGTATTAGATTATCAGAATCACCACTCATATGAATAATGTGTGTGAGATAATCCTTGAGAACAACATAGGATGGGACCTCGATGCATTCTTGTAACTGCTACCTAAGGAATACGCTGAATACATTAGCATGGTTCCTTTCCAACTCATAGTTACAAACAATATGTAGATGTGGTGGATAAATCACTTGGGATCCTTTAATGCTCACTCGGCCTATTGGTTTGGTGCCACTGTCATGAGAAATATCAAGAATAAAGGAGAAGCAACCTGAATAGATTATCCACACTGATTTGGACTTTAAGGTGGCTATAAAAATGTCATATTTTCTCTGGTGAGTGGCTACCAAAATCTTGGTTACAAGAGGGAGGTTGAAAGATAGACACTGCATAATTGGAGACATATCCCCATCAATGGATGAAGCAGGGAAATAGTACAACACATGATCGATCAATTCCATGGGACTAGGGAAGTGGCAGTCTGTAGATTACATCAGGGTTGAATGACTCAGCCCTCAAGTGGTCTGTAAATCAGCCCGCACATGATCGATCAATTACTGTAGGTTTCTCACAACTTCTCAACACCAGGAAGCAATGTTGGTCAATAACATTTCTAACCAGAGATGGAATGTGATTCCTAAAGGTAAGATTCATGTCAACAAGGACACTTCCACTACAATGATGGTGGGAGTTGTCTTAAGAGCAACCATCAGAGACGTGAGTGGAAATATTGTGATGACAACATACCTTTTCAGAAAGTTGCAAAGCTTAGAGGAATTGGGCTGAGGTGATCGGAGTCCCTCACTCGATCTCACCGACGTCAGAGGGGCAGATTGAGTCTGCAGCGGTGCTTCGTCTTAGCTTGGTCCAAATAGGCGGCGGAGGAAGGTTCCTGACGATAGAGATCTGCGTGCGGCCGGCAAGTTGGCACTCCGCTACTGGAAAATGGCACACAACGCGCCGCCACCAGTCTCCACCAGCACCTAGCTAGGGCGACGATCGACCAGGTCGACACTCCACGCGTTGGTCTGAGGAGCGAAGATCAATCAAGAAAGAGCAGAGCGCTAGATCGGACTATCGTGGTTTTTTAGAGTGTGAAGGGGAAAACTTGGAGTGGGAAGTAAGTATTGTGTTACTATTTACTTTTCTAATTTGGTATGGCAATTTAAGATTGCCACTAATTAAAAATAAAAATGCATTTAATGTTGTGTCCTTTTTAGAAACTTTATAATAGGTGGTTTAGAGGCATTTTATTTAAAAATGCATGTATATTAGAAAGATAGTGGCTTTTTTTTATAAAAGTCACTAGAATAAATGCCACTATTAGGCAATTTTGCTATAGTGATAGAATCTTATACAAGAAATCATTGTGGAATCTCAAGTTCCTTATGCAACATAAAACTCATAGAGCTAGTAGAACATGCCATCAGCTTAAAAGCTTATGATATCTTATAACTCAGAAAGGTGGTGAGTTGATCATAAAATGATCAACAAACAACCTATCTAGAAGTTACTGAGGGACTGGAGTCTGTGAAATGGATTGAGTCCATTATAGAGTCCATGTACACCAACAAGGAACCTTGGTGGCACCACCTAAAGGGTAAATCCATAGGGTGAAGTTGGGTGTTCAAGAAGAAAACTAACATACATAACCTAAAAGGACACATTGGTTGCAAAGGTTTTTAAACCAGTTCAAAGTGTTGAACATAATGAAATACCTTCACCAATTGTTGTGCTTGCTATTGTAGCTTATCAAGACTAATAGATTTGACATATGAAGATTAAACCACATTCCTTAATAGGAATATTTGAGAGGATGTGTACGTGACACAGCCAGAAGGTTTTATAACTTGATTAATGCAAATTAAGTCTATAAGCTACAATGACTGATCTAGAGGTTGAAACATGCATCTCAGAGCTGGAATCTTTTGATTTTACAAGATAGTCAAAGAGTTTGACTTGATTCAAGATAAAATATGGAATATTTTATTACAAAAGACTTAGTGGGAACATATGAATATTCGACATATTGATGGGAATAACCTTGCATGGAAATATCCTTCTTTAAGAAGGATTAGTTGAAACATCCTATGTGTTGGAATGGAGATCTATACAGATACATCTGAATAGTTTCTTGACCTAAATAAGAGTTGTATACTGGCTAGATGCTGAAAGAATTCAGCATAAAGAATTCAATGAGAGAGAATATGTCCATGATGCATGGGATTTGTAACATACTCAGATTTAGGTTAATGGGTTGACCGTCCCTTATTCTAGACACCTATGATTATGTTAGTATCTATAACCTCTTCTCAAATTTAAGGTTTATTATGATAAAATGAATACAATTAAAATAATGTAGTTGAAAAATCCTTTACATTTAATACATTAGGTTTTCATAGCCAAATTAAACTAATAAAAGAATTTGACAATGAATACACCAAATAATAAGTTTGGCCCGAAATTGATCCTCTAGAAACCTATAGGAGTACAAGATGAGAGAAGTATGATTTAATAGGAAATAATGTTCCACCATTTGATTAACTGAGGGGAGTAAATAAACTTAATGAGTTATCAAGTTATAATATTTGAAATCTAATACAAAACATTTTCAAAACATAAAATTGATGCCAAAATTAGATTCCTCAAATCCCAATTGAATTAGTAATAAAAATATAGGTCTTGTAGATGTTGTTTCCTCCTCTAATTTAATAGGAAGGAGGAATATGTATCACAACTTATGCATAAATTGACATTTTAATTAACTCTATTGTATACCCATAATGTCCCCATGGTAATCCCATGGCATACATCACGCGTTTTGTCTTCCTCAGCGCAGACTTAGTCTACTCTCTGACTTTTTTCCTTCCCAATAAGTTGGTTATGACCAACTCGTCCCCCCTTTTGTTCCACTCAACATGAACATGTCCTTTGTAATCCCTTCTCTCACCCCATGACTCTTTCCTTCCTCTCTTCTCCTTTGTAAAACCCTAGTCATAGTTATCACTTCATCACCGATGCCAACAACCAAACCACAAAAATAGAGAAACACTAGAGACTACCGCCTCTCTTCATCCTCCTCTTTTCCTTTCCTTCTAAACTCGACTACATCCCAACAAGCCTTCCTCCCTCTCTCAATGTTGTGAATTCGGGAAGCAAGCAATTGTTACTACCAAATGGCAGTGCACCATTGATGAAAGCACCTATGATGACCCACATTTCCTCCCTCTCCTCCCCTTGGGTCATGCGCCTTCATTACTAGGTGTATATTCTCCATTGTTGTCTACTTCATCTTATCCTTCTTCCTACCACACAACTTGCATAATTCCTACCACCTCCTCTCCTCGCCATATACAATGATCATTTCCCCATCTCTTCATCACATGTAGTGGTTGCCACAAGGATCAGATCCAGTGGCCACAATGCTTCCATCACCAACATATCCTTCTTCCTCCACTCTATGGTCTTCAACCCAATAAGCTATCATCGGCCATTGTTGATGTGATGTTGGTTGCTTCAATCCTTCACGACACCACCAGGCTCCAACCTTTGCAGAACCTTCTCCAACCTCATCGTCCTGCTCTTCAGCCTCCATCAAACTTGCATATGATTTAGCATCAAAGACCAGTAGACCTTCAAACCTATAAATTATGGTTAATATATCGTTCATAGGTTAGTCATCACTTCATCTATATGTGATTTGCAAATTTCAATAAATCGTCCATTACTAACTATAGTCATTAGTATACTATCTACTTTGTAAATATAAATATGAGATTTGTGATCAATCTAGATCACATTGGCTGTCGGTGAGAATAATAGATAAGATAGGTATATGGTCTGAGATACTAACGACAATACAAAAAACTCAACATATATATAATATAATCAAATGTATGGCATGGATGGATACATGCTAATGCACACTTATAAGTTATGTTTCATATGACCTTACGTTCTATTTAAACTAGAGTCTTGAATGTTCTCTATAGATCGATCGTGCCAACATACATACTAATGCATATACATGCATGAATAAATACTATATGATGTTTCTTGGCCTATTTTCTTAAGTTTTCTAAGAGACAAAGGATTAAGTACATATAGTATTTGGAAGGCTTGATGATAATTAGGATGTTGCAACTTAAACTCACATAGTACATCAGTGCTAACTATAATAGTATATATATTGTCACTTACATATACAGTCATATCCACAATTACAGAAAGGATATAACTACAAGGATGGTCAATTGAGAGGGAATGTAGACTAACATCTCAATAGTAAATAAAGACAAAGAAATAACTTGATATATCAATGTGTGATTTTATATGAAAATGGAATAGGTATGTTAAATCTAACCCATCAATATAATGGTCAATAAGAAGGTGGTGATATGTATGGGACCATGAGTAAATGTGTATGAAAAAATATGGTACCATGCCTTAGAGTTTACATTTCATGTAATAACAACCACATGAACATTAATACATATATAAAGGATCATACATTCAATTAATGAGATCAAAAACCCTAATATGTCATTAGGTTATCGGGAATAGGGTAAGAACAATATAGAAATCTATAATAGGAATGTATACATAGGTTTTCTTCATTTAACTACATACCTTATATGTTCCTAGGATGAAAACTCGATTTTGTGGACCAAGTATATAAATTGAGTTAAGCTTCAGCTATGAAGATCAGGTATGCACATCCTCTATTTTATTTTGGGCATTATCTGACTGAAAACTACATTCTTTTAATGAGGCATATCTTTAACTACTAATTCTTTTGGAAATACAACTCCTTAGACATTTATATTTCCTATTTATGACTCATTATATCCTTGTGGTTTCGAAACTACTTTCTTTATATGGGTTTTTTGGGCCCCTCTTGCTATGATTGCCTTTTATGTGAAATTGACTAAAGTGATAGTTTTGTCACTCTATTTATACATGTTGCCTGTTTGACTAGAATATCTAGAATAGTGGTACTTATGTAAAATCATACTTATAAAGGGTGTGCATGTTCTTCTCAGGGTGTGCGTTTCCACCCTTATTTATTTCTAGGCCATGTTTTAGGTATATTTAGTCTACATTATTATGCATGCAAAAGTTATTGTTTTATATTGAGATTGTTGATAACTGTTATGGCAAGACACTTTTGTCCCTATGCTTTTAATCTAGAATATCCCTCATTTCTCTTTCTATATTTCCCTCTAAGTTACCTAATTGAAAATATCCCTCTTTTTTTAGAACATCCCATTTGTATACTTTTAAACCAATATAATGCTCAAAGTGTTTATTATACGTACATACTCAGCCTATGTTGACCTACATGCCATTGCTTCCTATTTTTTGGGTGATGTTTCCTTCCACCTAGGTGATGGTACATTAAAAGACAACAATGCAGGAAGATAGTATGCGTGGTATTGGACCTATGGATAGCTTGGAATGGTCAAGTTGCCCTCTACAATAGGTCTTGTAAGTGATTACATTTATTATATGTATACCTTTTTACTTTGTTATACCACCTTTTATGGTGAGACACACTTGTAAATGAATCATCATGTAACTTTGTAATAGTTATGTTTTCTCTTCTTGTAAACTTTTATGGTTTCAAATATACATACATTTTAGAAATGAATGAAATTCCTCCTTTCCTTCATATTTGTAATTGGATGGACTTATTATTCAATTCATCGAGGAGTGGGTCCGCTATCGGATCCCACTCTTTACAAAATGGTATCAGAGCCTAAGCAGTCGGTAACTTTACTATTCCAAGTTATCCTAGGTTGACCCTTAATTAGGTAGGTTATTCTTTAGAGATCATTGTTAGTCCTACTTCTTTGTAGTGGTTTAACAATTAGTATTTAAATCCCTTCTAAAAATGGTAACTACATCTTCTTACACCACATTATCTATTGAGACACAATACTTGACAAACCATTATTACCCTACCCTCTCTACGGAGGTCCAATGATCACTACATTTGAATTGACTCTTCTAATGATATATTTGTAACATATTGAATTCTGGAAATATTGTCTTTTGATCCTCTTTCCTATCTTTTCGTTTCATTTCTATCCTCTTTGGCTTTTCTGTTTAATTTGTGGTGAATATGATGGTTTAATGAACATTTGTTCACCTTTTCTATCAATATTTAGGTTTATGCACAAATACCTCAGTGAAAGCTTAGAAATGGGCTTAATATGTAAAATGTCCACTTAAGTAATAAAAAGGATAAAATATTTCGTCCTAGAACTTTCTAGTGCTTTTTAGAATATGAAAAAGAAATTAAATCCCGAGTATAAATAAAGGAGATGATAAATGCAACAATTGGAGATAATATATTGGGTAAAAGAAGATAATGAGGAGAATGTTGTTCCAAAAATCATAAATGGAAACTCATTAAGATAACTTGGCACTCAATCTTGTTTTCTTTCACTGAAAGAAAGTTAAAGGCCAAGTATCACCTAACTTGGAAGATAAATGTATATATTAAATTCTTTATTAAAAGAAAGTAGGAAATAATCCAATAAAGTAAAATAAAATGTCTAATGTCCTCAAGTTGGATAAATAACTCCAAATTCATGATCTAAACATAGAAATAAGCCTTTGGGAAAATTTGCAACTAATTTGGATAATGTTTGGATAATGAGTAAAAATAGGAGAGAGAAAGTGTATAGAATCTTCCATAAATTAAATAAATAAATAAATAATGTCAACTTGTGAAATTAATGACAAAATTGTGTTCTAGTCTCTTAGAGTAACTTATAGGTGAAGTTTCACAAAATTTGATCCCCGCTAATGAAGGACGAAAGAGAAAATGACAGTTGAATTATTTAACCTACTAAAAGTCTCGAAAAGGCAAAACTAATTCCATATTTGGATTCTACACATCAAAATCAGTCAAGATGTAAATTTTGGTTATTTTTTGAAACTGTTTAAGCCCTCAAATAAAGAGAGAGAAATTCATTTAATAATTTAATGCTCCACTTTATTTGTATTCTGATTTGGATAAGAACTTTAATTTAATATGTCACGCGAGCCATCAACAACTGGATCTTTGTAAAATTGTGGATTTTTGACTTAATTTTGAGCACAGAAAATCTTTTAAGGTGTGTAGGATGTGCTAGAGTGACCTTTTGATATTATCAGATACTCAATTATATAAATGAATACATGATTTGACGGGTTGAAATGACATTTGAGATTATACATGCACCTATATTGTGAAGATAACACCTTACCTTGACTTATGTGTTTATGAGACTAATCATGAAGTCAGATGTTTACGTGGTCCAATTTGTGCCTCTTTTAAGGAATTGATCGACTGGTCTTTTGTGGGTGTTTTGACATCAAACTTTTATTTAGTGTAATCTGAATGATGAGGAAATTACGTCCCTAAGTCAATGGTATTCGAGTATTCCTACAAAGAACTATAGGGTTGTGTAGTTAATAAGATAAACAATATGTTGACGGCAATAGCACTAGGTCTGATATTTATGCATTAGCCTAAGTTTTTCTAGAACTTGCGCCATACAACGTCTGAGACAAGGGAGCCACGGATCGGCTCAGCTGAGGCAGTGTTCCTAGTCCTTGGATTCCATCTGATAGTTGTGGACTCATTCCTTGCAGTTACATGATTGTGGACAACTCCATGATCTGCTACTCACAGGTCGTGGGTTGAGGGTAACTTTGGAGTGGGCAGATAGGCACCTACCCCTCATTTGGGATGTGAAATCACGACATGAGAGGGAATGAGCAGCCAACCATCTTCTTCCACTACCATGGTTCACTCATATGTAGGGATGACGATGGCAGAGAGGTTATGAGAAGGAGTTAGGAGGGAAACCAAAGGCGCTATCTCCCCCTTCCTTGTCCACCACTGTGGTAGGCCGTGCTATAGCCGCTTTGACCTGGAGTAGTTCCTCACTGGAGAAGACCCTCACCGTAGTACCCAACGCACGGTAGAGTAGAGTCCCTCAGACGACAGACTCACTTGTAGAAGATCGTGTTCCACATGAGGAGAGTGAGAGACTGCCAAGGAGTACTCGCCGCAATCCAGCCTGGTGCGGCGACACCCACAGAAGGAGGAGACGCTAGCCGATCCCAACACTCTGACCTGGTGGCAAAGCATGCCGGAGCAGCCCCCCATGGCGGTGGCGCCTGAAATTGGACACAGAGGAGGAAACTCCAGGCTTATCCAAGATGGTGGCCAGAAGTGCAACTTGTGCTAGAGGAGGTGAGGAGAAAAGCAACGCCAGTGATAGCTCACCAGGCAGGAGGACTGAGATGGAACCTTCACCGGATTCCAGCCTGGGGCGGCAGCACAACTGGAAAGGCGGGTGACCCCATCTCATCACAAGGAGGAGGAACTGTTATCCAACCTAGCCAAAGGATCGAGTAATAGGTAGGCACAGAGGAGCACCACCGGGCCCTAGATCCGCGATCATCAATGCTCCTTGAACAACCACGTCGGCAGTCGTGACACATGGAGTCGCACAAGAAGACACTCACGTCAAACGGGAGATCGCGCGAGAGAGAACGAAAAGAGCAGACCAGACCCAGTCGCCCAAACCAAGCCGAGAGCTGGCCGACTCAGTTTGAGCAGACCACGCATGCCTAAACCGCCAGGTCACCCAGGCCATAGAAGAGAAGCGCCTCTCACAGGCCACGTGGCAACGCGTGATTGCCTAGAAAAAGGTAATAATTCAGTAAATGTCTAGATCTTGTATAATTCACATTAATTAGCACGCTTATTGGAAAAATACAAATAAGGTACCAAAATGTTTAGAAAAATGAATAGAACACAGTAGAATCATAATATCAGCCTTTTATGCTTTAATATCAGTTATATCATGTAAGATGTCTAATGCTTGTTTAATGGATAATAAATACCAAACGATGTCATAAAATAATGAGAAAATACCAGTAGATCATAAATCATGTTTATAATCCATCTAGTGTTAGTAATTATGATGTTGGGGGCACGAAGTCATGTATTTGCTTAATGTGGCTAATTAGGGCTAGTAACCCGAATTAATGTGCAATAAATACATACATGCTTAATAAATGATGAAATTTACATAGTAAGATCATATCAGTGTTTGGAACCTTAGGTTTAATTATGAGATTACAATGATGCATAGAATCCATCTTATATGAAGATGACCCTTGATACATGTTATGAAACCCTTATTTAGGTTAATGATGTAACCTAGGGTTAATATGTGCACAAAAAGGATATAAAGCCTAATGTTCAGACAATGAACCATAATCTGGAAAACGACATCAGTAAGATAACTCTAAGACAAGAATACAAGTAACAATGAGAATAATCCAATGAACTAAGTGAAACCCTAATATGAACACGATTAGGGTTAAGATGGGATGTAAGATGATGAGAACCTAATGATAGTATATGATCTTGTCTTGATCAGGTTTAATAAAGTTATAGATGACATGAGGAATATGTGATTAGAATGATCTATCTCTTTGGAAGGTACGCCATTACCTCTTACTTGTCTTATTATACACTATGCTTGTGTTATATGGTAGTAAATACTTGGTCCTAACACTAGAGGTCCTCCTTTGTTAAAGAGTTTGAAGCTCTTGCTGATTCACATCTTGTCTTAACTTGACATATCTTATCTCACAAAAGCCTAGTTACTTGCATCATCAACACTTATATCAAATCCTCAAAACTAGACTTAAGTCCTGAAAGACATTCATATATCATCATAACCATCTTATGTCATCTAAATAAGACTTGCATCATATCATCAAAACTTATTTCATCTATTCATCTATCATATATATCAAAAAGGCTCTAGACATCTAATCTAGAACTACTCTCTCTTCTAGACTGATGCCATTCACTTTCACTTAGGTTGCATGATCACCTCCTACTCATACATGCCTGGGGAGACATTTTTGTAATACATATACATAATAAAATATTATATAGTTTTTCTCTATTAAAACAAGCATCAGAAAAAACTGTCGAGGTTCGATCCATTTGGAATCAAAAAACCAAATCCTAAAAATGAGTGTCCCACACATAGTAAAGAGTATAGTGACATGAAAACTAGTGAAAGGGTGAGAACAAGGGGTAGACTAGTATAGCTACTCTAGACAACGTATATGTCAAGGGTTTCTCTTCCCTTGATGCACGTCATTTCTAAATAATGCAACGTCCCATACCGCTGCACTATAAGGAAAGAACGACATCTAAGGACTTGTTATACAACAAGCACCAGTCTAGACCTAGTTCTTCGACATCTAGGTGCTAACCTATAGGCTAGGTCAGATCTAGTCTCTAAAATATGACTAATCTAGTCTCTAAAAGATGACTAATCTAACCCTAAATATTATTAAGTTCAAGGTTCTTTAGTTTTGAGTTGCATAATGAGCAAATGTCAGGCTTTGCTATTGTTCATGCCCTGATACCACCTGTGACATCCCCGAATTTTGTAAAACTTAATCTGATGTGTGACGTCCAAATTGAAAACCCTCACCTCAGCGAGAATCCCAATTTAAACACCCCACACTAGGCTAAGAAGAAGAAAATCAAGGGAGTCAGAAAGAAACAATCAATAGTACATGCACATGAACAATAATAACCATTCAACACATGTTCGCCATTCAACATATAATTACAACATGAATTGTAACAACATTTGATATTACATATTGAATAGTAAACTTCTACATATACATGTACTACCACTAAACAACAGGATCTAAAGACAACACCAGAGAGAGTGAGACCCAAACGGAAAAGGTCAGAGAACCTAAACTCTAAGATATGTGGAATATGAGAAATATGTGATATGATATGTCCTAAACTAGAATACTCCTGAGTGATTGAGTTGAGTCACTTTATGCATGGTTCATATAGCTTTCTTGAACCTTAGATGTCCTTGGGAAGACCAAACCCTAGAGTCAGAGAGAGGCTGGTTATATGAACATGTGAACATGAATATGAGTGCCTGCCATCTGGGTGAGGGAGAGAGAGAGCCCCAGACCCTGGAGGAGGTAGCTATGTTAGTTTTTGTGAACCCTCATGCTTGGGTTGGTGGTTTCCCACATAGGAATCTAGTGGTGTATATAAGAGAGTTTTGGGTAAGCATGTTTCATGGGTAGAAGACCTATGAAGAAAATCACATAGCATGTTTTGGTTTGTGCTTATGTGGCTAGAGCTTGTAAAGCTATTGCTAGTACCAATGAGGTAGACCCGGAAACCCTAAACCAAGAAGGGAGGATAAATTATATGTATATGAGATACTCATTAAGTTGAGTTAGCTCAGAGAGACTGAGCATGGCACTACCCTTGTGGTATGGGTTAGGACAACCTTAATCATACTATATAAAGTTTTGATACATGTTTGACAAGACACTCACATAAGTTTTTGTAGCACAAACATGATATAATATATGTAAATCTGATCGTAATATGTGATTCAATCTTGAGACGTGATATATATACATGATATGATGGAAAAAACTTAAAGATGGTTTAATAGATATTAATGCATAAATGGTTAATCATATACATGAATCATGATGATAATGTGATATACTATGAGCAAGGAAATAATATCATATGAAGGAAACATGTTACATGAGGTGTTAATTTTAGTGCTTAATGAAGATGAAAAATATAGTAGAACAGTTAGTACAACATAACAATTATGACACCTTGATATGATCTAGATGGATAAAGTTGGTTGACTATAGTTAACTCCCTCCTAAAAGGCATATGTTAATGTTAAACATGTTCTAACTTTTAGCTCAATAAAATGTTGATGACACCTTGATGTAATGGGCTAACTTTAGTTAACTCATTTAGAACATGGTAATATGATGACGGAACCCTAATGCATGTGAAGAGATAAGGAAGCAACCCTAACATATGAGATATGTCATGACATAATTAGAAGTTTCTAAACCCTTTTTTATCTTTTAAAACAGGATAGTTAACCCTAGATTCTTTCAGAATCTCCTAGAAAGATATAGTATAGTTATGGATCTTTGTTTGTTGATGTGTTGCACCTAGAGTGTTTCCTTAAATATGGATGAATATCTTTGGTTTCTTTTAAAGTAAGAGATGGCTTAATTTCGAGGACAAAATTTATTTTAAGATGTATATGATGTGAAAAAGTGGATTTGTGAATTAATTTCGAGGACAAAATATCTTTTAAGGTGTGTAGGATGTTATAGAGTGACCTTTTGATATTATCATATACTCAATTATATAAATGAATACATGATTTGATGGATTGAAATGACATTTGAGATTATACATGCACGTATATTGTAAAGATACCATCTTACCTTGACTTATGTGTTTATGAGACTAATCATGAAGTCAGATGTTTACATGGTTCAATTTGGGCCTCTTTTAAGGAATTGTTCGACTGGTCTTTTGTGGGTGTTTTGACATCAAACTTTTATTTAGTGTAATCTGAATGATGAGGAAATTATGTCCCTAATTCAATGGTATTCGAGTATTCCTACAAAGAACTATAGGGTTTTGTAGTTAATGAGATAAACAATATGTTGACGGCAATATGCACTAGGTCTGATATTTATGCATTAACCTAAGTTTTTCTAGAACTTGCGCCATACAACATCTGAGACGAGGGAGCCACGGATCGGCTAAGCTGAGGTAGCATTCCTGGTTCTTGGATGCCATCTAACAGTAGTGGACTCATGCCTTGCAGTTACATGATCGTGGACAACTCCATGATCTGCTACTCGCAGGTCGTGGGTTGAGGGTAACTTTGGAGTGGGTAGATACGCACCTACCCCTCATTTGGGATGTGAAATCATGACATGAGAGGGAACGAGCAGCCAACCATCCACTTCTACTACCATGGTTCACTTGTATGTAGGGATGACGATGGTAGAGAGGTTATTAGAAGGAGTTAGTAGGGAAACCAAAGGCTCCATCTCCCCCTTCCTTCTCCACCACTGTGGTAGGCCATGTCGGAGCCGCTTTGACCTGGAGTAGTTCCTCGCTGGAGAAGACCCTCACCGTAGTACCCAACGCATGGGAGAGCAGAGTCCCACAGACGACAGACTCACTTGTGGAAGATCGTGTTCCATGCGAGGAGAGTGAGAGACTTCCAAGGAGTACTCACCACAATCCAGCCTGGTGCGGCGACACCCACAGAAGGAGGAGACGCTAGCTGATCCCAACACTCTGACCTGGTGGCAAAGCACGCCAGAGCAGCCCCCCATAGCGGTGGTGCCTAAACTTGGACACAGAGGAGGAAACTCCAGGTTTGTCCACGACGGCGGCCAGAAGTACAACTCGTGCTAGAGGAGGCGAGGAGAAAAGCAATGCCAGTGATAGATCACCGGGAAGGAGGACTAAGATGGAACCTTCACTAGATTCCAGCCTGGGGCGGCGGCACAACTGGAAATGCGGGTGACCCCATCTCATCATGAGGAGGAGGAACTATTATCCAATCTAGCCAAAGGTTCGAGTAGTTGGTAGGCACAGAGGAGCACCACCGGGCCCTTGATCCGTGATCGTCGATGCTCCTTGAACAACCACGCCAGTGGCCGTGACACAGGGAGCCACACAAGACGACACTCACGTCAAACGGGAGATTGCGAGAGAGAAAGAACAAAAAGAGCAGGCCGGACCCAGTCGCCCAAACCAAACCGAGAATCGGCCAACCCAGTTTGAGCAGACCACGCATGCCTGAACCGTCGGGTCACCCAGGCCAAAGAAGAGAAGCACCTCTCACATGCCACATGGCGACGTGTGATTGGCCAAAAAAAGGTAATAATTCAGTAAATGTCTAGATCTTGTATAATTCACATTAATTATCACACTTATCAGAAAAATACAAATAAGGTGCCAAAATGTTTAGAAAAATGAATAGAACATAGTAGAATCATAATATTAGCCTTTTTATGCTTTAATCTCAATGATATCATGTAAGATGTATAATGCTTGTTTAATGGATAATAAATACCAAATGATGTCATAAAATAATGAGAAAATACCAGTAGATCGTAAATCATGTTTATAATCCATTTGATGTCAAAAATTATGATGTTGGGTGCACGAAGTCATGTAATTTGCTTAATGTGGCTAATTAGGGCTGGTAACCCTAATTAATGTGCAATAAATACATACATGCTTAATAAATGATGAAATTTACAGAGTAAGCTCATATCAGTGTTTGGAACCTCAGGTTTAATTATGAGATCACAATGATGCATAGAATCCATCTTATATGAAGATGGCCCTTGATACATGTTATGAAACCCTTATTTAGGTTAATGATGTAACCTAGGGTTAATATGTGCACAAAAAGGATATAAAACCTGATGTTCAGACAATGAACCATAATCTAGAAAGTGACATCAGTAAGATAACTCTAAGACAAGAATACTGTTGCGTTTGACAGGAGGCAGAGAAGGCAGTGGAAACAAAAAGTTTCTCCCCCAAACCCGGAACAAGGAAACGCGTCAACGTCTATACAATAGGAAAGGATGGTTTTTGGAATCATACCTTGTCCCGAGGCTTGCTCGACGACAATACCTCACGGCTTGTGCAGTCTTCACCTCCGGTCTTGGACGGTGTCTGTGTAGCTCCTGGTCGCACCGGGACTGACAGGATTGAAGGTTGTCCTCCTAGCGGCAGAAACCTCCCGCCTCTAAAGTAGTCCACACGGACCACCTAGAACTCCAATCCCCTTGTCCCATAAGGAATTGGAAGGAGTCGCACCCTCCTATTGGCGTACTAGTCGCCAACACACTCTCCCGCACCAATTGCTTTTTGCAATTGTCCTTCCCTTGCTTTGCCTCCCTTATCGGGTAGCAATTGCTCAGGCTCTCTCTTGGTTACCAAAACCAGAGAGAATGACAAATTGCAGAGCAACTGGTTTGCACTGAGTTGTACTTTGAGAAGCCCCCAATACCCCTATATATAGGAGGGTCATGGGACAAGGTTCTCCATCTCAGGCAATGCAGGACTAAAAGCAGGAGTAGAAGGGTTCGAGATTTTCCACAAAACAACCAACTCGCAACCTGAAGCGATCCTTTCACAACTGACATGGTCGGTTGGGGACCTGAACCGGTCGGTTGACACCTCAACCGATCGGTTGGGACTCCTCAACCGATCGGTTCACTTCTGAACCGGTCGGTTGGTAGTCCTGGTCGATTCCCGATTGATTTTCCTACTTTTGTTTCTAATTGGTATCGAATACCAATCTTTGTTCCAATCAAATTGGGCAAGTGAAACGCAAGGAAAATTCTCACCAATCCTACTTTCCCAACTTGCTCGGTTGCACTAGTTGAATCGATCGTTTCAACATTTGAAGCAATCATTTCACCCTGACCATGAGCCGATCGACTCAACACTTGAGCCGACCGGTTCACCAAGCTCAGTCGATCGGTTCATCACATGAGCCGATCGGTTGGGAGTGCAGATTGTGCAGAATCAGTCAATTGCGGTTTCAATCAATCTGATACTCTAATCAATCTGTCAAACACCTTGAACACTATGATTTTGAGCTATCAATCAATTGAGTGTTTAATTGAACTACTAAACTCCTTTAGTAATCAATCTAAACATTGTTTGTGGACAAAACTCCTCTTCCAGGTTGAATCCTTGTGTGTGACCCTGCAAGTCCTTTTTCACGTTGGCAGTGAAAGTCCATAACACTTATGACTTCACAAGCAAAGAGTGGTGCCTAGTCACACATCAGTGCTACCCAAGTGAAATAGAAAGTTGGAGAACAACTTTCAATCCTACAATCTGTGAATGGTGTTATAGTGAATGTATAATTCCTTTGTCACTGATATCCCGAATGAACTCGAGGCATGGAACAGTCATCTTGTCAACGTTCATTCACTTTCTTGATCTCAGAGCAGATTGTAAGAGATATGTATGACATCAATATCACATACTGATTCACACATGCGTGCGCACACCTATTTCAATCCTACTCATCAAGTGGCCTTGGATATCAAACTCCCTCAGGAGAGACAAATCCCATATCTATCACTCACCCCTCAAAATCCCCATGTGTCAAAGCCATCCAATCATCACCTTTATAACAACCCATGTTTCAGGACTGCGTTTGATGATGTCACAGTGTGCCCAACGACATGTGTTGAGTGTAGTGATTTCAGGTCAAAGAATCACATTCACCACCATCACTGTGAGTACTGACTGTGACTACCATGTCATGGTTCCATGTGTCAAACTCACGGTGGGTCTGTCTGGTACACTTGTTCTCTAACAAGTACCTATGTGTTTGGTTTGATATCTCTATATCATGACTAATGAGATTCTTTCATCAACCAACACCACAATCTAGTCTTGTGTGTCATTGTTGTCTATCTACCTTCCACAATGACATCCGACTATGGACATAACAAGAATGTACAAACTCTTAGCATCCGTATGATCTCATCGTTCAGGTCCTCAACCTGAAAGCATACGTCATTGAGTATTGTCATTCTCTAGACATTCAATCTGTTCTATCACTATCTCATATGACTGAACCAGAAAGAATTGGAAGCTTGCCTTTGTTGTTTATCAAATCAATCTTAATGTATCCCGCCAATCATCCCATGATTGGATCTCATGGCATACATACCAACAGACTCCCACTTGCAGTGTGAGCCAATCACCCTTGAATCATATTCATAGTGATCTTCAAACATGTCCCACATGTTACTGTGCTCTAGTGCGAACATAGTGAGTAATGGCAACACCTTGCCAAAGTCAGTTTTTAACTGCATGTCTCTCATCTCTTCGCTGTACGTCATACGTATGAGATGGAGTTGCCGTAATATGTGATCTAGTATTCCTTTGCTAACCTTTAGCCACATTGCATGATCAAGGATTCCATACTTGTCATCAATGAGTAGAATATCTATAAGTTCATCTTATGAACTTCCAGATCCATATAGTATCCACTGTTGCTTAACACATAGATACTCAGCATTTCCTTTTAAATAGTTTTATTGGAACACTTCCAATTATCAAGAAACTTTCACTTTTATATATCCTATATATATAATTTGCGATTAATATTCTGTCCTTTCAGAAGTTCACATCAATGTAACTCTTTACATTGAACTCTTCCTTATCTCCATAGAACTAGTACTTCTCAAGTACTTATCAAGTTCTTATGGTTTCCAGTAACCCTTACTGGAAGTAGACAAACATCCACTCGTCATGTCCCACATACGAGTTATCAAGATGAGCACATCATATTGTCATGTCCTACATACAAGATGATGAATGCATTTTATTCTTGCCATGCAAGATGATGGGGTGATTACATACATGATAGATCCACATCTATTCTTAGTGTTCCCATTCTTCATAAGAATTAGACACTTGGCCTTGGGATACTAACTCCATATAACATGGATAAGTTTTCTCCCACTAAATCTATGTATACTGAACTCTTCAGTACAGATTTCCAATGTATTCTTTCTCTTTTTAGGTCAAGAGGTTTTCGATAACTATCTCTATATATCTCTATTCCTATCACATAGGAAACATCTCTATCTTCCTTAAAAATAATTTCCACTTTGGATTTCCATTTTAGAACATTTCCATTTCACATCAATATGTGGAATGTGAATACGCTCCCACTAAATCACAGACCCCTTCTTTATCTTTGACATATCAGTCAAACCCTTTGACTATATCATCAAAGTAAAGATCCAATTCTGAGTTGCTTGTACTCAATCAATCACATCGATTAGTCCATTTTAACTTATAGACTTCATTTGCATTAGTGGATTCATAAACCTTATAGGTTGTGTCATGTACACATCCTTGTTTTATTCCTCATAGGAATGCAGTTTTAGTATCCATATGCCAAATGTCTTAGTCATTAAGTTGCAATCAACAAGCATCATCCTTCTCAAAATGTTATCCATGTGTCTTAACACTTAAGACTTATTTGCACTTATGGATTTTATTCCAATGGGTGCTACCATCAAGGTCATACCTTATGGTTCACATGGATATCATTTAGGATGTAATGGTCATAAACCATAACTCAAAATTCGATTCCTCATATTCATCTAGATAGTTGACTCATCACATGAACTCATCACATAGATAATTGAGATGTATCTGTCAAGGATATAAGAACTCACAACTCCTTGTGATTCTCAATGTCCTATATTAGTGTGGGGTATTCTTTTATTAAGAAGAATTCAGTTATTTGATAATCATTCTCTAACTCCTTAGAGTATGATTTCTTCTTGATTTAGACATCACCATGCCTTAATCATGAGTTCACTATGATACACTATCATAATCACTCAAAAGGATCTCAAACATTTGGTCCAAGTATTTCATTCATTGATCTCATCAAGAATTAACACTTTACCAAATTTGCACTTCATCTAAGATAATCTTGAACACTTCAATATATTCATATTGGTATTTCTCTAAACACCATTTGAAGTATTAGCATTTGTTCCAATAGGTATGTATATACATCACATGTATTATACCTAATTGGATAATCATTCTCCCACTACCTTTAGTGAATATTGATTAATCATGTCCAAGATATTCATGTCTCTTACTGGTTCTCTAACCAAAAGAGTCTAGATTTATCCATCATATGGACACTAGAAATGAATTTCTCATGATTGATGCTAATTTGATTGTTTGAGTTATAAATAACTTTAGGTATCATTTTATATTATACATACCATGTATCACAAGATAAACAAGGCATTGCCACAAAGATCATATCTTTAAGATTGAAACATCAACTTTATTACTTGCCATCATTGTCATACAATATGCAATAATAAAGTGTTTCTATCTACTGGAAATATATGAAATAGCAGTTCTCAACTCTATTTCGTGCCCTTTAGGCTGAAATAAACTGAAAGATACTCCTATCTATGGTAGCAACACTTGCTCCAATGATGGGTACTTCTTTCTTGGTCCTTTCACAAAGGCCATCACTTCTTTGCGGATCTTGCATATCATATATGATAGATCCATATCTTGGTATCATACCCCTTAGATAAAGAAGCGGTTCATTTCATGATACCTTAGGTGGAGATCTCCATCCCCACCTGCATCTTCTTTTGTTCTTCCGGATATAGAGGGAAACACCCTTTCCCCATGTGCCTTGAGGATGAAGACGACTTGGATTGTTGTCTAGCATCAGAACACTTCTTTGCTTTTCCCTTGTCCTTGCCCTTAAGAATCATCTTTTCTTTGATTACATCAAAGATTATGGTTTGGCTTTCTTCATCTTTGCCTCTACTATCCTCAACATGTCCAACAACTCTGTCAACGCTTGTCAAAGTTGTTCATGTTGTAGCTTATCATGAATTGTATGATTCTCGCAACATTTGCAATATCATACCAATAGCCAACTCTTGGCTCAGAGGGAATCCTTTTTAGTCTAGTTTTCCACATACCCAATCACATTGAGTGTGTGAATACCTTACTGGATCTCCTTCTGTCATGACATACTAAGACAGTGTCTTGGAGACATCATATGTCTCATGTTGTCTCTGCAACTCATAATTCAGAGAACACAACATCAAGCACTCCTCATAAATGTCTTCCTCGGTATGCTTCCATAAGCATACTTTCAGCCATTGATATGGTGGGATCGAGTTCATCTGGTTCTGGTATAACTAGGACTTAGAGCTTTCGCTCTTTGATTGAGAACACTTCTCTTCATCCTAGCCAGTCATGGAATTATTCCCATTTAATTTGTTGGTCTCAAAGACCGATCGCAAATAAAGTGATTATTGTTGTTTAACCATTTGTTTTAACAAAAGGAAATATATGCAATTTTAGTCCAAAACTCTTTTGACTTGTTTGATTGATTTGAAAAGTTGACGATATAATTAGGCCTTTAATTAATTATCGCTCCCACTATTTTACTTCAAATTGACAGCACTCACCATCAATTCAGAAGATTGCAGCGTAAAACCTTCTAGTGGGCAAGATCCTGAAATCCTCTAAGCCATGGACCAGCTAGGGTTGTCACCCACAACTAAGATCTCTCAGGTAGGAAACTCTTGCCAATTGCATCATATGCAACTCTTGATAAGATGTCATATGCAACTCCTTGCCATGATCATCTCCATGCCTCAAGGTTCTAGATCCTATCTAGGTCACCTTGTTATGTCCGACCCAAAGCAAACACGATGAATATGCACCCTGCTAGGGCAGACCCACACATTCATCCTTCACGCTTCCATGAGATAGATGGTGCACCACGCTTGGGCATTCCCACACTTGGTTGATCAAGCTTTTCACGTGTGTCACATTTGGAAGTCATCTAAAACTTAATATTTAATGAGGGATTTGGTTTTTATATACATATACATATCCAATCACCACAATACATAGTACGTATCATATACATGCTATATCCCACAGAAAAAATGCAAACCGATAAAAAGAGATGATTATGGCCATCCTAATGTGATTCCTCAAGCCAAGAGGAATCACGGTCATCTAGGTCTACATCACATGCAACCTGTACAAGATGAACTATGTGCCTTGCCTTCTGAGTAGATCAACTCATCACATGAATGACTTGCTCGTTCTGGCCCGGTCGTCTGGGTGCCTCCAGTCGATTGGTTGGCTCCTTCAACCGATCGGTTTGCCTGGTTGTCGTGCATCTCATCATGGCCGCCACCCGCTCGTCTCGCTCTTCGAACCGCTCATCAACCAATCGGCTCACTCCTTGAACCGATCGTCTGGAACGTCAACCGATCGGTTCACGCCTTGAACCGATCGTTTCAGCTGTCGTCAGGATGTTCTCCGTTCTTTGACATAACAGGAAATAAAATTCTATCCTATTTTACATTGTAAAAAGAGAAACCTCGAGTTACATTCAAGGGGAGCAAAGGTAGGAAAGAAATCTTGAATTATTTCGAGTTACATCAGGAATAGGAGAAGGAAGATCGGTGCGCAGACTGAGATGCAAGAAACCACATACAATCTTACACAGATAGGGTTTATTGGCCATAACCACGCTATACATCCACCACAAAACTTGTTTAAGGGTGACGCGTATCGAGTGCATTAATAATACCTATCATATATGTAAATTGGGATTTGTGGATTTAGGATTGGACATGCATAAAGCGAATTTTATTCGCATCGTATGCAATAAATAAAGGCGACAAACCAAAACCGATCATATCAATAATCCCTAAAGTATAGAGCAGTTGACGTGGCTCTGATACCACTGTTGGGTTTTAGGGGAGGCAGAGAAGGCAGCGGAAATAAAAATTTTCTCCCCCAAACCCAGAACAAGGAAACGCGTCAACGTCTATACAATAGGAAAAGATGGTTTGTGGAATCATTCCTTGTCCCGAGGCTTGCTCGGTGACAATACCTCGCGGCTTGCGCAGTCTTCACCTCTGGTCTTGGACGGTGTCTGTGCAGCTCCTGGTCGCACCGGGACTGACAGGATTGAAGGCTGTCCTCCTAGCGGCAGAAACCTCCCACCTCTGAAGTAGTCCACACGGACCACCTGGAACTCTAATCTCCTTGTCCCACAAGGAATTGGAAGGATTCACACCCTCCTGTTGGAGTACTAGTCGCCAACACACTCTCCTGCACCAATTGCTTTCTGTAGTTGTCCTTCCCTTGCTTTGCCTCCCTTATCGGGTAGAAATTGCTTGGGCTCTCTCTTGGTTACCAAAACCAGAGAGAACGACAACTTGCAGAGCAACTGGTTTGCACTGAGTTGTACTTTGATAAGCCCCCAATACCCCTATATATATAGGAGGGTCATGGGACAGGGTTCTCCGTCTCGGGCAATGCAGGACTAAAAGCAGGAGTAGAAGGGTTCGAGATTTTCCACAAAACAACCAACTCGCAACCTGAACCAATCGTTTCACAACTGACATGGTCAGTTGGGGACCTGAACCGGTCGGTTGACACCTCAACTGATCGGTTGGGACTCCTCAACCTGTCGGTTCACTTCTAAACCAGTCGGTTGGTGGTCCTAGTCGGTTCCCGATTGACTTTCCTTCTTTTGTTTCTAATTGGTATCGAATACCAATCCTTGTTCCAATCAAATTGGGCAAGTGAAATGCAAGAAAAATTCTCACCAATCCTACTTTCCCAACTTGCTCAGTTGCACTAGTTGAATCGATCGTTTCAACATTTGAAGCAATCGTTTCACCCTGACCATGAGCCGGTCGACTCAACACTTGAGCCGACCGGTTCACCAAGCTCAGCCAATTGGTTCATCACATGAGCCGATCGGGTGGGAGTGCAGATTGTGCAGAATCAATCAATTGCGGTTTCAATCAATCCGATGCTCTAATCAATCTGTTCAACACCTTGAACACTATGATTTTGAGCTATCAACCAATTGAGTGTTTGATTGAACTACTAAACTCTTTTAGTAATCAATCTAAACATTATTTGTGGACAAAACTCCTCTTCCAGGTTGAATCCTATGTGTGTGACCCTGTAGGTCCTTTTTCACGTTGGAAGTGAAAGTCCATAACACTTATGACTTCACAAGCAAAGAGCGGTGCCTAGTCACACGTCAGTGCTACCCAAGTGAAATAGAAAGTTGGAGAACAACTTTCAATCCTACAATCCATGAATGGTGTTACAGTGAATGTATAATTCCTTTGTCACTGATATCCTGAATGAACTCGAGGCATGGAACAGTCATCCTGTCAACGTTGATTCATTTTCTTGATCTCAGAGTAGATTGTAAGAGATATGTATGACATCAATATCACATACTGATTCACACATGCATGCACACGCCTATTTCAATCCTACTCATCAAGTGGCCTTGGATATCAAACTCCCTCAGGAGGGACAAATCCCATATCTATCACTCACCCCTCAAAATCCCCATGTGTCAAAGCCACCCAATCATCACCTTTATAACAACCCATGTTTCAGGACTGCGTTTGATGATGTCAAAGTGTGCCCAATGACATGTGTTGAGTGTAGTGATTTCAGGTCAAAGAATCACATTCACCACCATCACTGTGAGTACTGACTGTGACTACCATGTCATGGTTCCATGTGTCAAACTCACGGTGGGTCTGTCCGGTACACTTGTTCTCTAACAAGTACCTATGTGTTTGGTTTGATATCTCTATATCATGACTAATGAGATTCTGTCATCAACCAACACCACAATCTAGTCTTGTGCGTCATTGTTGTCAATCTACCTTCCACAATGACATCCGACTAGGGACATAACAAGAATGTACAAACTCTTAGCATTCGTATGATCTCATCGTTCAGGTCCTCAACCTGAAAGCATACGTCATTGAGTATTGTCATTCTCTAGACATTCAATCTGTTCTATCACTATCTCATATGACTGAACCAGAAAGAATTGGAAGCTTGCCTTTGTTGTTTATCAAATCAATCTTAATGCATCCCACCAATCATCCCATGATTGGCTCTCAGGGCATACATACCAACAAATACAAGTAATAATGAGAATAATCCAATGAACTAAGTGATACCCTAATATGAACACGATTAGGGTTAAGATGAGATGTAAGATGATGAGAACCTGATGATAGTATATGATCTTATCTTGATCAAGTTTAACAAATTTATAGATTACATGAGGAATATGTGATTAGAATGATCTATCTCTTTGGAAGGTACGTCATTACCTCTTACTTGGATTATTATACAATATGCTTGTGTTACATGGTAGTAAATACTTGGCATATGGTATTGGTTGAAATGATTGTTCTTGTATGCTATGTTGCTTGATCTTTCCATACTTATTGTTATGAACACATCAAACATATTATCTGTTCCATTATATGAAAGCACTAATTCTCTTTAGTAGCATAGTGCTGGAAAGTGATCATTCTCTTTGGTAGAAGATCACATTGTACAATGATCTAACTATTTGGTAGTAGATCACAAGGCCTTACATCTCATACTCTTTGGTTGTTGAGATGATGCATTATTCCCTCAAGTGGTAAATGCATGGATATATAATGGAAAATGTTCTTAAAATATGTGTTCTCTTTTGCTAATGAATATCTTTGTGCAAGTATACTCTTTTCTTATATTCTTCCGTTACTTCCAAGTATTAGTTTTATCTTATTTCCAAGATATGATGAGAGGTATATAAAAGACACGTAGGCATACTCAGTACAATATTCTTGAATATTGGGCTGACGTGTACTACATATAATCTTTTGTTTAGGTTGTGGTTATGCTCTTGAAGATCCATGATAGTTGAGAGTTGTGTGGTGAGCTGATGTACAGGTGGACCTGTTGTCTTTAGATCCTGTTGTTTAGTGGTAGTACATGTATATGTAGAAGTTTACTGTTCAATATGTAATATTAAATGTTGTAATAATTCATGTTGTAATTATATGTTGAATGGTGAACATGTTTTGTATGGTTTTATTATTGTTCATGTGCATGTGCTACTGATTCTTTCCTTCTGACTCCCTTGATTTTCTTCTTCTTATCCTAGTATGGGGCGTTTAAATTGGGATTCTCGCTGAGGTGAGGGTTTTCAATTTGGACGTCGCACATCAGATTAAGTTTTAGAAAATCCGAGGACGTCACAATCTTGATCTAATGATTTGTGGGTCATCATCTACCTGGGGCCAAATAGGAAACATGCCGCCAGTTTTGGTCGATTTTAAAATCGCAATATCTCTCTCCTATCTCAACTAAATTGAGTGGTTTTTGTTGATATCAACTTGTCTCTCAATTCCGCACAGGTTTATCCCAATATTATCATGTTTTGGCAAATATTCAAGATTTTCTCCAAGTCAGCCAAAGTCCCCTCTCACTTCAAGTTTGTAAATGCTAACCCACTCCTCATTGCCTATAAATAACTATGCTCTGAGCATACCCATCCAATTTGCAACTTCACACACCAGTCAATTGCACTTTTCATTGTTGTTTGACCCTTCAAAGGGTGATCAAAGCAGTAGGGCTTGCAGCACCCCTTTCTCTCTCCTCTCTTAATCTCCGCCAAAATTGAAGGTACTATCTTGTTCGGCTTTTCATTCTTTTTCTTTCGAGTACTTGTGCGTCGTGTTTCGTTGTGTGTAGCAAATTTTCCTAAAACTCCCAGCCAAGCATTAACAGCTCTCGTCGGCCATGGCAGTGGACGAGTTGGGGAAACCCCCCCCATGTGCTTTTACTTCTTTACCCTGCTCATTTTCTTCGTGTCTTCTCTATTTATCGTGTGAGGCATAATGGTCCTTTGCCTCTATTTGGTCCCGGCTTTGACCCTGGCCACACGGGTAGCTAGTGAGGGTGGGTTGCTTACTTAGTTGTCGCCCAATTGGCAAAGTGGAAGACCCGCCCCCACTCCCTTACTATCTCGCTCTCTCTCCCTGTTTGGACGAGGTGCGTACGTGGCACCATATGATTGGCCGATATTTAAAAATTCATATCTCTTAAACCATACATCCAAAAATAAAAATAAAATATGTTTTGGAATTAGAAAAATGTAGCTATCTAATAAAAATAAATTTGATGCCTGTTTTTTAGTTTTTAGAGTAGATGTTTTTGTGGATAATTTAATTAACTGAAAATCACCAAAAATAACCCTAAAAGTCACTATCTTGAAATACATCATATTATATGTTATTTTGATAAAAAAAACTCTAAGTAAGACAGTGGTGATGTTTTCAGAGTCGAATTCGAAGGTTTGCACAAAAAGTTAGTAACTTTAGGGTTTTAAGTGTTTAATGAATGAATATAGTTCTAATACATGAACATGGTGTTGATATTAGGTAAAGTGGAACTTTGAATTGATTAAGTGGGGCAAGCTGATAATTGGAATCAATATTAAAGGTATGTGCATTTACACGTTAAGTTGGAAATATTTGTGCCTTAACCTATACTTTTCCTTTATGAGTCTTTATTGAGCCCTATTCCTTTATAGTTGAATCTTTTGCTACACTTGCCTCATAATCAGTTTTGGAATATTGTTCTTGGGTCTTGGTACCCCTCTTCCATGTTCTATTTGATTGATGCTATTACTTGACATTGATTCTAGCATGATGATTTTATTAGACTAACTAGCTATAGTAGCGGTACTTATGTACAACCACCAATAGTTGGGGAATGTGTTATTTCTCCCCTGGGGAACGTGTTATTCTCCCCCCCCCACATGAAATATGTGTAGGTGACTAGGAATGTGTTATTCTCCCCTCACCCTTTGGTTGAAGGTCTGGTAGGTGACTCAACCCTACTTAGTTAAGGTAGTCAATATTAATCATGCATGCAATTCTTTTATTATACTTTGTTTATGGCAAGTATCTATTGAAAGCTTCTTTTATATATGGAATCATTCTCTTGTTATCTTCATCTTATGATGAATGCTAGCCTATTTTTACATATTTTTCTTATCTTGTTATCCTAGAATAATTTTGTGACACATACTTGTTTTTCCTTTCCCTTTTGTTGGGTGACTTCCCAACCACCCAGGTGATGAGCAAGTTAATGGATAAGACCTGAAGATCTTAGCTTTGGCATGGACTTAGTTGATGGAGTTGTTGCTTGGAGACAATACCATGGTAGTTAGACTTCCCTCTATCTAGATCCTATATGTGTATCTTGATGTAAACCCTAATGGAAGAATTTGATGTATTTTTGTAAAACCTTTATATGAAATTGAATATAGCTAGTAATTTTTATTCCGCTGCTTTCCAATGGTATTTTGATTACCAAATTTAGTAGAGAGGTGGTCTCACCTCTTTACAACCTCGTATCAGAGCCCATGGTAGTCAGAATCTGGCTATTTCAGTTTTGTCTCCCTAGTTAGAACCCTAGACTTGCATAGTTTCCTTTAAGTGACATGTTTACCCTAGATTTGATTTATGTTGATGAAAGGTTGATTTAGGACCCTATAGTTCCACATTAGAATCTTGATCGATAAAATCCTAAAATACTAATAACTAAAACATGCATAACTTGATGTTGTTTAGGTTTGCCTTTAGGCAACTATTAGGGCATGAAGTTGAAGCAAAGGTGTCTAGATAGGATCAAGGTTTCGGGGGCTGGCAATATTTTCCTCCGCACCACTTGCTTGCTTTACGAGGACTCCCATGCCCATATGATATCGGCCCAGCCTGAGCTAATACAAATTGTCTAAAATAGTTTGCTTGTAGGTGATAGTAACCTTAGACATCTATGTTGTATATCTTTGGGAACCCTAACTTTCATGGTATGATGACTTGTTTGAGGATGTTTACCAAGATGGTTTCCTTATGTCCCTTAGGGCCACATGTTTGGATAAGTTTATCCCTAGAACCTAGACTTTGAAGTTTGGTGTTAAGTAAGCTATCAGAGTGCGCAGTGGAAGTGTGGTGGATCTTGTACATGGTGTAGTAGACTCATCCTTTCACCCTAGTGTAATTTGGCTTGATAGGTCGAACTCTTTATGCGGTGGAGTATAGATAGTTTTTTATGTTTGAGTGGTTATATTTCGAGGATGAAATCCTCTTTAGGGGGATGGAACCCTATAACATCCTTAAATCTACCTAATCTATCGTTAGAAACCCTAACCCCATACTTAGGTGGTTAGTATTCTTGGATCCTCAGTTTTGACCAAACAAGTTATAGTTGTAACCCTAACGTGCTTGTTAATATGATTATGAACATATAATGGTCATCCAATGAATAATCCATAGGTTCAAACCCTAATGAAGACACAATGCACATAATATGAATATCAATGCTAATTGTCAATAAATAATATGTTGATCATGTCTGAACCTATAAACCTTAATGTTATGATGAGAAAGAAAAGTGTAACCTAATCTTGGCATTAATGCATGCTAAAATTATCAAGTTGATCCTAAACCCTAAAGTTGTAATCATATAACCATAATATATACATCCTTAATTATGTTCATGTTAAAATAGTGGCATTAGGTGTCATAATCAGATAACATATCTTGATGCACGTAAATGATATATAATCAGCTGTTCACATATTTATCAAGTCATCTATATGAAATGCATGTTGCCTTGTTATCTAATACACCCGTGATTAGTCACCTAATGTGATTCAATTCATTAACATGTCATATGTCTCACCTTGATCATTAAAATACATGTAATGGCTTCAATATGAATATGAAGTGATTAGATTCACATAATTGTGAAAAAATTAATAATATAAATGAATAAATATGAGAAATGACTAATGATGACAATTATGTGAGCAATAAAGATAATGTGGCAATGAGATAAAGTCTAATATGTATATAAGTAATTAATGTGACATTAATTGGAATAATTGTATGTTAACTACAAATTGAAGAGAATGTCCTATTTCATGTAAACCCTAATGGGAGAATTTGATGTATTTTTGTAAAACCTTTATATGAAATTGAATATAGTCAGTAATTTTTATTCCACTGCTTTCCAAGGGTGTTTTGTTTACCAAATGTAGTAGAGAGGTGGTCTCGCCTCTTTACAATATTCATATATCCTGATTCTGGGTGGCTATCTAGACTACATTATGTGTAGGTTGATTTGAACACTCATATATATTAGTAACCCTAGTTCCCACCTTAGACCCCTTTACTTTATTGTTGTTCTAGCATGCCTAGAAAACATTCACTTTGGTTATTGATTACGCATGAATGAAAACCACAAATTCCCACATTGATTTTATGGTTGAGGTGATTCCTTCGATATCAAGTGATATTCTAAACTAGATCAACTATGGTTAAGCATGCATTACCTTTAACATGGAGTAACTCAACATATCTATGCCCAAAGGACATCTAGTTAAGGGTTGGATGCCATCCTCATTGGGTTGTTATGCCACATGCATTAAAAATTGGCTGATCAAAGCTATAAGTTTCAATAGATATCCTTATGTGTCCACCTCTCTCATCACCAATAGTGTACTTGGTTCATTTGATGATTGAGATGAGTATCTTGACTTTATAGGTTGTAATACCTTGTGAAGGCACTATGTTTGTAAACCAACTAATAATGGGATAACCATAAATCTCTTCCTATATTGTTGGGAAATCTTATGAATCCCTTAGATCAAGAGAAGATGCAGTGTGAATTATGATTAAGTTGACACATGGAATGGTTTATTAGGGTTTTATAGATGTTCAAAGTGTGTAATAAGAAATCCTTATCCCTCTTATGCTTACATATTTGAGATATAGTCATATACACTTTAGGTTTTGAAAGAACCAGACCCTTTTAGTGGAATGGAGTGATGATAGAGTAGTAGTAGTGGTGGTGTAGTATGGTGGATAGTAGTTGACTTGGTTCTTGGATCAATTTTGGTGTCGATTTTGGATTATTGTTTCAAAGTTTGTATCACTAAACTTATTTTCAACATTGAGTTATACGTACAAAAAGAGAATATTTCATATTTTATCGATAGTTTTTAGAACCAAGTCACAACTACAAGGAAGATCGTGTAGTAGAGAAATTCCTTAGTGTTTAATACCTCGACTAGCATGATAAATCCTGAGGCCCTATACCTTAAAGTGATGTATGTAGTATGAAGAATGAGTTTTAGGTATAGATGGCCTAGTCTATCTAACCATATAGCCACTCTAGATGGTTAGTTATGACATATTAGAATACTTTTTATGAGGTGGAGTAATAATGATTAATTCTTTAGGATTGTTACTTAAATTAGTACTATCCAAAGTAAGTACTGGTAATAATAACTAGACATGAGAATATATAGTATTAAGGTCATAAGTATGTAGATACCTCTTAAACATGGTAGATGGACAAACCGTGCCAAAGTCACCACCACGAGCAATACTTACATAATATTAATAAGTTTAAATTTATCTTTCCTAATTATAAATGCTGAACACAAATAAGGTAGGCTAGTAAGTATAAAGGAAAATTAATCATGATAACATGTTCGAAGGGATACTAATAATAATGAAGTGGAATGTATAATCACCTTACTAGTGAATAATATATCATTAATACAACACTAGGTTTTGGGGTAACTTTCTTGCTCGACATGTTGTATGAGAAGATTAATGACGTCTTCACACATGGAACAATATATTTTCACCTTTATATTTGACTATATTGTGAGGTAAAGGATAAACTGGAAAGATATGATTACGTTGGCGAACATATAACCTAGTATGTATACCCAACAATAGATGGTCAGATTTTGGGGACGAAATCCCTTTTAAGGGGTGGAGTGTTGTAAGATACTCAAATTTAGGTTAATGGTTTAAAAATCCCTTATTCTAGAGCCCTTTGATTATGTTATTATCTAGAACCTCTTCCCAAATTTAAGGTACATTATGATAAATTGAATTCAAATAAAATAATGTACCTTAAATATCCCTTACATTTAAGACATCAGGTTTTTCATAGAAAAATTAAACTAATAAAAGAATTCGACAACGAATACACCAACTAAGAAGTTTGGCCCTAATTGACCCTCCAAAAACCTATAGGCATAAAAGATGAGAGAAGTATGATTTAATAGGATATAATGTGCCACCATTGATTAACTAAGGGGAGTAAATAAACTTCATGAGTGATTAAGTTACTATATTAAATCTAATACAAAACATTTTCAAAAAATATTATTGATGCCAAAATTGGATTCCTGGAACCCCAATTATATTAGCAATAAAAATATAGGTCTTACAGATGATGTTTCCTCATCCAATTTACTAGGAAGGATTATTTATTACAACTTATGTATAAATTGATCTTTTAATTAAATCTATTGTATACCCATAAGGTCCCCATGTTAATACCACATTAGCGTCCGAGATGCCGTCTTCCTCAATGCAGACCTAGTCTGCTCTCTGCCTTTTTTTTTCTTCCCAATAAGTTGTTTGTGACTACTTCCTCCCAGTTTTGTTCCACTCACCATGAACGGGTCTTCTGTAATCCCTTATCACACCCCACGACTCTTCCTTCCTCTCTTGTCATTGATAAAACCCTAGTTGTGTCATCACATCATCACTGACACTAGTAGCCAAACCAAATGAAATCACCACCCACAACAACAGAGTAACACTGGAGACTACCGCCTCTCTTCATCCTCCTGTTTCCCTTCCCTTCCAAACTTGACTACATCCCAACAAGCGTTCCTCCCTCTCTCAACACCATGAAGTCGGGAAGCAAGTAGTCATGACTACCGACTGGCAGTTCACTTTCGATGAAAGCACCTACGATGACCCGCATTGCCTCCCTCTACACCACCTTGGTCTTGAACCTCCATCACCAGGTGTATCTTCTCCATTTCCCTCCACCTCATCTTCTCCTTCTTCCTCCCACATGGCATGAAAACTTTACACCACCTCCTCTCCTCACCGTATGCAATGATCGTTTCCCCTCTCCTCATCACCCATAGTGGACACCACAAGACAATACCTTGCCCCCAGTTGGCCACCACCGGATCTAGTGGTCACGATGCTTCCACCACAAGCATCTCCTTCTTCCTCCACTCTATGGCCTGCAACCCAAGAAGCGATCATCGACCATTACTGATGTGATGTTGGCTGCTCCAATCCTTCACGACACTACTAGGCTCCAACCTCAACAGAACCTTCTCATACCTTCTCAGCCTATCCATTGCCCTCCAACCACCTTGGATATGATTCTACATCAAAGACCAGTATACCTTCAAACTTGTAGATTATGGTTCATTGATCATTCATAGGTCAGTCATCACTTCCTCTATGTGTGATTTGCATATATAAACAAATGGATCATTAGTTACTATAATCATTAGTATAGGATCTACATCATAAATATAAACATGGGATTCTAATCAATCTTGATCACATTGGCTGTCCTTGAAAGTAATAGATAAGACATATATATGGTTTGAGATACTATGACAATCCAAAAAAGTCAACATATATAATATAATCCATTATATGGCATGCATGGATACATGTTTATGCACATGTATATGTTATGTTTCATATGACCTTTAGTTCAGATATAAACTAGAGTCTTGAATGTTCCATGTATGTCCACCATGACAATATAGATACTATTGCATGTACATGCATGAATAAATACTATATGATGTTTCTTGGCCTATTTTCCTAAGTTTCCTAAGAGACATAGGACTAAGTATATAGTATTTGTAAGGCTAGATAATAGTTAGGATGTTGTAACTTAAACGCAAGTAGTACATCAACATTATCTATGTTAATATATATATGGTCACTTACATATACATTCATATCCACAATTACATAAAGGATATAACTACAAGGATGGTAAATCGAGAGGGAATGTAGATTAACATCAGAATAATAAATTATGACAAAGAAGTAACTTGATATATCAATATGTGACTTTATATGAAAATGGAATATGTATGTGAAATCTAACCCATCAATATAGTGGTCTATAATTAGATGGTGATATGCATGTGACCATGAGTAAATGTGTATGAAAAAATATGTACCCTACCTTAGAGTTTATATTTTCATGTAATGACAACCACATGAACATTATTAGTTATACAAAGGATCATACTTTCAGTTAATGAGATGAAAAACCCTAATATGTCATTAGGTGATCAGGAACAGGGTAAGAATAATATAGAAATTTATAATAGGAATGTATGCATAGGTTTATTTTGGCTTGACTAACATACCGAATATGTTCTTAGGATGAAAACTTGACTTTGTAGACCAAGTATATTAACTGAGTTAAGCTTTAGCTATGAAGATTAGGTATGTATATCCTCTATTTTGTTTTGGAAATTATTTGATTGAAACCTGCATTCTTTTAATGAGGAATATCTGAACCATTCTCATTATATCCTTGTGGTTGCTGAACTACTTTCTTTATATGGGTTCTTTGGGCTCCTCTTGATATGATTGTCTTTTATGAGAAATTGATTAAAATGGTAGTCTTGCCACTCTATTTAAGCATGTTGTGTGTTTGACTGGAATATTTAGAATAATGGTACTTATGTACATTTATACTTATAAAGGGTGTGCATATTCCACACGAGATGTGCATTTCCACCCTTGTTTCTTTTTAGGCCATGATCCTATGGTGTTATGGTCATGTTTTAGGTATATTTAGTCTACATTGTTATGCATGCATAAGTTAATGTTTTATATTGAGATTGTTGATAACTTTTATGAAAAGACACCTTTATCCTTATGCTTGTAATCTGGATTTTAGTATGCCTCGTTTCTCTTGCTTTATTTCTCTCAAACTTAACTAATTGAAAATATCACTCTTTTTGTGAGAACATCTCATTTGTATAGTTTTAACCCATTATATGCCAAAAGTGTTTATTATATGTATATACTAAGTCTATGCTGATCTACATGTCATTGCTTCCTATTTCTGGATGATGTTCCCTTCCACCCAGGTGTAGGTAAATTAGAAGACAACAATGCAATAAGATCGTAAACATTGTATTGTACCTAAGGATAGGTTGGAATGGTCCGGTTTCTCTCTATAGTAGGTCTTCCAGGTGATTAGATTTATTAGATGTATACCTTTTTACTTTGTTATACCACATTTTATGGTGAGAAACACTTGTAAATGAATCATCATGTAAATTTTTGATAGTTATGTTTCCTCTGCTTGTACATTTTTATGCACTGAAATATACATACCATTTTAGAAATGAATAAAATTCTTCCTTTCCATCTTATTTGGAACTGAATGGACTTATTCTTCAATTCATTGAAGAGTGGATCCCCTACTGGGTGCCACTTTGTATAAGAATAGTCTCTCAAGAATCATTAGCAATCAGATAAATCATGCAATATAATCCTATAATCTTGTATGTTTTGGACATGACAAGATGATATTAAGTGAAATTTTGATGAATGCCATTGGAATGCCATAAAGAACAACCATAAGTACTTGATAAGTATTGAGGGTTTGTTCCTTGGATTCGGCAATAAGGCAGAGTTCATATGAAAAGTTACATCGATGAAAGCTTCCAAAATGACAAAGAAAATTAATGATCGTAATATAAAATTTGTGATGACCATATAACTTAAATTCTACAAGAAAAGTCAATTGTCTTGGTGTTATGAACAAAGGAGTGTATATTGTATGGATCTAGAAGTTCATATAGATGAATTTATAGATGTTCCAACCATTTATGACACAATAGAAATAGTACGACAATAATGGAGCTACTGGTTAGGCATGGAATATCAGATAGCATACTATGCCAATTCCATCTCATATGAGACTTCGCATAGCGAAGAGATGTGAAACATGTAATATACCAACTAAAGTCAAAATGGTGTTAACCCGCTAGATTAGCACTTGCATAGCAGAAACATGATGGACATGTTTACATCACTAAAAAGAAGATCTGTGGGTAATTGTCTCTAAGTGCAAGTGGGAGTCTATTGGTATGTATGCCCAGAGAGCCAATCATGTGATGATTGTGAAGGCATATCATGTTAACAAATTGATCAATAATAAAGACAATATTCCAATTTGTTCTGTTTCAACCACTTATGAGATAATGATGAAACAAAATAAATGTCTAAAGAATGACATTACTCAATGGCGTATGTCTTTGAGTTGATGACCTGAACAATGAGATCATATGGATGTAATAGTATGTACATTCTTGTTATGTCCCTAGTTAGATGTTATTGTGGATGGATGATAGACAACAAGACACATAAGACAAGAGTGTTTGTTGGTTGATGACAGAGTCTCATCAGTCATGATATTTGATATCAAACCAAACACATAGATACTTGTTGGATAATAGTTTACCAAACATACCCACCTTTAGAGTGACACATAGAAACCATAATTGGTGGTCATAATCATCTCTCATAGTGAAGGTGATGATTGTGGTTCTTAGAATTGAAATCGCTACACTCATCACATGTTGTTCGATGTACTTTAACATCATCCACTATGACCTTAAATAAGGGTTAGCATAAAGGTGGTGCTCGGGTACATTGTGACACATGGGGATGACTGTGTGTGATGTAGATGGGATTTCTGTTGGGTTTTGTGGAGAAAACATGCACGGAGGAAGAAACAAAATCCACACAACCCGAAACAGGATATCGTCAACGACAGCGTATTCGGAAGGAGTGCTTGTGGGATATACCTTATCGCAGAGCAAGTCCGGCGATGTCCCACTGCACAAAGGTGTGCAACGACGCTTGTCTACACGGACATAACTTTTCTCCCGTTCACTGTCGTAGGAAGATCCGGTGGCGCTTCTTTCGTGCGATGATCTACGCTGCTCGTAACGCACATGGATGGCCGTTGATGTCCTCCGAACGCAGGCATCTCAGCGTCTGTGTCTCTACTTCATCCACGCAGATGGACTGGAACTCCACGTCATGCTTCCTAAACTGGCGGGAAGGAGTCGTGTCTATGCGGCGGCGTGCTAGCGGCGCGTTGCTCTCCTTTCTCTCCTAAGGACAGTGACAACTAGGGTTTACATACGTGAGCGTAAACTGAAAAGCCTCTCTCAATATCTTATATAGATATCAGCCGTCAATCCTCCTTTAAATAGGATACAAAGGAAAGTAGGGTTTCCTAAATCCATCAGTAAATAGAAACACTGCGTTAATTAAAACGCTTGTGAATTAATTAGAATATTCTAAAATTCATTAATTAACCAAATAATCACATTAATTGATTAATTAATATCCAACTCCATGTAATCGCTTGGGATGGCTCTATGGGCATATATACCAACATACTCCCACTTGCACTTAGAGCCAGTCACTCCAATATTATTCTAATCCATTACATAAACATTTTAGTAATCAATATGATTCGGAGGAATTCCAATCAAATCCACAATTATACTCCTATTCCAACACATCCTATGTGTGTGACCCGGTAGGCTCCAAATTACGTCGGCAGTGATATCCATAATCATATTATGATTTCACAAGCAATGATTAGTATCTAGCAAGACTTCATTGCCACCTAAGTAATTGGAGAAGTTGGAGAACAACTTAACCTATCATTCATGACTGGTGTTATAGTGATTGTATAGTTCCTTTGTCGTTGATATCCATATTGAACTCGAGTCATGGAATTGTTATCCTTTTCAACATTCAATCCATGTTCCTTGAACTAGAGCAGGCTGTCTGAGATATATGAAAGCTCAATATCACATATTGACTCACATCAGCATGGCCATGCATTTCTCAGTCTCGCTTATCAAGTGGCCAGAATATCAAACTCCCGTAGGAAGGTCAAATTCCATCTACATCACTCATAGTCATCCCCATGTGTCACAGTGCACCCAAGCACCATCTTTATGGCAATCCTTATTCAGGACCACGGTAGATGATGTCAAAGTACACTAAACGACATGTGACAAGTGTAGTGACTTCAGGTCTAAGAACCACAATCACCACCATCATTATGAGATGTGACTCTAACTACCAATAATGGTATCCATGTGTCACCCTCAAGGTGGGTCTATCCGATACACTTTTCTCTAACAAGTATCTATGTATTTGGTTTGATATCTCCATATCATGGATAATGAGATTCTTCCATCAACCAACATACATTCTAATCTTATGTGTTATTGATGTCTATGGATATTTTCACAATAACAACTGATTAGGGACAAAACAAGAATACATACTCTTAGCATACATATGATCTCACTGTTCAGGTCATCAACCCGAAGACATATGTCATTGAGTATATTATTCTATAGACATCTATAAGTTTTATGGTCATCTCACAATATAAAACACAAACATATAGATTGGAAACTTTCCTTTATTGATATGATCAATGTAATATTACAAATTGTTTACATAGTATCCCATTACAATCATCGAATGATAGTCTCTATAGGCATACATACCAACAGATTCCCACTTGCACTTATACCCAATCACTCATGAATCTCAATCTAAGTGATCGAACATGTCCGTCATGTTTCTGCTGTGAAAGTGTTTTTGTGAGCGAGTCAGCCACATTGGTTTTTGTAGGTACTCTGCAAATCTTCACATCTCCTCATTCTAAGATCTCTTGTATGAGATGGAACCGCCATAGAATATGTTTGGAATGTTGGTGTGATCTTGGTTCTTTAGCCTGTGCAATTGCTCCGTTGTTGTTGCAAAACAACTCAATTGCATCACCAGTGCTTGGAACCACTCCAAGTTCATAAATGAACTTCTTGATCCACACATCTTCCTTTGCAGCATTAGATGCGGCAATATATTCGGCCTCTATTGTAGAATCCGCAACCGTCTCTTGCTTGGAACTCTTCCATCTCACAGCTATGTTGTTTAGGCAAAACACAAATCTAGATTGTGATTTGTAGTCATCTTTGTCAGTTTGGAAGCTAGCATCAGTGTAACCCTTTACCACAAGTTATTCCTCACCACCGTATACCAAGAATTGATCCTTAGTCCTTCTCAAGTACTTTAGGATGTTCTTTACGGATGTCCAGTGACATTCACCTGGATCTGACTGATACCGGCTCGTCATGCTCAAAGCATATGACACATCAGGACAAGTACATAACATCGCGTACATGATAGATCCAATTGTTGATGCATGTGGAATCTTACTCATGCGTTCCCGTTCATCACATGAACTAGGATATTGGGATTTAGAGATCATAACCCCATGGGACATGGGCAAGTTACCTCTCTTAGAACCCTCCATGCTAAACCTCTTTAGCACCTTGTCAATGTATGTGCTCTGGCTTAGGCCTAGAAGCCTTCTAGATCTATCTATATAGATCTTGATCCCTAGTATATAGGATGCTTCGCCTAAATCCTTCATAGAGAAGGTCTTCCCTTGCCAACCTTTTACTGTCTGAAGAGTAGGGATGTCATTTCCCATCAATAGTATGTCATCCACATACAATATGAGAAATATGATTGTGCTCCCACTAACCCTTTTGTAAACACAAGGTTCATCTTCATTTTGACTAAAGCCAAACTGTTTGACTACTTCACTAAAATGTAGATTCCAGCTCCGAGATGCTTGCTTCAATCCATAGATTGACCTTTGTATCTTACAGACTTTATTGGCTTCCTTTGGATCAATAAAACCCTCAGGTTGTGTCATGTACACCTCCTCGAGTAAATTCCCATTAAGGAATGTTGTTTTAACATCCATCTGCCAAATCTCATAGTCATGATAAGCTGCAATGGCAACCATGATCCTAATGGATTTAACCATGGCAACTGGTGAGAAGGTCTCATCATAATCAACACCTTGAATTTGATGGAATCCTTTCACAACCAATCTACCTTTATAGGTTTGAACATTTCCATCCATGTCAGTCTTCTTCTTGAAGACCCACTTACACCCTATGGGTTTTACCCCTTCGGGTGGATCCACCAAGGTCCATACCTTGTTGGTGTACATGGATTCCATCTCAGATCTCATGGCTTCGAGCCATTTCTCAGATTATGGTCCCTTAGTAGCTTCTAGATAGGAAGTCGGCTCATCTGCTATGCCCAATTCGTCACTGTCTTGAATCACGATAAATCCAAATCTCTCAGGCTCAAGTCGTGTCCTACTAGACCTACGAGGTTCCTGTGTTACATTTGGAACTTGAAATTCCACAACAATTTGTGAGTCTTAATTTCCTTATGTACCTCCTCAGGTTCTATGCTTTCTTGTTGGTCTCGAACTTCTTCGAGCTCTACATTCCTCCCACTAATTCCTTTGGAAATAAATTCCTTTTCAAGAAATACAACAGTCCTAGCAACAAACACTTTGTTGTCAGTTGGTGTGTAGAAGTAGTATCCCCTAGTTTCCTTGGGGTATACAACAAAATAGCATTTTTCCGATTTGGGTCCAAGCTTTTCAGGAAATTGTTTCCTAACATAAGCTTCACATCCCCAAATCTTTAACATAAACAAATTGGGATGACTCCCATTCCATATCTCATATGGTGTCTTTTGAACCGCTTTAGAAGGTACACGGTTAAGTGTAAATGTTGCAGTTTCAAGAGCATATCCCCAGAACGATATTGGAAGTTTGGCTGAACTCATCATTGATCGTACCATGTCTAATAATGTATGATTCCTTCTTTCTGACACACCATTATGTTGTGGTGTACCAGGTGGAGTCCATTGTGATACAATACCACGGTCTCTCAGAAGGTCCTCAAACTCTTGGCTTAAGTATTCGCCACCTTGATCTGAACGGAGTGCTTTAATACTCTTACCAAGTTGCTTCTCTACTTCATTCATGAAAGTCTTGAACATTTCAAGAGTTTCTGACTTGTGTTTCATAAGATATACATAGCCATACCTACTGAGGTCATCAGTGAAGGTAATGAAGTATTGATAGCCTCCTCTAGCATTTGATCTAAAAGGTCCACATACATCAGTATGTATGAGCCCTAGAAGATCACTGGCTCTCTCACAATATCCAGTGAAAGGAGTCTTTGTCATCTTCCCTAATAAACATGCCTCACATGTCTCCAATGATTCAAAATCAAAAGAGTCTAGATAACCATCCTTATGGAGTCTAGATATGCGCTTCTCATTTATGTGCCCAAGATGACAATGCCACAAGTATGTTTTATTTGAGTTGTCAAGTTTTAACCTTTTAGTATTTATGTTGTATATGATAGTCTCAAGTTCTAACTAGTAGATACCATAAGACATAGGGGCATTGCCATAAAAGATCTCATCTTTAGATATAGAAATAATTCCATTCTTAATGTGAAATTCAAATCCATTCTTGTCCATACAAGATACATAAATAATATTTCTATTAATGGTAGGTACATAATAGCAATTCTCTAATTCTATTACAAGGCCCGTAGGAAAAGATAAACTAATAACTCCAACTGCAATGGCAGCAACTCTTGTTCCATTAGCGACCCGCAGTTTGACTTGGCCCTTTCATAAAGGCTTACTTCTTATCAGATCCTACATATTATAACATATGTGAGATCTACATCCGGTATCCAGTACCCATGATGAAGAAGTATTTAAGTTTATCTCAATAATGTATATACCTGAAGTGGAGATCTCTATCCCCTGCTTCTTCTTGCTCAGTTCTGCCAGGTAAAGAGGACAGTTTCTTTTCCAATGTCCAACTTGGTGACAATGGTGACATCTGCCTTCTTTGGAGATCCCACCTTTAGCTTTGAGCGTGGATAACTTTGGCTTCTGCCCGGCTTTAGAACTTTTCTTAGCCTTGCCTTTTCCTTTTGACTTTCCCTTTGTCTTACTGATCATCATCACAGACTTGGGCTTGTCTTTCTTCATCTGTGCTTTAGCTGTCTTCAACATGCCCAACAATTCTGACAATGGCTTGTCAAAATTGTTCATGTTGTAGTTCATGACAAAATGACTATATGATTCAGGAAAGGATTGTAGAATCACATCAGTGGCCAACTCTTGACCTAGGGGAAATCCCAGCTTGGATATGCTTTCCACGTACCCAATCAAAGTGAGTATATGGGTGCCAATTGAGTCTCCCTCTTTCATCTTGCTTTTGAACAAAGCCTTTGAGACATCATATCTCTCCTGTCTTGCTTGATGTTGATACATGTTCTTGAGATGTGTTACCATCTCCATGACATTCATGTTCTCATGTTGCTCTTGCAACTCATAGTTCATTGAGCACAACATCCGGCACTTGACATCCACGACATCATCCAGGTGCTTCTTGTAAGCATCCTTTTCAGCCTTGGGTGCATTTACGGCGGGTTCCGCTGGCTCTAGTGTTTCAAGGACATAGAGCTTACGCTTATGTGTGAGAACAATTCTCAGTGTCCTAAACCAGTTTTGAAAGTTAATTTCGGTAAGTTTGTCCTTCTCAAGGACCGATCGCAACAAGAAAGTGTGAGTGTTGTTTTCCATTTGATTGACACAAAAGAAAATTTTGCATTTAGTCCAAAACATTTTGACTTGTAAAGATTTGATAAACGAGATTAATTAGGCCTTTAATTAATTATGCTCCCACAATTTTATTCAAATTGATAGCCCTCACTATCAACTCGGAAGATTGCAACGCACAACGTTCTAGTGAGCCAAGACCCAAAATAATTGGATCAATGCCCAGCCATCGTCGGCATCAACGACCAAATACTAAGGTAGGCAACTTTTGCCAATTGCATCATATGCAACTCTTGGATAGATGATCATGCACAAATCCTTGCCATGATTCATCTGTGTGCCTCTAGGTACTTGATCCTATCAAGGTTCCCTAGTTAATTCCAAACCCATAATCTAACACGATGAGTGTGAACCCTGTGGAGGCAGACCCACACACCCACCATCACACTTCCATGAGATAGACAGTGTACCACGCGGAGGCGTGCCCACACATAGTCGATCAAGGTTTTCATGTGTGTTTCTTTATGGAAGGTAACTAAAACTTAATATTATTAATTGAGGGGTTTTATTAATACATATACATATCCAAACACCAAATACTTATAGTATGTATCATATACTACTATAGCCACAACCACAAACGATAGACATGCAATCACAAACACAAATACATCAGTTATGGCCATACTATTGTAATCCTTTGGAGCAATAAATGATTACGGTCCACCTATGGTCTTATGCATCTCATGCAACACCTATGAATCAACCTGTAAGCATGTAATGATCAACATTATAATGAACAACTTCATGGATGCTTCGTGAGGTTGGAACTTCAAGTTTCTTCTTGGAATTGGATCTTCTTTTTGCTTCTCCATGGATGCTCCTTGGAGTTGGATCTTCAAGTTGCTTCTTGGAATTAGATCTTCATGGTGCTTCTCCATGGACACTCCTTATAGTTGTATATTCAAGTGGCCTCCTTACATCAAGTTTACAAAGACTAAAACTAATCCTATCTCTATTACATCATATGAGTACAGATATAAAGGGAAAGAATTAATTACACTTTGAAATAAGACATGAGGCTCGACATGCAAGCCGAATACTTTATACAAAGGATCCCTATGCAACTATTATAAATCTATAGCATTCACAAACAAACATATCCACAAGATCGACATCCACATTCATTCACAACATTCACAAAAGGGGATACTAGGCCATAACCGTGCATGCACTCACCACATAAAACAAATTTTTAATGGCGACGTGTATGTTATCATAGGTATATCTACATATACATATATACATATTAAAATTGTAGTACTTTTAATGCGGGACATTCCCCATTAAATAAATTTTTGACTCTCACGCAGACTATGCAGGGTACACAGGGGAAGCGCCCATGTGCGGGGTCGAGGGGAGGCCACCCCTCGCGGGGTCGAGGGGGCAGAGCCCCTGAAAGGTCTACGGAATTTTACTTCCATGCACTTAGGAAAATCCATATTTTCCATAGTTGACCTCGTTCAAAATGTCAAAATAGAATCCTACGACGTATGTGGAATTAGGTTTAGATTTGCACATTAGCAGTTTTAATTTGCATCGTATGCAACATAAAAACAGTATACAACGATTCAATCATATCGAAACGAATCCAAATATGTCGTAGATTGATGCTGCTCTGATACCACTATTGGGTTTTGTGGAGAAAACATGTGTGGCGGAAGCAATAAAATCCACGCAACCCAAAACAGGATCTCGTCGATAACAGCGTATTCGGAAGGAGTGTTTGCGGGATATATCTTATCACGGAGCAAGTTTGGCGATGTCCCACTGCACAAAGGTGTGCAATGACGCTTGTCTACATGGACAGAACTTCTCTCCCGTTCACTATCGCAGGAAGATCCGGTGGTGCTTCTTTCGTGCAATGATGTACGCTGCTCATAACGTGCACGGATGGTCGTTGATGTCCTCTGAATGCAGGTGTCTCAGCGTCTACATCTCTACTCCATCCATATGGATAGACTAGAACTCCACGTCGTGCTTCCTAAGCTGGCGGGAAGGAGTCATGTATGTGCGGCGGCGTGCTAGCGGCACGTTGCTCTTCTTTCTCTCCTAAGGATGGTGACGGCTAGGGTTACGTACGTGAGCGTAAACTAAAAAGCCTCTCTCAATATCTTATATAGATATCGGTCGTCAATCCTCCTTTAAATAGGAGACAAAGGGAAGTAGGGTTTCCTAAACCCATCAGTAAATAGAAACATTGTGTTAATTAAAACGCTCGTGGATTAATTAGAATATTCTAGAATTTATTAATTAACCAAATAATCACATTAAATGATTAATTAATATCCGACTCCATGCAATCGCTTGGGATGGCTCTTTGGGCATATATACCAACAATTTGTCCCTCCTACTGGAGTTTGATGTCCATGCTATTTGATAAGTAAGACTGAGAAAAGCATGTGCATGCACTTGTAGATCAATATATATTATATGGAGGTCACATTTATCTCAGTCGGTCTGCTGCAGTTCAAGGAACATGGATTGAACATTTACAAGATGACGATTTCATGCCTTGAGTTCAATTCGGATATCAGTGACAAAGTAATTTTATAATCATTGTAAAACCAATTACAGATTGTAGGTTGAAGTTGTTCTCCAACTTCTGAGATTACTTGGGTAGCAATGATGTGTTGCTAGATATCACTCTTTTATTGTAATGTCATAAATCGGTTGTGGACATTCACATCCAATGTAACTTGGAACATGTAGGATCACACACATAGGATACACTTGGAATAGGAGTTCATTCATGAATATGGTTTAAACTTGATTACTAAAGAGTTAGGTATTAAATTTAAACAACATTGGTTAAATATTGACTGACTGAACAATGAATCGATTGGTTCAAGTGTTGAACTGATCATTTTAGAGTGTTAGGTCAATTAAACCAACTTTGGTAGTTCTATACCATGGCTGATAGGTTTAAGAAGTGAATCGACCGGCTCCAGAACATGAACCAACCGGCTCAGGTTGTGAACTGAGCGATTGGTGGATCAATTTGATTGATTCAAGGATTTGTGTTGACATAATGTTAAACATTAAATTGGATACTAATTGTCAATTCAATTGAGATTGGGAAACATGATCAAATGAACAGTTCAAGGGTTGAATCAATCGGCTCACATGCCAACTGTTCAGTTCACCTGTGAACCAACTGTTTCGCCATTTGTAGGATGCAAAAATTTGTGAAATTTTAGTCCCTTTCACTCCCACTCAGACTGGGAACCCTGATCCTAACCCTCCTTTAAATAGAGGGGTATTGTCAGCTTCTCAGACACAACTCAATTTCCTCTAAAAATTGTTTATCTTCTCTGGTTGTGGTAATTGAGAGAACCGAGCAAGTCCTACTTGATAAAGGGAGGGATTGCAAGGGATAAAAATTGTGGGAGAGAAAGTCGGTGCTAGTACACCAACGAGAGGGGACAACTCCTTCTTGTAGTTCTACTAGAATAATAGGAGTTCATGGTTGTCTGTGTGGACTACCATAAAGGCGATGACTCTTTCCCTCTAGGAGGACAAGGTCAACCACTGTCCATGGTGATCAACCAGAAGTTGTTGTTGACATTTTCCGAGTGTGACTTGAAGAGAGGCACATACTGCAACAAGGGAATAGTCTCCAGACTTACCTTAGGACCAGGCATGGCCTCGTAAACCATCCTTCCCATTACATAGTTATAGATGTGATTGTCTATTATAGGGGAATGTGGTAGATAAAAATTTTGTTTCCATTGCCTATCTATTGTCATATTTCCCAATAGGATTTCCATTTTCTTTATCTCTCATGATGCATTGATCGTATCTAGGAAGCTAGGGCATTCAAGCCATCCCATAAAATTTAAAAGGACTCATCATTTGATCTTGAGTGAGCTTGACTACTAGACGCACATGATCACTATTAGGGTGACCCCCAATATCTCACTAGAGAAAAGGAAGAGGTCAAGACAGGCATTGTTCACCACTACGCAATCTAGATGACTCGCAATCCTCCTTTTAACCTCCCTCTTATTCTTCCAAGTGATGAATCCTCCATTCATATTGATTTCCATCAAATTTGTTGCATCCAAAATATCGTTGAACCTATCCAAGCAAGAATCTAGTAGCGGAAGCCCTCCCTTATTTTCATTGACCTTCTTAATATGATTTTAGTGCTCAATGAATAGGTGAGTTAGGTCCTTCCCCAACACTTCCCATTGTCTTCTTCTGCATATCTCAGAGTTATGTCCATACACCGTCCATACCACTATGTGAAGCCCCCTGGTTGATACAACTTTCCATCACCATCTGATCCATAAGATATTTGTTTATGAACTTTCCATCACCATCTGATCTATAAGATATTTGTTTATGAACTTTTAAGACTTTTCTATTCCAATGCAAAATTACTAAAATTATTTGTTTTATGAACTTGGGGTTTGAGCATACAATCTTTGGATTACAGATCAATAAATGTATCAATGTGCTTGCTACTACTTGGCTTGATTTAAAAAATCAATCAACCAAAAAGATATGATATATGAATTGTTATAGATGATCAATCCAAATAAGAGATCATGAAGTCGTTAGACCCCAAATTATATTTTGTCCTTAATATGCAACTAGAATGTAATTATCAATATAATTGTACTATGGGATGATGGGAACTATGGTGTATTTCATATTGAGAGATGGAAGAATCCTCTCTTGTATAGGAAAGGAGGATTGTACAAGTAAGAAGAACTCATCACTAATGGTCCAAGACAACTACGCCCATATAACTAATGTCCTATTAACTAATAACAAATTCTAACATCAAACCCCCCCTAAAACTAGAGTATTGGTGAAACACATATCCAACATGGACTTACAAGACTCAATTAGATGTCACACAAAATTGAAAAGTAAAATGCCACTCCCCATACAATATTTTCACTCTTGCTTTAGCATAGAACTTATAAATAATTTGATGATGCCTCCTATAATGTTATATTCTTCAAGCTAGAGACACTTAATATTTGCTGAAGATCATTGAAGTACATATTGGATGAAGAACATCACCATCAAATTTAGACCAAATGATTAAATCACAGTGATTATGACATCTTTCATGGAAATGGAAATTGTGATTCTAATAAGCACAATCAACAAAACCAACAATGTAGGAGTAGAGGTATCTAAAAACACATTTATTATGAGGCGATGATGAATGTCAAACAAGATCAATATGGAGTGTGACTCTTGAGAGGTTGAAATATGGGGGGAGGGGGTCTGAGGGCACTCCCCCAGTTAGGGTTTTCACTTCCCCTCAATGGGAAAGAGCCTAGGGGTGGCTGCTCCTCATGGGAGTTTGGGAGTAGAGCTGTGGAAGAAAAGATTGCAATGTTTTTTCATGGAAGATCATGCATAAAATTTGTAAAAATTGGGTGGAAGTAGGGAATTCTAGAGGTCTTTTGTTAGAGATGCAGAGGTAATTTACGCCAAGGATTTGTGGGATATTTGTGTAATTATTGTCCAGGCTAGGTGAGTCTCACCTTACATTACTTCTACGCCTCCTTGTCGCCCCCAGGAAAGAGGTTGTCGCAACTTTTGTCTTGCATAGAGGTGGAGCATGATGGAGGTGAACTAGGTTGTGGCACTATTGTGAAGAGATTATGATGGCATACTTTTTAGGGATCTTGAGGAAGGCATAGAGGTTTGAATATACTATTCAAGGGGAGACAACAAAATTTTAGATGTCCCAGAAGAACTTAGATATGGAAATTTGGGTAGTGGATGGAATAGGGGACATGCGGGTGGCCATGCATGAGAGTGGTGCCTAAAGACTATGACAACTTCCTTTTACTCGACGTAGTGGCATGTGGCCTTTCAACTGGTCAACAATTGAACTATTATATTACCATCATCTCGATGGAAGTGGGAATTGTTCTATGAGACAATGCTAGTGTGGTCTACTGCTGGATGGAGATATGTGGACATTGATATAGAGTTTGGTTAGGTGAAGATCAAGGGAGATGACTAGATGTTACTTTGGGAAAGTTGAGGACGTTGTGCATGCCCAAAATAAAGAGTGTAATCATAGGGAATTTTCTATATGTAAGGAATAATGGATGAGACAACCATGGAGTCATTGATGATGCTTGGTGGGTGGCCAACCCAAGAAGAGAGGTTGCTTCTAGCAAGCATAGGTTCTCTCAATTACTCTTTAGGGTTACGATCAATGTTCTAATACCATGAGGAAATATGATATGTTGTATTTCATATTGAGGTATGCCAAATTCCTCTCTTATATATAGGAAAGAAGGCTTGTACATGGACACTGGACTTAACTCTAGTGGTCTAATACAATTAGGCTCATATAATAAATGACCTATTAAGTAATAAAACTTTTTAACATGTAACAAGTACTTAAGATCCTTAGCACGTGATGCACCATTTATTTGTCATTTTCATAGGTTATTTTGTACTAATTTTTGTGCACTTTGTGGTCAAATCTCATATTAATTGTGCACGATTTATTAATATAACCCTATGTTACTCAATTGCATCAAATTTGTACAATTTTAATGTTTCAAGTGATTTAATAATTTTTACAGCTTAAGTTTGAATTTTTCCATTTCAGGAATGTTTAAGAATCTACACAGCTCAGTACTACCAAATTTGGAGTCGGTGGCACCAACACTTTCTTAGTATTGAAGAGGAACCGAATCGAGAAGACTCGGTAGTACTGATGGGGCTGTCGATACTACCGACAAAGTTACAGTATTTTTGTCAAAGAAATTCGAAGCAACTCGCTACTATCGACACACAGTCGGTAGTACCAATTAATTGGCAGGTCGCCACAAAATTAAATAAGTCAGTAGTACCGACACATAATTGGTATTACTGATGGACCAGGATCAGGAAAATCTGAGGGTTGTGTTTAATCCAACGACTGAGATTCTAACTCACCCTAAGTCATGCCTACAATTAAGGGGAGTTATGGCTAGACCAAATTATCTCATCTTTTTCCATTGTATGACAAGGGAGAGCAAGAGGGGGAGATAGAGAAGAAGAAGGAGGCAACCGAAACAATCTAGACACTTCTAGTGGACGGAATTATAGCCATGAGGTAGCAATTTGGCACGTTCGTGAGAAGGAAGCATTTGAACCGTCTACTCCAGGGGTTCTTCATGTTCTTCATGTTTTTCCTTTCTCCTTCGATGATTTTGACTATGGAAAGTATGAGGGGCTAATCCCCACATTCCTTAGGGCCCGGGAGTAGCCCGGTTGCGCATTGTATTTGACTCTTATAAATTAATCAATCAATTTATCTTAATTTCTAGATTTCTTTCTATGTGAATGAATGAATTATTTGTGGTTGATCACCATCAAAAGTATTTGGATTGTTAATTACTTCAAAAAAGGGATTGTATATTCAGAAATCATAGATATACACTTTTCATAAAACCCTTTGGGAAAGGTGGTTTAATAAAGTGAGGAGATACCCAGAGAATTTGACAAGGCACCTATCTAATAACACAACCGATATGAGAGTGGGGTTGGTATTAGGTGAGGTAGTGAATTACACCACAAGAGTGGGTAGTTCTTGCTAAAGACTCTTAATCCAGAGTTAGGAGAAGTTTTATTAATGTACTAGGATTAAAATGCATTATTAACTGTGGTGAAACCATTATCCTAAGGAATTCATTAAGACTAACAACAACAACAACAACCATAATTTAGATTTCTTTTCTATTTAGATAATCAAACCAATCACTCAAGTTTTCTTTGTCCTAAGATGATCACACTATAGTTAGTACTAGTTTCTGAAGCAACATTTCCCTATGTTCGACATTTGGGCCTCATATACCTATATTACTACGATAGTGTATACTTGCATTTTAAGAGTATAGAAAATACCTATCAGGTTTTTGACACCGTCACTGGGGAAATGTAACTTCAGCACTATGAGTGATGTAGTTGGCCATTCTAGGTCAATCCTTTGAAAAAAATTATTATTTCATTCAAAGTTGAATTTTAATATCTTTATTGTTTCTACTATTAGTACCGTGTTCTTACAACTATTTTTACTACTTTTAGGTACTAGTGCATGGTGCATACATGATCCCACAACTACACATATTCATCCTCACCCGGCTTAGGTCAAGCAAAAATCCTTCATAGAGAAAAAGATTACAAAAGATCTATAGATAGATTCAATCAAACTCCACCACCTACACCTCCAGCTGAAGGACATGAGCCCCCTAAGAACCTAAGCCAACAGAAATGGATGACCAAGCAGAAGATCAGATGATATGGGAAAAGATTAAGGATTCCTCTTCTACTGCTCAAAAAGGGCCAATCAAAAGACAAGCAATCAATGTAGGCAGCTACAAGATCAATCCAGGATTTGTGTCATTAGTCAAATCACATGCCTTTCATGGCCATAGCTCTGAGGACCCTATGACGCACATCAACAATTTTGTCAAAAGTTGTGATATGATCAAGATAGATAGGACAACGGCGACTGTCATATACTTAAAGCTATTCCCATCATACTTGGCAGACACTGCTAAATCTTAGTTTCACAACCTTGACAATGAGTGCATTGAAATGTGGGAGCAAATGATTGATGCTTTCTTCGAGCGGTACTTTCAGCCACAAAAGACAAATGACCTGGTAAAAAAGATCCATAACTTTAGACATCAAGCCAACGAGTGATATTCTCAGGCATGGAAGAGATTCCAAAATATGTTACGGAAGGTCCCCCACCATGGTATTGATTTGTTAGGCCAGGTGAAGATTTTCTACTATGATCTGTACAAGGGAGAAAGGACTATGCTTGATAATGCAGGAGTGAGTTTCTTCCTCAACAAAAAACCTTCCTTTTGTCATGAAATTTTAAAGAACATATCCAAAAACCAGACATGGGGAGATGAAAGAGAACACTCGACAACCCTCAAAAGTGTCGGGGAGTCCAAGGTCATTTCCCTGTTGAATGAAAAGCTGGACTTGATTGCTAAAAAGTTGCATGCTAAGGATTCACATTCTTCAGAAGGAGAGGATGAGGAGTGAAAATTTGCACGAAAACAACAATAATAAATAAACAATGACAATTATTAGAGGAAGAATCCTAAGTTCTCCTAGAAGGATCCCAACAATTTTTAACAAGACATGTCTCAGACACAACAGTTTAAGTCATAGAAGATTGATGGACAATGAAAATATCAACAGGATAGGGGTCCAAGTAAGACAGACCCTATTGAAGAAATGCTCGAAAAGCTAGTAAGACAAAATGAAGTGATTATCATTCAGACTCAAAGAGAACTTCAGATGCAAGGAACACAGATCTGTAGTATTGAAACACAAATTTCTCAAATAGCAGCAGAAGTGGCTACCTTGAAGAAGCCCAACCAACAAGGGTTCCCAGCAAATACTAATGTGTCTTCTGGAAATCAATAGGTCAAAGTAGTTTTACTCCGTAGTGATAGGAAATTGATGAATGATGCACCATCTAGTTCAGATGCAGGTGAAACTACATGTGCTACAGGCAAGGTAGTGATAGTGGATGTAGCTGAACCAAATGATGTAGCAGTAAAAAAGATAACTAAGGAGGAGGTTGATGATATAGAGGAAACAAGGAAAAAGGAATATATCTTACCTCATTAAATGAAAGTGGTGAAGTCAGATCCCTTTCCAAATAGTCTGAAGGCAAAGAAGGATGATCAAAAATTTCAAAAAAAATTAGACAACTTCAAAAAATTGCATGTCAATACACTACTACAAAAAATGGTTTTTACAACAGTTCATTAATCCATTTTACAACGGGTGTCAACTGTTGTATTAGATTGTGTGGTCTTATGGGGGGTTCTTTATACAACAGGTGTTGTGCATGTTGTAATATATGTATTTTATACAACAGTTAATACATGTTGTAGCTCATTGAACACTCCTGTTGTAATAGGGATGTTGTATATAACATGTTGAGACAAAAGGAAAATACATCTAGACACAAGGTTTCGAACTTGAGACCACTTGAAAGTAAGGCACATCTCAAACCACTGAACTAGTTTTATTTTATGCAACACATATATTCTTTGTTGTACGTATACAGCAAATGACATGCAAATCTATTGTGTGACTGTGGTCTATTACAACGGGTAACTATTACAATAGGTGAAAGCCTATTGTGTAATTAGAGTATACTACAATGGGTTATAGTATGTTGTGTAATGATGGTCAATTACAATGGGTTAACATATGTGACTATTACAACGGGTAGAGCATGTTGTGTAATTATGATCTTTTACAACGGGTTAGAGTATGTTGTGTAATGATGGTCTATTACAACGGGTTAACATACATGACTATTACAACGGATTAGTGCATATTGTTTAATTATGATCTTTTACAATGGTTTAGAGTATGTTGTGTGATGATGATCTATTACAATAAGTTAGCATATGTGACTATTACAACGAGTTAGAGCATGTTGTGTAATTATGGTCTTTTACAACGGGTTTGAGTATGTTGTGATATTACAATCTATTACAACAATTTAGCACCTGTTGTAGTATCACATATACTACAACGAGTTCAGCCTGTTGTATATAACTTGTGTTGTATAAAACATGTAATTCACAACACACAAATAGACTTGTTGTAAAAGATATGCTAACTACAACACAACCAACAAAACTGTTGTGTTTTTCCCGTTGTAAAAAGCATTTTCTATAGTAGTGATATCCCTTTAATTGACGCAATTGAGAAGATCCCTTCTTATGGAAAGTTTCTAAAAGATATGATCAATAAGAAAAGGAGGATTGAAGATTCTAAGGTGGTAGTTCTGAAAGAACAAGTCAATGCATTTATTCTTGGAACATTGCCACCAAAAAGATAGGATCTGGGTTGTTTAAATATATATTATTTTATTGAGAGGATAAAGTTTGAAGAGGGCTTATGTGATATAGGGGCTAGCATCAACCTTATGCCCTTGACCACTATTAGAAAGTTAGGTCTATAAGAGTCCAGAAAGAGCAATATTACTATTCAATTGGTGGAAAATTTTGTGGTGAGGCCCTATGGTATTTACGAGGATGTTTTTGTCAAGGTGGACAAGCTTGTGTTTCCAGCAGACTTTGTTGTCATGGAGATGTAGGATGGACAAGGTAACTAGATGCTACTGGGGTGACCATTCCAATCCACGGCTGACATGATTCTAGAGATGGGCAGAGGAAGACTGACTTTGAGCAATAGGAAGGAGCGATTCAAAGTCTTAATGCCCGAGTCTACATAGACTGCAAAAGTTGAAGCACAATGTCATATGCTCCAGTAGGTCCAAGAAATGTGTCACTATTTCTGGGGAAGCCATTTCTTGAGATGGCACATGTGATGACGCAGGTGCATAATGGCACATTAGCGGTGGAAATCTTGGACAACACAAAGGATATATCTCTGAAAAAGGTGATGCAACATCCCGATGATGAAGAACGATTTTTACCCAGCAACAATTGAAGAGGCAACCTCAACCGCTCTTGTCCATGAATACCCATAGCTGCCTTTAGAGGCATGTCTCATGAATCTGGTAGATGATTATACTAGAAACTTTTTGTTGAAAGAGTGTGTCTTACTACTCAAGATCTTTCCATGCTACTATATATGGCACTTTGAGGATTTGGTACCACCCCCACCACCATTGGTTCCTTCTTTGTTGAGTCCCCTAGAATTGGATCTAAAGACATTGGCACCTCATGTGAAATACATTTTCTTGGCCGTAGAGGAGAAACTTCTAGTCATAATTTTAGCTTCACTAAGTGTGTGTTAAGAGGAGAAATTGTTGGGTGTGTTAAAGAACCATCGAGTTGCATTTGACTGGTTAGTGGTAGACATAAAGGGGATCTCTCTAAGTTCCTATCAAGACAAGATCAGATTGGAGGAAGGAGAAAAAGTTGTAGTGAAACCTCAACGATGAGTCAACCCCATCATGACTGAGGTAGTGAAAAAAAAGGTAATAAATTTTTTTTCTTTAGGTATTATATATGCTATCTTAGATTCAAACTGGGTTAGTCTGACCCAGGTGATTCCTGAAAAGGCAGGAATAATGGTCACCATTAATTCTAATGATGAGTTGATCTCTACTAGACTAGTGATTGGGTGGTGTGTTTGCATTGACTGTAGACGTCTGAATGTCACAACACTCAAAGACCATTTTCCACTCCCTTTTATCGGCCAAATTTTAGAGTGGCTTGTCGGCCGCTCTCATTTTTGTTTCCTTGATGTTTCTTTGGGATACAATCAGATTTCTATTGAGCCACATGATTAAGGGAAGTCGATCTTCACTTGTTCCTATGGCACATTTGTGTATCTCTATATGTCGTTTGGTATTTGCAATGAACCAACCACTTTCTAGTGATGCACGCTTTCCATTTTTTTATATGGTGGATTGATGTCTGGAAGTGTTTATGGATGATTTTTCAGTGTATGGGGAGTCCTTTGATAATTTTATTGACAATTTAGATAAGGTTTTGTAAAGATGCAAGGATACTCACCTTGTGTTGAATTGGGAGAAGTGTCACATGATGGTGAGTGAAGGAATTGTCCTGGGACACAAAGTGTCCATTAGAGGCATGGAGGTAGACTCAGCCAAAATAGAGGTGTCCTCTTGGACAGTTGGATTGGTTTCCATATTTTCTCCCTAACTTCTATATGAATCATTTGATTCTGTCTTTCCATTCACACTACAAACAAATATGGGGAAGTCAATGAAGTAGACAAATGGTAAGCTGACCAAGTCAAACTAAGTAGAAGTTGCAAACCTCTAGTGAGGAACCATCAAATCTATGAGGTATCCATCTGTACTAGTAATAGACTCTTATTCCTCATGATCCTCGTCGGTGAAGGGAGTAAGGAGTTTTCTAGGACACGTCAAATTTTATCGTCACTTTATCAAGGATTTTTCAAAGATTGCTAAACCACTCTCTGAGTTATTAGAAAAGGATGTTGACTTTAAATTTGATGTGTGATGCTTGAAATCTTTTGAGGTGTTGAGGGAGAAGCTGGTCTCCACACTAATTGTTCAAGGTCTAGATTGGAGCCAACCTTTTGAGCTGATGTGTGACGCATGAGATTATGCAGTAGGGGATGTTCTTGGACAGCATCGAGATAAAGTCCCTATTATCATCTATTATGCATATGAAACTTTAAATGATGACCAATTGAATTATACAACATCTGAAAAAGAATTGTTGGTGATTGTTTTTGGTTTTGAAAAAATCCTTCAATATCTAATTGGGGCTAAGGTTGTGGTATGGACAAATCACACGACTATCAATACTTGCTGTGGAAAAAAGATGCCAAGCCTAGGTTGATCAGGTGGATCTTGTTATGGTAGGAATTTGACATCAAGATCAAGAATAAATCAGGCACTGAGAATGTGGTGGTGGAACATCTCTCTAGGCTTGAAAGGGTGGATGAAAAGGATATTAGAATACCCATTGTGGAAGAGTTCCCTGATGAGAAGCTTTTAGCTATGAAAAGCAAAGACCCATGGTTTGCAAACATAGTGAACTACTTGGCATGTGGAGAATTGCAAGAGATTGGGAGTACCGGTAGAGGAAGGGTTTTTCCACTCCTTGAGGTACTATATATGGGATGACCCCATTCTAATTAGGTAGTGTAGGGATGGTATTATGAGGAAGTGTGTACTAGATTGTGAATTCCAGAGTATTTTGGCACATTGTCATTTTGTACCTATAGGAGGTCAACATGCTAGTTCTAGGACAACAACAAAGGTCTTAGAATGTGGTTTTTCTTGGCCAATGATTTTTAAAGATGAATACAATTTTGTTCATCAGTGAGATGTGTGTCAACGTGCCAGTAATATCTCAAAAAGACACAAAATGCCTCTAAATGTTTTTCAAGAAATAGAGGTGTTTCTTTTATGGGGCATAGACTTCATGGGCCCTTTCCTGTAGTAAAATTCTAATCCCTATATATTACTTGTTGTAGATTAGGTATCTAAGTGGGTGGAAGCAATTCCAACACACACCAATGATGCGTAGGTGGTATGTAGATTTGTAAAAGACCACATTTTCTACAGGTTTGGGGTGCCCAAGTTGATAATCAGTGATGATGGTTCTCGCTTCACTAACAGGACATTTGGGGCACTTTTCACTCAGTATGGGGTGAAATATAGATTAGATACTTCATATCATCCCCACACTCAAGGCCAAGTTGAAATGTCTAATAGGGAGATCAAGAAGATTATGGAAAAGAGAGTTTCAACCAACAAGACCAACTGGAGCATGCTTCTCAATGATGCTTTATGGGCATATAGGACTACTTATAAAACACCTATAGGTACTACTCCTTTTAGGTTGGTTTATGGGAGGGCTTGTCATCTGCCGGTGGAGTTAGAGCACAAGGTTAAGTGAGCTCTAAGGAAACTCAGTTACAATTTGGAAAATGTAGGGAAAAAGTGATTGTTAGAATTGAATGAATTGGATGATCTTAGGTTTGATGCTTATGAGAGTTCAAGAATCTATAAGGAAAGAGCTAATCAATTTCATGATTGCCATATTTTTCATAGGAAATTCACTCTAGGGAAAAAGTCCTTTTGTTTAATTCTAGGTTGAAGCTACTTTCTGGTAAGTTGAGGTCTAGATAGAGTGGACCCTTTGAGGTGATTAGGGCATTTCTCCATGGGGTTGTGGAGATTACTAAGGGGCTGATCCATTTCTTGTCAAAGGCCAGCGTCTCAAACATTACTTTGGGAGAGATGTGATGAGGAAGGAGGATGAGTTGAAGCTCATTGAGCTTCACTAATCCAATGAGTTTCATATCATTGAGCCTATGACGTAAAATAAGGGCGCTTGTTCGGAGGAATCCCAACCATCTTTTATGTTCTTTGAATTCTAAATTTATATTTTTGTAGTTGCAGTTTCCATTTTTACTTTACGAAACATAAAAAGGTACCTTGATGCATTTTGTGGAGTGTGCAGGCTGAAAAAGTCAGTACTACCGAGCCCAATCTCAATACTATTGACAATGCTACAGGGAGAAAGCTGCAATCGACTTCAAAAGTCAGTACTACCAATCCCAAGCTCATTACTATCAACGAGGAAATAGAGAATTTGACAAATTGATTTCCTCATCTTGGTACTATTGACACTAAGTCGGTAGCACCGAGTTTCTACATAAATGAGGGTCGAAAACCTGAGGAGGATTTGGTACTAAAGTTTTCTCCTCGGTAGTATCGATGACATTTTAGGCCCCAAGTTCGATATACCCCAAGCTCTAACTTAGAAGCAATGACACATTTGAACGTGTCGGTACTACAACCAGTACAACTGAAATTGGACCATTGTGAACTTCAGTAGCACTGAGCACACAGATTCTCATCCAATCATCGGTACTACCGATGCCATGTCGGCACTACCGACGTGGTCACAACTATAAAAGGGAAGGGATGTGAATTTCATTTTTTCACACCTTCTATTCTCCTCCCTCGAGAAAGCACTCACGAGCATTGTTGAGCATCTAGACGCTGCACCGATCTCTAATATCTCTAATCCCCTACATCTAAGGAAGATGACTGTGAAGTGGGATGCTTCTTCATCGGTGAGGGTTCCTCACTTGGTTCCCAAACCAATCTTGATAGTCCATCCCGAATCTGACATCAAGAACATATATGAGGAGTTGCACAAGTAGGAGATTGTTGCTACACAGTATGGATACATTGCCTTCCTCGACTCCATTGGGTTCATCGACAGTATGCAGAAGGTCTGTGAGTGTCAAGGGTTGGTAGGCAACAACCCTTTCTTCAATGACTGGCCTACATGCCCTGACCTCGTCTGTGAGTTCATGGCATCCTTGGAGATTTTCATCATCCTCGAGCATGGGGATGACTGGGGGACAGGCAAGATCTATTTCCATCTCCACAACATCGAGTTTACAATGACGCTCTAGCATTTCAATGCCATCTACGAATGGCCAAGTGAAGGCGACTGTTACTACCCCGACAATTTCAACTTTGAGGTGACATGGGAGATATTTATTAGTCTGCTAGACGGATAGCGCATCCACTGGCACAACATCTCCTTGATAGACATCGAGCATCCTTTTACTCGTCTGATTCACCGCCTCATCACCAACACTCTTCTAGAAAAGTCAGCTCGAGGAAAAGGGAAGTGTCTAAGGGTCAATATTTACTTCCTATTAAAGATGTTGGAGATGAGAACCCGAAGTCTGAACTTCAGAGCCTTCTTCCTTAAGCATGTGATGGGAGTAAGGTGATAACTGTAGAGTAAACCTACAATTCACTTTGGAGGGTTGATCATGCCCATTTCTCTCAATCTACACCTTGACCTCTCTTCCACCAAGTCACTGAAGCCAGCAATAAAATTAGATCTCAAGCATTTCTAGAGATCTGGCCTCGTCATCACGTGCCTAGATGATGCATATGTGATTCAGCCCTATCTTAGGGCTTTATCTTGTGTCATTTTGCATTTCAGCCACATCTATACTTGTTAGATTACATGTTATTTCCCCCAATATGCTTATTTATATCAAATGCACTTATGGAGGCTTTTTTTCATGTTTTATAGGTACTTTGTCCACTACTTGATGGCATGGAAAGAGGATGGTCCAGTCTAGGGTTTCCTCAGGCTTGGAGGAGCTCAAAATGAGGCCAAAACCACTTCCAACCTACCCCAAGTGGTCAAAAAAAGTTTTGAAGCAATACCCTCCATGGATGATCAAGTTCAAGGCTCAAATGCATGGGAGAGACACCACTACGACCGTGGTGAGCCCCCACGGCCGTGGTGGACATGCCCCAAGTACAAAAAATCAGTAAAACTCCCAGAAATTGATGAAAACGGCCAAAACGACCGTGGGGATCAACACGACCGTGGCCATAGGTCCCCACCACGACCGTGGTGACCTCCCCACGGCCGTGGCCATCCATGAACCTATCCCTGTGATCTCCAAATTCTAATAAACCCACGACCATGCCCATCCACCACGGCCGTGGTCTACCCTACCCACCACGACCGTGGTGACCCACCACGGCCGTGCTACTCACAAAATCCACCCAGTTTTCACTGCTTTCCCCATTTTGCCCCTAACTTAACCCTAGACTCCTATATATACCTAGGTGGTGGCTGGGGCATGAGGTTGGCTACCTTCTACCCCATCCTTGCTCCCCAAATTGCCACCCACTCCATTCCACTCCAAATCCACCTAAAATCCACTCCATTTCACCATTTCCACCACATAACCCCCCATATCTAAGCCTTCCATCCACTTCCCACCATCATCTCACTCCATTCCATCCAAGAAGAAGAAGGAGGACGACCTGCTGCTGCTGGAGGGAGGATTGACAATCACTACTTCGAGCTCCATGGCCACTTCCATCTTCTTCTTCTCCCTTTTTGTATTTTCCATGTATATGAGTAGCTAGGCTCCTTAGGTGGGCTGTTTGGGGTCAAATATGTTACTTTGATACCATGTTGGGGGAAAATGACATGTAAACTTTGTAATTCCATTTGTTAATGATTATGTTCTATTTGCATCTCATTCTCCATGGATTGCTTTTTGGTTTGTGTGTGAAATCACTTAGGAATTTAGGCAAATTGCTTATATGTGTGAATTTTGGGATTTGCCCCTAGGTCCAATTCTTGGATCCCTAGGTTGCCTCCCATCTTCCTACATCTTAATCAATCTCCCTAAGCCTAAGTGAGAGATCTAAGTAGCTAGATTGGATAATTCTAGTGCAATTAGCATGGAGCCTTCTCAAGGCTAGAATGTGGGGGAATTGGGGCCCAAAACCCTAATTTCACCCCCCATTACTACCCTCAGACCCTAATTGCCCTAGGAATGTCTAATGTATAAACCTAGACTTGATTAGACTCTAATTGGATTAAACCTAATCCCTAACCCAATTGAGCCTCGTAAGGGTAGTAGGGGGTGTTAGGGACTAGTTCCCCTATACACAACCTAGCATATCCATGGCCAGTTAGTAGCTTAGGTTAATTCATTAGACTCTAACTTGTTGTTTGGTTTGGATAATCTAAATGGAATCATAATGTTCACATGTCACCCCCCAACTTGAGTGATAAGTTCATACCCCTAAACAGCCCACACATCTCTTTACTGCTTAAAACCCTAGTTTTGTGCTTGCTTAGCTTAATTAGTTCTTTTCTTGCTTAGTTAGCTTCTTGCCTTGCTCTTGCCTTGTTTATGCTAGTTTAGTTCTTTAGTTGTTCTTTTGCTTCTCTATTGCTTGCCTTAGTGTAAATTGCCTTTTCCTACCTAGATTAATCCTTTCTTGCTTTCTTAGCCTTAATCTAGTCTAGGGTTAACGTAGATTTCATTCTTGCCTTTAATTGCTTGCTTGTTTATCCTTAGTTTAACAATCAAATCACCTTTAAACCCTTAACCCTAGTCTCTACAGTAGGAACCTAGCCAAACTAACCTAGCTCTAGTGCCACCTCTTTTCCCTGTGGATCGACCCTATACTTGCCACCTTCCTATACTACGACACGACCCCATGTGCTTGCGGGTGTAGTGTTTTGGTAGACGTAGGTAGCTAGTTTAGGTTTATAAATTTCGAAAGCATAATCCCATATCTCGTGCATTCCGATCTCGTGGGGCGCATCTATTCAATCGAGTAGTGTGTTAGCACCACTAGCGGAATCACACCAATATGCATGTTGTATAATGGGTACCCACTACAAGGAAAGGAAGATGCCAGACACCATCTTCAACCTACAGGGGCTAAACCTCCTATAGTGGCTCGTGGATAGCTCAGGAGAGGAGGAGGAAGAAGAAGATGACAAGTCGAGGAGGAGAAGGAGGAGCCAGTTGTAGAAGATAAGGATACAAAGCATGTTATCCCTATGATAAGGAGGCAGGTTCCACACAAGCGTCCACGACGTTTTGTAGCCACCAATTCTTCTTATCCACCACCCACTCAAGTGGATGACCCGTATTTGATGGAGAGCATGTACGTGATACTGTAAGAGTTCCAGCAGGGACAACAACAGTAGTCGACTACATTGGCAGGCACCCATGATGTCCATGGATGGCTGTATGAAAACCAACAAGTGATCTTATACAATGAGCAGCTTCTCTTGGCCAACCAAGAGAGCATGCATATGCATCTACAGCAGATGGGCGGGTACCAACGACCATTCTTTGATCATTATCAGAATCAGGGATATTTTTGTGGCTAAGCACAACCTTCACCCATGCCGCCACAATAGTTGAGTTTTCAGGGGATGTTTCTGCCATATGATCCCACCATGCCTCAACCCCCACCACCACCCATGTGATTCGGTACCACTGTTCCACCTCTATAGTTTGAATTTTGACTATGTGGACATAGTCAAGTTCAATCTTAGGGGGTAGATGGAATAGTTTCTATCTTTAGCTTTATTTTCATTAGTTTTTAATTTTTTTGCTTTTTAGTTTTATCCTTTCAGGTGTAGGATCCACATCTATCTAGTGTAATTGTGGATCTTAATTCATAGTCATGCCATATGATCTCAGTTATGTGCAATTAAAATTAATTAAATGAAAAGTGTGGCTTAGTTGTGAGATTTTCTTGAGTTGCACCTCTTATAGGAAGTGTTTGGGTTAGTCATCTAAAGGACATTCAATATGAATGGACATATTATTTATTCATAAAAAGTGGATGAAGATGCATTGTTAGCTTAAGTTCATCAAATAGTTAACGAGACCTTAAATTGAAATATAAGACAGAAATCCTAAGGTTACCCTATCATATGTCATCAACGAGGGACATATCATAATTTTAGAAAAGGCTTTGTCTTTTAATTATGTGATTCCACCCACCCTTCACTCATTTTTGAATCACCAAGTACTCCAATTTATTTTCTCTTGTTGAACAGCGTGACATAATAGGTGACATGATAGTTAGCTTAATTTTATTGCATTAAAAAAACAAGTATATATTAACAATTTTTGTGCATACCATTTTAGTTGCAGAAACAATTTCATGTAAATTACATACATTCTATAGCATTCATTTTTTCATGTGGATAGTAGTATCATTTTATAAATGTTGAGTGCAGGGATATACCTCCACATATTATAAGAAAAAAAAAGAGAATAATATGTAATGAAAGCCCAAGCATAATGTCAATCGTGATAAAATCTTGGGCCAATGATGGAAAGAAAAGTTTGTCAATGTTTTAAAGTTATGAGGGATAAAGTATGCCCTTAACTCTTCTTTAAGAGATGAAGAAATGCACATGATGCATTCTTTTGCTTTCTTCTTTCATTCTCATTTGTTTGATGAGATTTCTTGATTCATGCATCATTTGAAAAGAAAAAAAAATAGGCATTAGGATTCATGCATGCTCTTATTTTCACTCATATAGGTTCATCATACTTTTTCATAAATGAGTTGGATGTACTTGTGATTCTTCAATTGCCACCCATTTTATACCATCCATTTCTCTAATTGGTAGGCCACTTATATGATTTGTCTCCTCATTAATGTTCATATGGAGAACTTCTTCCAAGTAGCTTGGTAGTTAGGAAGAGTAATGTAGATTAGGGAATCACATAATGCACCAACCAAATGCCTGACTGGGTATAATGCTAACTATTTTTTTGATAGTGTTCATTGATCTATGGGAGGATATCTTTTATAGATGTTTTTGGTCGCTAAAGAGCATGTAATTGTTTAGTGATTAATGAGAGTCGGTTTGGGACCTCCAAGTGGGAATAGTTGAGAATTGATATTTATATTATTCTATCCTTTTGTTGACTTATCTCAAATAGATCTGAGAGTGTGTTGCTCGAGGACAAGCAACATTTAAGCTTAGGGGAGTTTGATGCACTATTTATTTTCCATTATCACAACCTATTTTGTACTAATTTTTGTGCACTTTGTCATCAAATCTCATATTAATTGTGCATGATTTATTAATATTAGCCTGTATTACTCAATTGCATTAAATTTGCATAATTTTAATGTTTTCAAGCGATTTAATAATTTTCCAGAGCTTATGTTTAAACTTTGTGCATTTCAGGAATGATCAAGAATATACATAGCTCGGTACTAATGACTTTGGAGTCGGTGGTACCGACATTTGCTCACTATTAAATCGGAACTGAATTGACAAGACTCAATAGTACCAATAGGATTGTTGATACTACCGACAAATTTACATCATTTTTGTCAAAGAAATTCGAAGTAACTCAGTAATATCAACACACAGTCAGTAGCACCAACAACTTGATAGGTGGTCGTGAAATTAAAGAAGTCAGTAGTGTTGACACACTGTTGGTTGTTGGTAGTACTAACAGATCAGGTTCAGGCAGATGTGAGGGTTGCATTTAATCCAATGGCTGAGGTTCTAACTCACCCTAAGTAATGTCTATGACTAAGGGGAGTTACAGATAGACCTAATTATCTCATCTTTTTCCATTGTACGATAAGGGAGAGAAAGAGGAGGAGATAGCAAAGAAAAAGGAGGCAACATGAACAATCTGTGCACTTCTATTAGACGGAATTACAACAGTGAGGTAGCAATTCGGCACGTGTGTGAGTAGCGAGCATTTGAACCATCTACTTCAGGGGTTCTTCATGTTATCCACATTTTTCCTTTCTACTTCAATGATATTGACTATGGGAACTATGAGGGGCTAATCCCCATGTTCCTTAGGACTCGGGAGTAGCCCAGTTATGCATTGCATTTGACTCTTACGCATTAATCAATTGATTTCTCTTAATTTTTAGATTTCTTTCTATGAGAACAAATGACTATTTGTGCTTAATCACCATAGATAATATTTGGACTGTTAATTTCTTTGAAAAAGAGAATTTATAGTCAGAAGTCATAGAAATACATGTTTTATTAAACCCTTTGGGAAAGGTGATTTAACAACGTGAGGAGATACCCAGAGAATTCGATAAGGCATCTATCTAATAATGCAACCGATACGAAAGTGGGGTTCGTATTAGGTGCGGTAGTGAATTACACCACGTGAGTGGGTAATTCTTGATACAGGCTCTTAATCCAGAGTTAGGAGAAGTTTTTATTATTCAGCTAAAATAAGAGAAAGTATAGTGAGGGGTCAATGTGAAATTGACCCAAGCATCTCAATTGCTCTATATGGTCAACCTAAAACACAAGGAGCTCTCATAATTCATGATTCAATCCAAATAAATGAAATCCTAGAGAGAGAGGGAGAGTTAGGGTTTGAGAGGAGAAAGTGATGGAGATGCTGACCTAGGGTTTTGCAGTCCGAGGAATGATGAAATCATGTAAGTTTAGCTTTTTTGCATAGACTTTAATGGTGAATCTTCTCTCACATGTCAAGATTCTGTCCCTCCTCTGATTTGATCCAAAATGGTATCAAAACTTCCCCTTTTCTCACTCTTTCTTCATAATCCCTCATTTTTAGGGTTTCCGAGTTGAAAGAAAGAAGAATCGGGTGAATTGCAAGGGATTTGATATGAGATCGAGATTTTCAAGGATGAACTGCATTTTTAAGCTGTTTTACACCTTAGGGTGAGTGGGAACTTCCTTTAAACAGTATATTGCACGAAAATTGGTTAAATCATCCATAATCTTTAATTGCTTAGTATGCAACTACAATCCATGAATTGTCTGTTTGATCTAAGTTGTTGCAAAATGATATGAAATGGATTCTTCCTCTATTTGTTTGAATTTCATATGGTAAATTTATATTAGAAATGTATACAATACATCCTAATGAGAATTTCCTAAGTATTCACAAAGGTTATAAGAGTAAACTGATACCTAGTGTGTGCTACTATGTCTATGATGTGAGACAAGAATTAAATATGCCCTTGTGAGGCATGTTGGTTATGTAGGTGATACATTAATATGGTGGTTGGGCCTTATGGCCTAATAGTGGTTATTGTTCTGACATGAAAGGATGTTTCCTACTGATAGAGTTGAGGGATTGATATCTCATGGCAATAATGCAGCTATTATGTGGTTATAGTGTGACAAGTTCACACCCTATATGATTCATGTGCGGGAAGAGTACTCTGCCCTTATCTTTGTAGAATTTTTTATGGTTTTATACGTTGTAACTTGATTGATTCCAAAAGACACTTAAATGACCTAACTAATCAAGTGGAACCTATTCATGTAGCTCTACCCTATGCCATAGATCCATTCATTGTTAGCACTTGCTGAATGGTGAAACGAGTTTAACTCAGAGCGCATATTTTTGAATATGCGAGGGTGAGGACAAATATCCCCTTACGTCCAGTATATGTGATACAAGATTAGTTTTGGGCCATATCCTGGTAGGATTTTAGCTACGGGTCATATCTCAGTTTCACTAGTGTCGTGACCTGTCTAGATTTGTGCAGCTGGATTATATGTTGTTGGTAATAGTTTGACTAATGATGTCACTGCAAGTTCACTCGCACTAATCGATGGGGTGAGGTCATGGATTCCGACTCTTACACTAGACCTTGTATGACACCGATTTTGAATTAGCAATGGTTGGTTGGATTTGGGTGGTATGACTCAAATGCTTGGGGCATAATAAAATACATAATCAGCTGTGTAGCACACTTGCGTAGGATCAAATACAGAAACATTGGATGAGGCCTTGCTTGCTTTTGTAATGTATAGTTGGTAGTTAATATACATGTTCTTCATATTCTTTTTATGATGATAAGATGTTTCATAATCTAATGGCAACTGCTTATTCTATTAGTGATGATTACCTACTTATCATGGTTGTAGCTTTATTATTGTTCTTTAATCATCTTATTTGTGCTAATAATAGCATTGGTGGAGAGTTACATCTCCTGTTGAGATTTGGAATCTCACCTCATGGGTTCCCCACATCTTTTTAGGTGGACGTGCACAAGGAGGTAGAGATGATGCAATAGAGGTTGAGCAGCAACAAGAAGGACAGTAGCTGACAAGGTTGGAAGCTATCTAACCCCATTTTTTCACAATTTAAAAATTATAAAATGGTTTTTATCAAAATAACAATAGTTGTAGGGCTTAATATAAAAAGGCCATGGATTTATATTCCTTATAGAAAAAAATAAAGTAAGACAGATAAGAAAAAAAAAACTAAAAATACACTTTCTCTTATACATATGGCATCATGTATTGCAATTAACTTAGTATGTTGAATGAATAATTTCCCTTCTCTTTTTCTCTCACTCATCCTTGAAAATGTTTACAAAAAATCAAAGAGGAAAATAAAAGGAGTGGATTTTAAATGATAGAATATATAGCTTGAACAAGAAGTCTTCTTTCTTTGATATATTTTAACATAAAAGGGAGACAACATAATTCACTATTTCTCTCTCCTCTTTGGAATACTCAAAATACATAAAGAAAAATGTAATGCAATTAATGGGTCATTTTGGATGCATGAAAAAGAATATCTATCAATCACATGGTGTGGATATTACTTTTTTCCCCTATTGAATACATGTAGCTATATCTTCTCTTGAGTCTCTTTCTTCAAGAAAATTTTCCATAAAGGCATAACAGACTTAAAAGTGGATAAGTATTGATCATCTCGCTTTTAGAGTCAAAGAAATCATTAAGGAGAATCTTCTCACATTATCTCACCTTTTAATGCATGAAAATGAAGTAAATAACAAATATGGAAGTTGTGAATAAAAGACATTCAAAACTTGAATTCCATTGGCTAGGAAGGATATCAAGTCTGTAATTAATGTGTGGTCCAAATTTGGTTTTCTTTCAAATTCATTTGACCACTCAAATAAATATAAAACACAATGTCAATCCATTTAACACATGCAATGTAAACATTAATTAATTGTTGGTCAATTTTTTTTGGATAAGGTAAAATATTACTATAGAGATCAAAAAGTATAGGGTGTAGACCAGTATACTATACAAAGGGGTAAGCTACAAAAAACTCAATGTTCCATCACCGCTCGGTCCATGCCCTTAGTCAAACCGGGTATGAACTTACAAAGCCCCTTTAAGCTGTGTACATTGTCATCAAAAATAGTAAGCTGGTCTCTATCAGGTCTGTCATGGATCCTAGAGTTGCACTCCTTCCACACACAAAATAGAATAGCCGCAATGCAAATGCCCCTGAAACACCTAGTAGGTTGGTTGTGCTTTGTGTTGTCAAGGACCCAGCTAATGGATCCATCCAGACCAAGAGGGGGATTGCCACCCCATCCAAACTTGAGGGTCATCCTACACCAGAGATACCTCACATATGAGAAACTCCAAGTGAGGTGAGTGTGTGACTCCTCCTGCTATCTGCTGAGCAAGAAGGTGCCCACACTATCCGCTCCCCAACTCTTTAAACGATCAATAGTTGGGAGTTTGCCATGGATTCCCCTGTATAGGGTGAAGCTCCATTTGGGGACATGGATTTTATTCCATAGCAGTTGGTCCCATGACACCTGCAGTCTGGAGAGAGGAAGTACCCAAGGTTTCATGCATCACCTGGACCAAATTGAGCCTATGCAGATATACTCACCCTTCACAAGGCTCCAGCAATGTGTCATACACCTCTAGCATCTGGAGCTGACCTATGGGTCACAAGTCTCCAGCGAGTTGCCATACCGCTGTCTCATCCAGGATGTCCACAGCTGGTAAATGTGGCACAAGAAAGTATCGACCCTCCTACAAGTAGCTTTCATAGCCGTATGGTGCAGATTTGGGAGATTAAGCCCCCCCCCCAATGGAGCGGCTTTGTTACCATTGTCCAGGCCATAGAATGCCCTTTACTTGACCAAATAAAGTTGCTAATGACTGACTTGGCCTTGTTGAGGATGAACGTCAATATTTCAGCTTGCCTGCACCAGAACATTAATTTACTACAAATGATAGATCGAATAAGCACTGCCCTCCCAGCCATGGAGAGGTTCAAACCTGTCCATTTATCCACCATCTTCCTCGGATCATCAAGTAAGAAGGCGTAGTCCTTGCCGCAACCATGACCACCAACAATGGGTATGCCCAAGTAGGTAACCGAAAAGGTGTCCAGCTGCAGTCTAGCCACCAACTTGAGTCGACCCCTTCTAGCATCACAAGATCTTGAAATTAAAACTTTGGATTTAATCTTGCTTATGTGCAACCCAGTTAATCTCTTAAAACTGCTCACAATCCTTCTCACAACCCTTAGATATTTATCATCGCCTGCCACAAAGAGAAGGACATCGTCAGCATATATCATGTGTGAAAGCACTGAAATCCCACACACCTTGAAGGTCTTCATTACACCTTCCCCCTCAGCCTTCTGGATAAGAAAAGAGAGAGCTTCCATAACTAGGGCGAACAAGAGGGGAGACAAAGGATCACCCTGGCATAGTCCATTGGATGCCTAGAACAGCCCTTTGGGTAGGCTGTCAATTAGAACTGAGAAGGAGGTGGTCTCTATGCATTGCCTCATCAGCTCAATCCATCTTCTAGAGAAGCCAAGGGCCTCCATCACATTCCATCAAGCTTGCCAATTAACATGATCATACGCCTTGGACAAATCAACCTTGATGCAGACCTTCTTAGGTTTGTTCTTGTTATTATAATAAAAAAGAAACTCACCCGCAAGGAGATAACTGTCAGAGATGGACCTACCTTTCACAAAAGTTGATTGGTTGGGGGACATAATTTCCAAGAGTACCATCTTCAGCCTGTTAGCCAACAACTTAGCAATCACCTTATAGACCACCGAGCAGCATGTGATGGGTCTGAAATCTACCAAGGAAGACAAGTAGTTCTTTCTAGGTATGAGTCTTAAGAAGGTGTGATTGACCTTCCTGACCATATAGCCTCCCACAAGAAACCATCTGACCGCTTTGCATAAATCATCCTTTATGACATTCCAATTCTTCTTAAAGAACTTGGCATTGAAACTGTCAGGTCCTGGAGTCTTGGACAAGCCGATGGAGAATAGAGCCTCTTTGATTTCCATCTCAGATTCCGGGCCACACTATTTTCTATTCATCTCATCCGTAACCTTCCTAGGCGGGAGGTCACAAGGGACAGAAGCCTAATCCTGCTTGTACATCTTTTGGAAATAGTCAACAGCTTCCTTTACCACATCTTAAGGGCCATTAATTGATTGGCCATCAGGTAGTAATAGAGCATGTATGCAGTCTCTCATATGGTTCTTTTTGGTGGATCTATGGTACACTTTAGTGTTGCGGTCACCATCTCTGATCCAATTTAGCCTACTCCTTTGCCAGAACATCATTTCCTTAGCCTTTTCTAACTGTAGCAACCACTTAGCCTTTATATCTTCACTTCTAATAGACTCTTCACATAGAGGCTTGTATCTCAGTTCCTCGAAAGCAAGTTGGTACTCAGTCATTGCCTTCTTCATCAAAGAAGGTAGGTCTATCAGATCATGTGACCATTTCTTCAAAGCAAGCTTAGTTATTTTCAGTTTTTCAGCCACGACAAAGATGGGGTTGCCCTCCATCGTAGTTAGCCAAGCCTCCTGAATCACCTTCTCATAGCTAGCCCACTCAAGCTAGTGGTTGAGGAACCTGAACAGTCTATTCAGTTTAGATTGGTTCACCAGCTCGACCTTCATCCAGGCGTGGTCGCTGTTCGGGTGACCATCCAACTTGATGGAGGCTTCAGGGAACACATGCCGATCTGTCACTGACCGAGTTAGAGAAAGCTTTTAGAATCCTGAACTTCCCAGAAGCTGAGAAGGTTAGACATGCTGTCTATCTTCTCAAGGGGAGTGCTGGTCACTGGTGGACCATGGAAGAACAGAAGAGGCCTGGAGTGGAGGTTGCGTGGGAAGTCTTCCGATGGGAATTTATCAATAGATATTACCATAAGACGTTCCTGGACGAGAAAATCTCTCAGTTCGAGAGGTTAAGGCAAGGTCTGATGAGCATTAGCGAGTATGAAGCTAAGTTCATGGAGTTGTTGTGGTTCTGTCCGCACATGGCTGCTATAGATGAAGAAAGGATCAGGCGGTTCGAGAAAGGGTTGAAAACTGAGTTGACTACTCCCGTGTCTGCCCTAAGACTCCACATTGGGAACTGGTGTCCTAGGCTGAGGTGCAGGCATCCTATCTGCCATATGTGTTATCATAGCCATAAACTTCCCAAAAAGAGATTGAAAGGCATAATTTTCAATCATGGTTGGGTTGAACTGGGGACCCTCAGGCACCCGCTCTTCTCATGCCTGGTTCCTTGCACCCCCTCCTGGTGCACCAACACTTATCTCAATAGTGTGTTCTTCATATTATCCAGACATCTTTAGGCTTTTCTACTTCTTCTGTATAAGTAGAAATCACTATAAGACAGACTAGAGGACACAAGAACAGACACAACCCTAGTCCTAGGTCCATGTAGACTCATCAAAACTAAAGCTTTGATACCAACCTTGTAACCACCTTGTAACCTGTAACGCCCCATGCCACAAGCCACGAGATAACTTAAAACTAACTTCGGAAACAAACTTAAACAAATAGATTACCAGAAAGCATTGTAAATTAAAACCATTTTCATTAAGATCCAAACAAAAAAACCTTTACATATGAGTCCTTTCATGTCACAAGGTACTTACCATGTATTCCATCAAACCTGTTACAAGAAAACATGTTCCAAACATATATATATATATATATATATAAATACATATCCACTATGTCCATACATGAAAAGGACATGCAAGACAAACCACATCTCGAAACACGTCTACAAAACACACCGAAAAATCATCCCAAAGACTTGAGTGTACAAGGATGACTCTAGGACTCTAACAAAAGGACCACCAGCAACACTTCTGTAACACCCCATTTCATGAATATATACAACATAACTCAACGGAAGCTTTCATCTTGAAGGGGGATGTCACATTAATATGCTCATTGCAAATAAATACATAAATCACCATTGGGATTCATACATTGTACTTTGCATAGGAAATTATAACTAACTTCTATAACATGTCTAAAATTCTAATCATTTCTACACATGGAAAACTAAGCATGAAAAAAAACATTTCTACGTTATTGGATCACCTAATGTGGATGGCACCCCACCAGTTAGCTCTTAAAGGTCTTCTAGTCTTTTCTTGCTCCTCTTGAGTCCTTAATTGCTCCAATTCCTGGGGACATCACGTCCCCAACCATGCAAAGGGGAAAATCAACACATCAGTAAATGATACTGGCACTTTATATCATAAGAAAAATAAAGTATACTTGACATGTAGTAAAAAGTTGACATGAATTAGCGATAAGCATTCTTGAATCAATATTAACATGAAGAATGGAATAGTAATTGTATGCATCCCTCTGTGATGCCCTGTTAGGAGAACATGATTGCTAGGAAAGCCCTTGATGCTAGGAAAGCCCTTGATGACCCCTTGAGGTCCATCATTCAGGAGCATATAAAGACTAGTTCAATTCCAATTAACTTGATCATTAACATGACATTACATTGACATTAACATAATCATTAACATGATACTTGAACTTTAACATGATGGTATTTATCCCTATTAACATGGTCTTTTAGCATGATGAGATTTCTCCCTCTTGAACATTAACATAAATTTCATGAATCTTTAATCATAAGCTCTAATCATAGTGAACATTATAACCATAGGACATAACATATATCAATCATCAAGCAGTGATATAGTGATCATAATTAGAACATTAAAGTTGAAATGATAATGTCTACTTTATACTTAGCATGTAATCAACAATAAATATTTGTGCTCAGAAACATGACCTGTTTACCTTGGAGCAAAGTTGATCCTAACATGGTCTCTCTAATCTTTGAGGCAACACTTAGCTGTGATTCACAAGAAGATAGCCTAGTTTGCTTGGAGCAAAGTTGATCCTAAGACGGTCTCCCTAATCTTTGAGGCAGAGCCTGGATGTGTTTTGCAAGAACATAGAATAGTGTGCTTTTCCTTGGTATGCTAGGATTATGGGGGTTCATTTTATAGGTGATAGGGGTCTATAACTTTCTAGTAAAAGTGTATTTAAATATTTTTTAAATATTTTTTGTCCTTTAATTTAACATTAGACGTTATCTTAAATCTAACGTATTAAAAGGTAAGAATAGACGAAAACATCTTTGTCTTTGTTAATTACTAAAGTCCAACTTTGTGGTCAAACTAAATATCTCTTGTTTGTGAATTTCCTTTATTATCTTTGACGTTTACTTTTATTTGTTTATCAAAAGTATGAAATTGACAAAATTACCATTACATTTAATTTGTAATCACAAAGAAAGAGAGAAAAGGTAAGAGAGTTGTACCATTCTTTACATAATTACAATAATGTCTTATTTCCATGTAACTAAGTCCAGGACACATTATTTATTTTATAAAAAAATCACAAAATGGAGAAAAGAGAGAAAAAAAGAACTTTATTTTACATCAACATGCACTAGTTCTATAACAAGAATATACAACAGTGATTTCAATGTGTTATTTAAAAATTGTTGACTGCAATTACTCATTCCCATATAATTCATAGTTGTTTAAAATGGTGATATAACTATGTAACAATAAACTATTTTTTATTTTCCATATCAATTACATAAATTTTGCAACATATTCTCATCCATAATGACATTTCCATTTTCCTATCATTCTTCTTAGTTGTGTTGGGAAGGTGATGGGTCAAAACCCACATTTTGTAGTCTCAAATTAATATATTTATCACATTGTATTCAATTATTCAAACTTTGGAATGTTAAAAAGAGAATAATCAAACTCTCCTTCCAGCTTTCCTTCTACTATTTTAAATATATGGCTTCATGTTGACTAATTTTGACCAAAAAAACTTATGATCCACGCTCTTTTTGGATCCTAGATGGGTGATATAGATGCTCTAGAGGGGGGGGTGAATAGAGCTGAAAGCACTTAAACAAAATTCATTAAACCTTCAAGATAGATCACAAGATAAAGTTGCTAAATAGGTAATTTGAGTGCAACTAAAACATGCATAGCAAGGATGAGAGAGATTGAACATACACATGTAGACAAGCTATTTAGAGTGGTTCCACACTTCAAACTAGAAGTGTGTCAGTCCACTTGCCTAGAGAGGTCAACCTCTAGGACTTCAAACAATTGCACTCTTATATTCATTCATAAGACATACAATACATGACCCAACAAAGGACTTACCTATCCAATACGAAGAGTCTTCAACCTTACCAAGGACTTACCCACTTTGCAAGATTCTTCGGCCTTCTCCAAGGACTTACCCAATCTTGCACTAGTCTTCAGCCTTGTAGGAATTACCCACTCTTCTTGGATCTTCCGCCTTTGACTTCACCTTCACTCGGAGAAGCTTCTTCCACCAAGGACTTACCTACTTGAGCTTGAGTCTTCTGCCTTCTCCAAGGGCTTACCCACTCTAGCTCCAAGTCTTCAGCCTTGATCTTCACCAAGGGACTCCTTCCCTTGTTCTTCTTCACCTCTCTTGGCTAAGAGAGATAACCTTCATCTTCATGATTGGAAATGAGAGATTGGAGGTGGTGGAAGTGAGAGCCTCACAAGATATACAAATATGACTAGCTCTCTTACAGATTTCCTACTCACTCTAATGGATGTAGCAAGTGATTAAGCTTAGAGAGAGAGAGGAGGCTGTAGGAAGCACTCAACTATAGAATAGGAACCTCACAAAGAGTTTGCAATGAATGCTCAACTTTGGAATGAAGCCCAAGGGGTCCTGTTTATAGCTGGGGATGCCTCTTAGCCTTTGGGAACACTTAAGAACGAAAACTAGCCGTTTTGTGGCTTGCAACGGATCTATTTTCACTTGTTGCAACTCCACAACGGCTAGTAGCACTTTTCTGCATTCCAGTACAGTCTGATCGGCCGAGTTTCAATAAAGGCAACTCGGCCGAACCACTAAAAGACAAGGCTGAAAGCTAGACTGTCGGCCGAGTTTCCTTTGAGAAACTCGACCGATCGGTCCATTTCCAGACTTGGACCGATCAGTGGATCGGCCGAGTTTCCTAGCTAGAACTCGACCGAACGGTGGATCGGCTGAGTTTGTAACTCGGTCGATTCCAACAAAAATCCCAGAATATATGGATCGGCCGAGTTTGGAATTCGGCCGACAAAATCCCTGTTATGGGTATTTTGGAATTTTCGTTTAACCGTACAAATGATGGATTTTTGTGTCCCAATAATTTTTCTAAGCTTAATTACAAGTCATACAGTCATTACAAGTGATTACAAAGCAATTCTAAGGTCATTTACATAGAGATCCCAAATTGCACACTTGTAGCTATTTTGACTTGTCTTTTCTCCAATTTGATATGCGCAAGTTAGGGCATTTGGAGTGTGTCTAAACCTAATCTGAAATCACTCAATGTAGAAGCATTAGACATCAATATGTGGAATGGTTAGTCATCATCAAAACAAGGGTTTAGTCAATTTAGACGTGAGTCAACATTGACCTAATTGACCTTGAGTCAACATTCTCCCCCTTTTTGAAGATGACAAACCATTCCATAAATGTATTGAAAGCTTGTACGTAAAATCATACCTTTGGAGAAACCTAGGGGTTTCAATAGGATTGAGCTCATATGCTCCCCCTCAATTGATGCTATTTCTCCTGCATGGTTAGCTTTCATAACATTTATAGAAACTATGTCTTCTACTCATATATGTTCTACACATATATGTCTTCTCCCATTTACCTTCTCCCCTTTACATGGACACGCTTCTTTGCTTCATGTAAGACATGCCTTCTCCCTGTTGTCAAAAGAAGACATATCTTTCTCCCCCTTTGTCATTTCAAAAAGGTGGGGGTGTGAAGAAACTAAGAAACACCACTTGTTAAGAGAAAGAATATAACAAAAGTTATATAAGGAGAGTAGAAGAGCACAGATAGGGGCTTGTCCAAGCATAGAAAGAAAAGCAAGTTAAAGCATATACTTGAACAACCCAAAAAATGCAAGATGAAGTGCTGCAGAAAAACAATAAATCACAATTTTGACCCTCAAGATGATGGAATTTGACCAAAAACCATCGGAGCTCATGGCATAGCGATGAGTCCTGCTCAGAAGGGTGTTTCTGCATAAAAAGCACTATACTTGCAGCAAAAACTGAAACTGGAGCAAAATCTGCATAAAATCCAAAAATACTCCAATTTCTACATATAATGTAGCTCTATGTGCCCTGCATCACAATGTTATGCAAGTAACTCAAGATAGTAGATATGCAATTCAAGGAACAATCTTGAGCATGTATGAGATAAGATACAAGCATAACATATAGATGATCAAAGATGGCAATTATTGACAGGGTTAGAACTACATGTATATGAACTACTAGTAGATGATATTACAAGTTAGGACTACTAGTAGGATCTAGATCATAGCAAGAGATACACAAGATAAAGCAAGCTATGAGTAGATATAGAGATATATCCAAACCAAGAGATATGCAATTTTAGAAGCATGAGAGGATATAACTCACTATATATGCGTCCTTACCATAAGATGATTACCCCTAAGAACCTCAAGGTTGTATCAAAACAAGATATACACCGAGATAGATGTAGCAAGTTAGAGTATAGCGGAAGTAATTTTTAGACACAACCAAGAGATCCAAAGCGACCATCATCAAAACCTGCAAAACAACTCAAAGCAAGTAATTGCAAGATATAGATATACCAATTTAGAGCAATTAGAGAGATAGAGTTGTAAGCAAGATAGGCAATTTAGAACATGGCAATATGCATATATAAAGGTACCAAATGGAGTGCCAAAGAATAAGGCTATTGGTTGAGAAAATCTAGTTGAGAGGGAAATTCTCATTCAATAAGCCAACTATATACTCTGTGAACAGTGTTTTCGGTCGAGTTCTGTGTATTGGCAACTCGGCCGATCGCAGCTGTTGGCAATACCCATTGGTGCCTATCGGTCGAGTTTTAGACAGGACAAAACTCGGCCGACAAAACTACTGTAGAAAAAGCACATATTTTTCATAAAACATATCTAGAGGCATGCAAAAAAAATACAAACCATATCCAAACATGTCTAAGCAAGTTAGTAATGCACTATAGAAGCATTAGAAACAGTTTTTTTTGCAAGAGTGTGAAGAGAAACACAAAATTCCACTTTTGACTCAAAAACCATATGTATAGTGCACACTAACTTGACAAAAACAAGTTAGAACAGGTTATAAGCAATAAAAACATTACCTTCATGCTTACCATTTCTTTTCCACTTGTTGTCACCCTCTGCACATCTCACCTTTCTTCTTTCATGTGGATTGAGAAGTCAATTTGCAATTCAATGGCTCATGTCAATCCATTTGCAAGTACCTTCAAGAAGAAAGATGAAATGGTCCCCAATCATATTTTTGGGTCCGGAGGGGTTAGTTTAGCAACCCAAGTCCTATTGCTCTTGGGTGCTTTCCTAAAAGGACAACAAGTAGAATAATGACCAATTTCATTGCAATAGTTGCATGTGCCCATAGTCTTGGAACTAGAGGATTTTCCATGGAATATTTGAGGTCCTTTATCTTTGTTTTTCCCTTGACTACTATCATACCCTAAACCATGTCTACCAATTTGTTTAGTAGTATGGTCTAGGATTTGATTAAGATTCTTTTTACCAACTAAGAATCTTTGCAAAGAAGATCTTAAACTATCATTATCATGCTTAAGAGAAGCAATAGTAGAAGACAATTGATTAATGTTATCTCTAGCATGTAGAAGATCATTTTCTAAGCAAAGAGTTTTAGTTAAATAAGAATCTCTATCAATATGAAGAGCAGCAACATCATTCTCTTTATTAGTATAACTAGAACAAATTCATGCCCATTGATTTTAGCAAGCAAGGAGGCATTTTCTATTTCTAATTCATGCAAAACAAAATCTTTGTCCTTGTTTTCAGATTTAAGAACATCAATGTCATGCATGAGAGAATCAATAATTAAAGTATGCTCTTCATTTGAACTAGGCATGAGAGGTTGAGCTTCTAGAAATTTAATCTTATCAAGTAAACTAGAATTTTCAAGTTTAAGAGAGTCTACTTGACTAAGACAATCATTTTTATCATCAAGCAAGCAAGAATTAGCATGTTCAAGATCATCTAGTTCTACATGCAAATTATCAACAATTTTAGCAAGCTTTTTCTTTTTCCTTTTAGAAGACTTAAGAGAGGCACACATATCATGAATAATAGCAATCAAAGATTCTTTATCTAGAGAGTTTAGATTTACCTCACTTGAGTCTTCACTTGTTGATGCTATAAGAGCAAAATGGCATTCTCCTTCATCACTTGAGCTTGAGCTTGAGCTTGATCCTTCACTTGAATCTTCACTTGAGCTTGAGTTGGAGGAGCCGCTTGAGCTTGATTGCCATTTCTTCTTGTGAAGATGGGTCTTTTTTCCTTGTGGGCAATCTTCCTTGTAGTGACCCTTCTTTCCACATGTGAAGCACCGGATGGAGGAGGACTTGCCTTTGTAGAGTCGACCTTTGGAGTACATGGCATCTTCTTTAGCTTGAGAGGATGGAGAGACTTGTTCCATGATAGCTTCAATTTGAGCCTTCATTTCAGCCTTCTTCATTCTCTTTAGCTCTTTCTTCTCTTGTCTTTCTACTTCCTCCCTCTTGTCAAGTGTAGCTTCATGTGCTTGTAGATTTCCAATGAGCTCTTCAATGGGGATGTCTTTAAGTGACCTTGCTTCTTCAATAGAAGTCACCTTGGATTCCCACCTCTTGGGAAGAGTTCTAAGGATCTTTGAGTTGATCTCTCCACTAGACATAGGATGACCTAGAATAGCAAGACCATTTACAATGGTGTTGATCCTTGAGTACATGTTGGCTATACTCTCCTCCTTTCCCATCTTGAAATTCTCAAGCAGCCCCTTGAGCATGTAGACTTTGCTTTCCTTCACTTGATCAGTCCCTTCATAAGTGATGCAAAGCTTTCTCCATACCTCATAGGCCGTCTCACAAGAGGAAATCCGGTTGAACTCGGTGGGGGTCATGGAGGCATATAGGATGTGCATGGCTCTAGCATTCAAGGTTGCTTTCATCAAGGTGGCTTCATCCCATTCTTCAATGTTTGTCTTTGGTAGAATGTATGGGTTGTTCACCATTTGCCACATCTCGAGACTTGATCCTTGGATGAAGAATTGAAGTCTTCTTCTCCAATAGAGGAAGTTGCTCCCATCAAAGATTGGAAGGCTGGTCGAGAGTCTCCCTCCTAGGTAGTCACCCATCTTCTCCTACTTGTTGAAGTATGCTTGGAGAAGACCCGCTCTGATACCACTTGTTGGATCCTAGATGGGTGATATAGATGCTCTAGAGGGGGGGTGAATAGAGCTGAAAGCACTTAAACAAAATTCATTAAACCTTCAAGATAGATCACAAGATAAAGTTGCTAAATAGGTAATTTGAGTGCAACTAAAACATGCATAGCAAGGATGAGAGAGATTGAACATACACATGTAGACAAGCTATTTAGAGTGGTTCCACACTTCAAACTAGAAGTGTGTCAGTCCACTTGCCTAGAGAGGTCAACCTCTAGGACTTCAAACAATTGCACTCTTATATTCATTCATAAGACATACAATACATGACCCAACAAAGGACTTACCTATCCAATACGAAGAGTCTTCAACCTTACCAAGGACTTACCCACTTTGCAAGATTCTTCGGCCTTCTCCAAGGACTTAACCAATCTTGCACTAGTCTTCAGCCTTGTAGGAATTACCCACTCTTCTTGGATCTTCCGCCTTTGACTTCACCTTCACTCGGAGAAGCTTCTTCCACCAAGGACTTACCTACTTGAGCTTGAGTCTTCTGCCTTCTCCAAGGGCTTACCCACTCTAGCTCCAAGTCTTCAGCCTTGATCTTCACCAAGGGACTCCTTCCCTTGTTCTTCTTCACCTCTCTTGGCTAAGAGAGATAACCTTCATCTTCATGATTGGAAATGAGAGATTGGAGGTGGTGGAAGTGAGAGCCTCACAAGATATACAAATATGACTAGCTCTCTTACAGATTTCCTACTCACTCTAATGGATGTAGCAAGTGATTAAGCTTAGAGAGAGAGAGGAGGCTGTAGGAAGCACTCAACTATAGAATAGGAACCTCACAAAGAGTTTGCAATGAATGCTCAACCTTGGAATGAAGCCCAAGGGGTCCTATTTATAGCTGGGGATGCCTCTTAGCCTTTGGGAACACTTAAGAATGAAAACTAGCCGTTTTGTGGCTTGCAACGGATCTATTTTCACTTGTTGCAACTCCACAACGGCTAGTAGCACTTTTCTGCATTCCAGTACAGTCTGATCGGCCGAGTTTCAATAAAGGCAACTCGGCCGAACCACTAAAAGACAAGGCTGAAAGCTAGACTGTCGGCCGAGTTTCCTTTGAGAAACTCGACCGATCGGTCCATTTCCAGACTTGGACCGATCAGTGGATCGGCCGAGTTTCCTAGCTAGAACTCGACCGAATAGTGGATCGGCTGAGTTTGTAACTCGGCCGATTCCAACAAAAATCCCAGAATATATGGATCGGCCGAGTTTGGAATTCGGCCGACAAAATCCCTGTTATGGGTATTTTGGAATTTTCGTTTAACCGTACAAATGATGGATTTTTGTGTCCCAATAATTTTTCTAAGCTTAATTACAAGTCATACAATCATTACAAGTGATTACAAAGCAATTCTAAGGTCATTTACATAGAGATCCCAAATTGCACACTTGTAGCTATTTTGACTTGTCTTTTCTCCAATTTGATATGCGCAAGTTAGGGCATTTGGAGTGTGTCTAAACCTAATCTGAAATCACTCAATGTAGAAGCATTAGACACCAATATGTGGAATGGTTAGTCATCATCAAAACAAGGGTTTAGTCAATTTAGACGTGAGTCAACATTGACCTAATTGACCTTGAGTCAACAGCTCTCCCTCTCTAGGAAGAGCTCTCTAGGAAGGGTGACTCCTGGGGATGCTGGGGGCGACGACCTCGGCTACCTCCCACCCTACTCCATCACCTGCCACCAACCACATCCTCGAAGCCACCACCACCACCCATCTTACCCCCTCCCAATGCCCTCCCTCCTGGTTCAACGTCTGTCCCCCCGACCTCCATTCCCCCTATGGAGGCTCGAGCTACTGAGGATGCCGTTGACCAGTCCTGGGCAGATATCCTCAGTAAACCTATCAAGGTGAGACGTGCTTGCAGACCTGTGGACCTGTCGGGAGACCCCAAGGCACTGATGTTTAAGAATGGGGACGACATACCTTGGATGTGGTTCACACCACCGGTTTTGGAGGCTATGGATGACTTTCACAGGTGCACGGTGACCCTTCAGATCATGGGTATGAATAGACCATTCATTGGGTAGATGTATGGATGGATCCTCAGATCATGGAAGCCTAGGGGTGAGGTTCAACTCTCACTGCTCAAAGATGGCCTCTTTCTCATGACCTTTACAAGTGAAGATGACATGAAGGTTTCGGTGGAAGATAGGCCTTGGTTCTTCGACAACCAACTAGTTCTGGTGAGAAAGTGGAAACCTGAATTAGACACACGGTGCACTTCTCTAACGTCTGCCCTGATTTGGGTGACTCTCCCGGACTTTGGCCTCTACTGGATGATGCAGGCGTTTACAAGCATAGCTTACAGGATTGGAGTCCCTAAGGTGATTGACTTTTGGCAGAGGGGTGAACATCTGGGTGCTACCCATCTCTATGTCAAGGTGGAAGCCAACAACAAACCTCCCCCCATGGTGATGATAGAGATGCCAGATGGGAAGGCCCTGGAGATCAAGGTGTTGTATGATGCTATGCCCAAAAGATGTGAGGCCTGCAAAGTGTTTGGGAATTTGACTGAGAGGTGTCCAAGACACAAGGCTGCTGCCAACCAGGTGGAGGACAACCTAGGATGATAGTTCATCCGTCGACCTCATAGGAGGAAGAACAAGAATAGAAATAGGAAACTCGATAACAGGAAAGACTCACCTGACTGGGCAAAAGAGGTACAGACTGAGGAGAGGTTTTACAAGGACAACACATGTGTAGATGCATCTCAAGCTTGCACTGATGTATCTGCCAGCCCTGACCCTGAGCTTGAGGTAACCCGCCTGATACGACGATGGAAGTGGCACCAATGGGTAGACCACCGTCTACCGTGGTTACCAACGTCGCTTCCCTATCGACAGAGTGTGTGAATCCTTTCTCAATGCTCGAAGATCTAGACTGTGACATCCCACTGAATGAGGTGACTGTCGGGTCTGTCTCTTCCATTTGCAAGAATAGAGGAGGCATGTCTGATAAAGGAAGAATAATGTCCTCTAGACTATCCACCTCAGGCATAGGTGGATCATCATCATGCTCCCAATGACCATCCTCACTTGGAATGTGAGGGAGGCCCCTAGGCTGATACATCAGAGGAGACTTAGAAGCATCATCGCTGAGGTCTGCGCTATCTTGGTGATTTGTCTAGAGACTGAGATTCATAGAGAAGTGGAGGGGAGTGTCTACAACATGTTCCCTAATGGATGGGGAGTGTGGCTCTAACATGTCGCAGGTGGATGGAGGAAGAATCACCATTGGCTAGAATCCACAGTGCTGGGATGTTCAATGCATAGAGAAATTTGATCAACCGGTAGTGGCCAGTTGTATTAACACGGGTGGATGGCATTGCGTGATCAGTGCTATTTATGGCCTCAATAATGAAGGAAGCTGACGGAATCTCTGGGAGCTACTTAAAGCAACAACTCAGTAGGCTTTGACACAACTAGTTATAGGTGACTTTAGCCATGTGAGAAAGGTGTCTAAGAAGGTTGGTGGTTAGCCCATTCTAGACACTATTATAGAGAGATTTAATGAAGTTGTGTATGCTACAAGCCTTGTTGAGCTCAACATGGAGGGTGGTGTGGTGACTTGGCAAAATAAGAGAATCCCACAACATAGGATTGCTAGATACCTTGATCGGGGGCTTGCTAATGATGTGTGTGGAGTATGCTGGGATGGTTGATTCGAAGGATGCTAATATGTGGCTTACTGAGCATGAGAAAGCCTTCAAGATTCTCAGCATCCCATAGGTGGATAAGGTTAAGCATGCAATGTACCTTCTGAACGGGAGTGTTGGCCATTGGTGGGACATAGAAGAGGAGAAGAGGCCCAGAGTGGTTGTAGGTTGGGAGGAGTTCTGACGTGAGTTTGTTAGTCGGTACTTTCCATGAACCTATTTGGATGAGAAGATCAGTTAGTTTGAGAAGATCTGACAGGGACCCATGATGACCAATGAGTACGAGGCTAAGTTTATGGAGCTTCTTTGGTTCTATCCTCACATGGATGCAATGGAGGACGAGCGAATTCACCATTTTGAGAAGGGATTGAATGTTGGGTTGTCCACCCTGGTGGCTTCTTTAGAGAATCGAGAAAGGTTTGCCATGTTTGTGGAGTCAGTCCAGAGGATAGAGCGATCCATGATAGAGAAATGTTAGATGAGTGTCTGGAAGAGGTATGCACAGTTCTAGGGGTAGTAGTCAGGAGGCTTTAAGAAGATGAAGTTTTCCACACCGCCAACATCACAAAGGTTCAATGCTCTGACGTAGTGGTCACTGAGTAGAGGCAGAGGTCGTAGTCTTCCACCTGCTGGACCTCACAATGCCATGTCAATATCGATGACGGTGCCATCTAGGCTGTAGTTTGAGACCCAAATTTGCTACAAGCATGGACAGACAGAACATCTGAAGTGGGAGTGTCCAGTGAGGGACGACGAGGTGACCCAGCAACTGAGGTAGAGCCATCATGGCTCTTAGAGATAGCACATGAATGCTACAGGAGGACGAGGACGTGGCCAAGTGTTGCAGGCCAAATCATCTGCTCAGGGATGTAGAGGACGAGGATGACAACAGGAAATAGCTAGATTCTACACTATGAGTCAATCATAGGCGGTGGTCAACCTACGAGTAGTAACATGTTAGATGGATTTGTTTCATTCTGATTTGTCTTCTTCTTACTTTGTATTTCTTTTGGTTGACCCAAGTGCAACACACTCTTTTATCACTCGTGAAGTGCTTGACAGTTGTCTTTTTCCTGTTAGTGGTAAGAAGGATAGCTTGTTGTTAGAAACCTCATTATTTCATTCTACAGTGTTGTAGGAGGTGTGTCCTTCCTGTGTCCTTTTCTTTTCAGAGCACAACATTCAAATGGACCTCATACCACTTGACATGCATGGGTTCGACGTAATCCTTGGAATGGACACCTTGGAGAAGTACAGAGTGGTCTTGGATTGTAGATCCAAGCAGGAAAAATTTATAGATGGTAGTAAGATGTGGATATTCTAAGGAGACTGAAATATTCTTCTGACGTGTCTGGTATCAACAATAGTGGCAGGGAAGCGGTTGAGACAGGGTTATGAGGCTCTCTTGGCACATGTGCTGGATATTGAGGTGAGGAGTCCTAGTATTTAGAAGGTACCAATTGTCAGAGAGTTTGAGGATGTGTTTCCTGAGGAGTTTCCAGGTGTTCCCCCACCCTGAGAAATTAATTTTGAGATTAATATGGTTCCTGGCACGCGATCGATAGCTCAGACACCGTATAGCAAGGCTCCAAAAAAGATGGCAGAGTTGAAGAGATAGTTGTAAGAGATTCTTGACAGAGGTTTCATCAGGCCAAGTATGTCACTGTGGGGTGCTCTAGTGCTATTTTTAAAGAAGAAGTATGGGTCTATGAGGTTGTACATAAACTACATACAGTTGAACAAGGTGACGATAAAGAACAAGTACCCCTTGCCAATGATAGATGACCTATTTGACCAGTTACGTGGCGTGATAGTGTTCTCGAAGACAGACTTGAGGTCTATATATAACCAGTTTAGGATCAAGGAGAATGACATACCTAAGTTGGCTTTTAGGACAAGGTATGGTCACTATGAGTTCGTGATTATGTCGCTCGGGCTGACCAATGCACCGTCAACGTTCATGGACTTGATGAACAGAGTGTTTTGGTCATTTCTTAACCAGTTTGTGATTGTCTTCATAGATGACATCCTGATATACAGTTGTGACAATCAACAACATGAACACCATCTTTGTCAGGAGTTGGTCGTGATAAGGCATCATCAACTTCATGCCAAGTTCAGCAAGTGTGAGTTTTGGTTAAAGGAGGTAGCTTTCTTGGGGCATGTTATATCTGTCGAGGGATTTCGTGTGGATCCTAACAAGGTTGAGTCAGTGACAGAGCGGGAGCAGCCAAAGATGCCAATAGAAGTGCACAACTTTCTAGGTTTGGTGAGCTATTAGAGGAGGTTCATCAAGGACTTTAGTGCTATTGCTTTGCCCCTAACAAAGTTGATAAGGAAGGATGTGTCGTTCATCTCGGATGACAGATGCCAACATGCTTTTTAGACATTGAAGGAGAAGTTGATAAGTGTACTGATTCTAGTCTTACCTGAGCAAGGAAAGGAATACATAGTCTTATGTGATGCATCCATACATGGTTTGGGTTGTGTGCTAATGTAGGACAAGCAAGTAGTTTCTTTTTCTTCCCGACAGCTTAAGAAACATGAGGAGAATTACGCAACCCACGATCTGGAGTTATCTATTGTAGTCCATGCTTTGAAGATCTAGAGGCACTACCTTTATGATGAGAGGTGTCAGATCTTCACAGATCACAAGAACCTGAAGTACATATTTTCACAACAGGATTTGAACATGAGGCAACGATGTTGGATGGAGTTAATCAAGGATTACAACTACACGATTGATTACCATCTAGAGAAGGAAAATGTTGTGGTAGATGTGTTGAGTAGGAATTCTTTTTCTTTGCCTGTGGATAGAGCCCAGTTGAGTTCTTTGGTGTGCCACAAGTGAGACATGTTGATCTCCCTACATCAGATGAATGTTAAGTTGGAAGTTTCTTTGCTAGCAGGATTGTCAGCACAGTTGCAGGTCAAGCCCATGCTAAGACATCATATCAGAGACACACAATAGGTTGATACCATGTTACAGCAGATTAGATAAGAGTTTGGTAGTAAGAAGCATGATGGCTTCCTGTAACGACCCCATTCCTAGGCAACCCCAATAAAGGAAGGCCAAGAAAATAGTGTTGTTATCCCAAAAAAGGATTAAATGGTTTTGCACATAATCAGAAATAATTAATAAATTTTACTAAACTAAATAAACTTGGTTCAAGATAAATTTCTTTTTGAAAGTTTACAAAATATGGGTTTTAGGATTTATTGAGAAATAGACCATCCATCTATATCATTTGGGCCTAACTTCATTTATTTTCTTTCAATGCCTTCTTTCTTTGAATATCCAATTTCCAGAAAGATTATCCTAAAAATGTCGAAAAGCAAAACGTCGGTCAATATGACAAGTCATACCGGTATGTGGGGGAAACAAAATTTCATAGATAATGCTAATAACATAATTCAACAATTAATGTTTAACAAACCAAATTTAACACTTCCACCATGACTACCCAATCTAGGTTTCTCCACCCTCTGTCATAACCCCCCAGGGCCTCATACTACAGTATTCATTGTCTTCCCATATCCAGGTGGATGGCTCATCATGTCTCCCCCTATCCAGGCGGGTGACTCCACCATGTCTCCCCCTATCTGTTGGTAAGTATGCCCTGAGAGACAATCATGGGATGATTGGTGGGATACATTAAGATTGATTTGATAAACATCAAAGGCAAGCTTCCAATTCTTTCTGGTTCAGTCATATGAGATAGTGATAGAACAGATTGAATGTCTAGAGAATGACAGTACTCAATGACGTATGCCTTCAGGTTCAGGACCTAAACGATGAGATCATACAGATGCTAAGAGTTTGTACATTCTTGTTATGTCCCTAGTCGGATGTCATTGTGGAAGGTAGATAGACAACAATGACACACAAGCCTAGATTGTGGTGTTGGTTGATGATAGAATCTCATTAGTCATGATATAGAGATATCAAACCAAACACATAGGTACTTGTTAGAGAACAAGTGTACCGGACAGACCCACTGTGAGTTTGACACATGGAACCATGAAATGGTAGTCACAGTCAGTACTCACAGTGATGGTGGTGAATATGATTCTTTGACCTGAAATCACTACACTCAACACATGTCGTTTGGCACACTTTGACATCATCAAACGCAGTCCTGAAACATGGGTTGTTATAAACGTGATGATTGGGTGGCTTTGACACATGGGGCTTTTGAGGGGTGAGTGATAGATATGGGATTCGTCCCTCCTGAGGGAGTTTGATATCCAAGGCCACTTGATGAGTAGGATTGAAATAGGTGTGCGCAGCATGTGTGAATCAGTATGTGATATTGATGTCATACATATCTCTTCCAATCTGCTATGAGATTAAGAAAGTGAATGAACGTTGACAGGATGACTATTCCATGCCTCGAGTTCATTTGGGATATCAGTGACAAAGGAATTATACATTCACTGTAACGCCATTCATGGATTGTAGGATTGAAAGTTGTTCTCTAACTTTCTATTTCACTTGGGTAGCACTGATGTGTGACTAGGCACCGCTCTTTGCTTGTGAAGTCATAAGTGTTATGGACTTTCACTGCCAACGTGAAAAGGACCTGCAGGGTCACACACATAGGATTCAACCTGGAAAAGGAGTTTTGTCCACAAACAATGTTTAGATTGATTACTAAAGGAGTTTAGTAGTTCAATTAAACACTCAATTAATTGATAGCTCAAAATCAGAAGTGTTCAAGGTGTTGGACAGATTGATTAGAGTATCAGATTGATTGAAATTGCAATTGACTGATTCTGCACAATCTGTACTCCCAACCGATCGGCTCATGTGATGAACCGATCGGCTCAGCTTGGTGAACCAATCAGCTCAAGTTGTGAGTCGATTGGCTCATGGTCAGGGTGAAACGATTGCTTCAAGTGTTGAAACGATCGGCTCAATTGATGCAACCGAGCAAATTGGGAAAGTAGGATTGGTGAGAATTTTCCTTTCATTTCACTTTCCCAATTTGATTGGAACAAGGATTGGTATTTGATACCAATTAGAAACAAAAGATGGAAAGTCAATCGGGAACTAATCAGGACCACAAACTGATCGGTTCACATGTGAACTGACTGTTTCATGGGTCCCAACCGATCGGTTGAGGTGTCAACCGAACGGTTCAGGTCCCCAACTGAATGTTTCAATTGTGAAATGATCAGTTCAGGTTGTGAGTTGGTTGTTTTGTGGAAAATCTCGAACCCTTCTACCCCTTTTTTTAGTCCTACATTGCGAAAACCCTGTCCCATGACCCTCCTATATATAGGGGTATTGGGGGCTTCTCAAAGACAACTCAGTGCAACCAGTTGCTCTGTGAAGTTGTCGTTCTCTCTGGTTTTGGTAACCGAGAGAGAGCCCGAGCAAGTGCTACCCGATAAGGGAGGCATAGCAAGGGAAAGACAACTGCAGAAAGCAATTGGTGGCAGGAGAGTGTGTTGACGACTAGTACACTGATAGGAGGGTGAGACTCCTCCCAATTCCTTGTGGGACAAGGAGATTGGAGTTCTAGGTGGTCTGTGTGGACTACTTCAGAGGCGGGAGGTTTCTGCCGCTCGGAGGACAGCTGCCAATCCCGACAGTCCCGGTGAGACCAGGAGTCATCAGTCCCAGTGCGACCAGGAGCTGCACAGACACCGTCCAAGACCGGAGGTGAAGACCGTGCAAGGCGCGAGGTATTGTCGCAGAGCAAGCCTCGGGACAAGTTATGATTCTACAAACCATCATTTCCTATTGTATAGACGTTGACGCGTTTTCTTGTTCTGGGTTTGGGGGAGAAATTTTTTGTTTCCGCTGCCTTCTCTGCATCTCCTAAAACCCAACAGTGGTATCAGAGCCACGTCAACTACTCTATACTTTAGGGATTATTGATATGATCAATTTTAGTTTGTCGCCTTTATTTATTGCATACGATGCGAATAAAATTGGCTTTATGCATGTCCAATCCTAAATCCACAAATCCCAATTTACATATATGATATGTATTATGAATGCACTCGATACGCGTCGCCCTTAAACGAGTTTTGTGGTGGATGTATAGCGTGGTTATGGACAATAAACCCTATCTGTGTGTGGTTGTATGTGGTTGCTTACATTTCGGTCTGCGCATCGATCTTCCTTCTCCTATTCCTGATGTAACTCGAAATAATTCGAGATTTCTTTCCTACCTTTGCTCCCCTCGAATGTAACTTGAGGTTTCTCTTTTTACAATGTAAAATAGAATAGAATTTTATTTCTTGTTATGTCGAAGAACGGCGGACATCCTAACGACAGCTGAGATGATCGGTTCAAGGAGTGAACCGATCAGTTGACGTTCCAGACAATCGGTTCAAGGAGTGAACCGATTGGTTGATGACCGGTTTGAGGAGAGAGACGAGCGGGTGGCGGCTATGATGAGATGCACGACGACCAGGCAAACCGATCGGTTGGAGGAGCCAATCGATCGGCTGGTGGCACCCATACGACCGGGCCAGAACGAGCAAGTCATTCATGTGATGAGTTGATCTACTCAGAAGGCAAAGAACAGAGTTCATCTTGTACATGTTGCATGTGATGTAGACCTAGATGACCGTGATTCCTCTTGGCTTGAGGAATCACATTAGGATGGCCATAATCATCGCTTTTATCATTTTGCATGTTTTCTGTGGGATATAGCATGTATATGATATGTACTATGTATTGTGGTGATTGGATATGTATATGTATATAAAACCAAATCCTTCATTAAAATATTAAGTTTTAGATGCCTTTCAAATGCGACACACGTGAAAAGCTTGATCGACCAAGTGTGGGCACACCCTAGCGTGGTGCAACATCTATCTCGTGGAAGCGTGTAGGATGAATGTGTGGGTCTACCCTAGGGTGCATATTCATCGTGTTTGCTTTGGGTCAGACTTAACAAGGTGATCTAGATAGGATCTAGCACCTTGAGGCATGGAGATGATCATGGCAAGGGGTTGCATATGACATCTTATCAAGAGTTGCATGTGATGCAATTGGCAAGAGTTACCTACTTGAGAGATCTAAGTTGTGGGTGACAGCCCTAGCTTGCCCACTAGAAGGTTGTACGCTGCAATCTTCTGAATTGATGATGAGGGCTATCAATTTGAAGTAAAATAGTGGGAGCGATAATTAATTAAAGGCCTAATTATATCGTCAACTTTTCAAATCAATCAAATAAGTCAAAAATGAGTTTTTGGACTAAAATTGCATATTTCCTTTTGTAGTACAAATGACAACAAACAACAATCACTTCTCTTTGCGATCGGTCCTTGAAAAGGACAGGCTAAATGGGACAAACTTCCATGATTGGTATAGGACATTGACAATTGTTCTCACTCAAAAGCGAAAGCTCTATGTCCTGGATACTCCAATTCCAGAGGAACCTGCTCCTAATACACCAAAGATAGAAAGGGATGCTTACAAGAAGCATTCTGATGATGCCATTGATGCAAAGTGCTTGATGTTATGCTCTATGAACCATGAGTTGCAGAGACAACATGAGAATATGGGTGTCATTGAGATGATTCAGCATCTTAGGAACTTGTATGAAGATCAAGCACGACAAGAGAGATACGATGTCTCAAGGGCACTGTTCAAGTGTGTCATGATAGAAGGAGATCCAGTTGGTCCTCACACACTCAAGATGATTGGGTATGTGGAGAACCTGACAAGACTGGGATTTCCACTGAGCCAAGAGTTTGCTACTGACCTGATACTGCAATCGTTGCCAGAATCTTACAGTCAGTTTGTGATGAACTAAAACATGAACAACTTTGATAGGCCACTGTCAGAGTTGTTGGGCATGTTGAGGACAGCTGAGATACAGATGAAGAAGGACAAGTCTAAGTCTGTGATGGTGATCACGAGAAAGAAGGGCAAGTCCAAGAGCAAGGGCAAGGGCAAAGCTAAGAAAGGTTCTGATGCTAGCCAGGAGCCCAAGTCGTCTTCAGCTCTCAAGGCCAAGGGAGGCGTGACCAAGAAAGGCAATTGCCACCATTGTCAAAATCCAGGGCATTGGAAAAGGAATTGTCCTCTCTATCTGGAAGAACAAAAGAAGGAGGCAACAGACGTCTATACTTAAAGGTTTCATGAAAGTAAACTTGTAACACTTTTTGAGGTATATGATACCAGGATGTAAAGCGTAAAGAACTCATAATTGGGGCAAATGTTGCCGCCATAGATAGGAGTACTTTAGTTTATTTTCAGCCTAAAAGGAATGTAATACAGTTATGAACTGCTATTTCATATTTTCCAATAGATAGAAACACTTTATTCTTGCATATTGTGTGACAATGATGGCAATCAATAAAGAGATGTTTCAATTTCTAAAGATATGATCTTTGTGGCAATGCCTTCTTTATCTTGTGGTATTTGATATGCATAAGATAAAATGATACCTAAAAGTTATAGATAACTCAAACAATCAAATTAGCATCAATCATGAGAAATTCATTTCTAGTTTCCATGTGATGGATAAATCTAGACTCTTTTGGTTAGAGAACCAGTAAGAGACATGAATATCTTAGACATGATTAATCAATCTTCACTAATGGTAGTGGGAGAATGATTATCCTATTAGGTATGATACATGTGATGTATTTACATACCTATTGGAACAAATGCTAATACTTCAAATGGTGTTTAGAGAAATACCAATATGAATATCTTAAAGTGTTCAAGATTATCATAGATGAAGTGCAAATTTCGTAAAGTGTTAATTCTTGATGAGATCAATGAATAAAATACTTGGACCAAATGTTTGAGATTCTTTTGAGCGATTATGATAGTGTATCATAGTGAACTCATGATTAAGGCATGGTGATGTCTAAATCAAGAAGGAATCATACTCTAAGGAGTTAGAGAATGATTATCAAATAACTAAATCTTCTTAATAAAAGAATACCCCACATTAATAAAGGACATTGAGAATCACAAGGAGCTGTGAGTTCTTATATCCTTAACAAATACACCTCAATTATCTATGTGATGAGTTGTTCATGTGATGAGTCAACTATCTAGATGAATATGAGGAACCAAAATTTGGGTTATGGTTTATGACCATTACATCCTAAATGACATCCATGTGAACCATAAGGTATGACCTTGATGGTAGCACCCATTGGAATAAAATCCATAAGTGCAAATAATTCTTAAGTGTTAAGACACATGGATAACATTTTGAGAAGGATGATGCTTTTTGATTGAAACTTAATGACTAAGACATTTGGCATATGGATACTAAAACCGCATTCCTATGAGGAATAAAACAAGGATGTGTACGTGACACAACCTATAAGGTTTATGAATCCACTAATGCAAATGAAGTCTATAAGTTACAATGGACTAATCAATGTGATTGTTTGAGTACAAGCAACTCGGAATTAGATCTTTACTTTGATGATATAGTCAAAGGGTTTGACTGATATGTCAAAGATAAAGAAGGGATCTGTGATTTAGTGGGAGCGTATTCACATTCCACATGTTGATGTGAAATGGAAATGTTCTAGAATGGAAATCCAAAAAAATGGAAATTATCTTTAAGGAAGATAGAGAGGTTTCCTATGGGAATAGAGATCTATAGAGATAGTTCTCGAAAACCTCTTGACCTAGAAAAGAGAGAGCATACATTGGCAATTTGTATTGAAGGGTTCAGTATGCACAGATTCAGTGGGAGAAAACTTGTCCATGTTACATGGAGTTAGTATCCCAAGGCCAAGTGTCCAATTCTTATGAAGAATGGGAACACTAAGAATAGACGTGGATCTATCATGTATGTAATCATCCCATTAACTTGCATGTATCGATATGGCAAGAACAAAATGCATTCATCATCTTGTATGTAGGACATGGCAATATGATGTGCTCATCCTGATAACTCGTATGTGAGACATGACGAGTGGATGTCTGTCTACCTCTAGTAAGGGTTACTGGAATAACATGAGAACTTGATAAGTACTTGAGAAGTACTAGTTCTATGGAGATAAGGAAGAGTTTGATGTAAAGAGTTACATTGATGCGAACTTCCGAAAGGACAGAAAATTAATCGCAAAATATATATATGATATATAAAAGTGAAAGTTTGTTGATAATTGGAACTGTTCCAATAAAACCATTTAAAAGGAAATGCCGAGTATCTATGTGTTAGAGAACAGCAGTGGATATTGTATGGATCTGGAAGTTCATGAGATGAACTTATAGATATTCCGCTCATTGATGACAAGTATGGAATCCTTGATCATGCAATGTGGCTAAAGGTTAGCAAAGGAATACTAGATCACATATTACAGAAACTCTATCTCATACGTGTGACGTACAGCGAAGAGATGAGAGACATGTGATTTATACTGAATTTGGCAAGGTGTTGCCACAACCCACTATATTGGCACAAGAGCACAGTAACATGTGGGACATGTTTGAAGAATCACTATGAATACGACTCAAGGGTGATTGGATCACAGTGCAAGTGGGAGTCTATTGGTATGTATGCCCTGAGATCCAATCAGGGGATGATTGGTGGGATACATTAAGATTGATTTGATAAACATCAAAGGCAAGCTTCCAATTCTTTCCGGTTCAGTGATATGAGATAGTGATAGAATAAATTGAATGTCTAGAGAATGAAAGTACACAATGACGTATGCCTTCAGGTTCAGGGCCTGAACGATGAGATCATACGGATGCTAAGAGTTTGTACATTCTTGTTATGTCTCTAGTCGGATGTCATTGTGGAAGGTAGATAGACAGCAATGACACACAAGACTAGATTGTGGTGTTGGTTGATGAAAGAATATCATTAGTCATGATATAGAGATATCAAACCAAACACATAGGTACTTGTTAGAGAACAAGTGTACCGGACAGACCCACCGTGAGTTTGACACATGGAACCATGACATGGTAGTCACAGTCAGTACTCACAGTGATGGTGGTGAATATGATTCTTTGACCTGAAATCACTACACTCAACACATGTCGTTGGGCACACTTTGACATCATCAAACGCAGTCCTGAAACATGGGTTGTTATAAAGGTGATGATTGGGTGGCTTTGACACATGGGGCTTTTGAGGGGTGAGTGATAGATATGGGATTTGTCCCTCCTGAGGGAGTTTGATATCCAAGGCCACTTGATGAGTAGGATTGAAATAGGCATGCGCACGCATGTGTGAATCAGTATGTGATATTGATGTCATACATATCTCTTCCGATCTGCTCTGAGATCAAGAAAGTGAATGAACGTTGACAGGATGACTGTTCCATGCCTCGAATTCATTTGGGATATCAGTGACAAAGGAATTATACATTCACTACAACACCATTCACGAATTGTAGGATTGAAAGTTGTTCTCCAACTTTCTATTTCACTTGGGTAGCACTGATGTGTGACTAGGCACCGCTCTTTGCTTGTGAAGTCATAAGTGTTATGGACTTTCACTGCCAACGTGAAAAGGACCTACACGGTCACACACATAGGATTCAACCTGGAAAAGGAGTTTTGTCCATAAACAATGTTTAGATTGATTACTAAAGGAGTTTAGTTTTTCAATTAAACACTCAATTAATTGATAGCTCAAAATCAGAAGTGTTCAAGGTGTTGGACAGATTGATTAGAGTATCGGATTGATTGAAACTGCAATTGACTGATTCTGCACAATCTGCACTCCCAACCAATCGGCTCATGTGATGAACCTATCGGCTCATCTTGGTGAACCGATCGGCTCAGGTTGTGAGTCGATCGAATCATGGTCAGGGTGAAACGATTTCTTCAAGTGTTGAAACGATCGGTTTAACTGATGCAACTGAGCAAATTGGGAAAGTAGGATTGATGAGAATTTTCCTTTCGTTTCACTTGCCCAATTTGATTGGAACAAGGATTGGTATTTGATACCAATTAGAAACAAAAGATGGAAAATCAATCGGGAACTGATCATGACCACGAACCGATCGGTTCACATGTGAACCGATGTCTCATGGGTCCTAACCGATCGGTTGAGGTGTCAACCGACCGGTTCAGGTCCCCAACCGACCGTTTCAGTTGTGAAACGATTGGTTCAGGTTGCGAGTTGGTTGTTTCGTGGAAAATCTCGAACCCTTCTACTCCTGCTTTTAGTCCCGCATTGCCCGGGATAGAGAACCCTGTCCCATGACCCTCCTATATATAGGGGTATTGGGGGCTATTCAAAGACAACTCAATGCAACCAGTTGCTCTGTGAAGTTGTCTTTCTCTCTGGTTTTGGTAACCGAGAGAGAGCCCGAGCAAGTGCTACCCGATAAGGGAGGCATAGCAAGGGAAAGACAACTGCAGAAAGCAATTGGTGAAAGGAGAGTGTGTTGGTGACTAGTACGCTGATAGGAGGGTGTGACTCCTTCCAATTCCTTGTGGGACAAGGAGATTGGAGTTCCAGGTGGTCTATGTGGACTACTTCAGAGGCAGGAGGTTTCTGCCGCTTGGAGGACAGTGGTCAATCCCAACAGTCCCGGTGAGACCAGGAGTCATCAGTCCCAGTGCGACCAGGAGCTGCACAGACACCGTCCAAGACCGGAGGTGAAGACCGCACAAGGCACGAGGTATTTTCGTCGAGCAAGCCTCGGGACAAGGTATGATTCCACAAACCATCCTTTCCTATTGTATAGACGTTACGTGTTTCCTTGTTTTGGGTTTGGGGGAGAAAATTTTTGTTTCTGCTGCCTTCTCTGCCTCCCCTAAAACCCAACACTATCTAGTTGGGTGACTTCTCATGAGCCCCCTATCAGGATGGTACCAAAATATGCCTTCCTCTATCTAGGTGTATGGCCTTTCCATAGATCTAGAGGTGGCCTAGATTTGGACTAGTCATGTTCATATATAATGTGATAATCAAAGTCACTTTAAAGTTTGCATGGAATGAAATGAATAAGCAAGCATATAATTTCAACCATGTGAGGAAAACCTTTGAGAAACTGCATGAAACTACAACTAATAATCTTAGGCGTAACCACATACCTGTCTCAGGAGAATTTGCAGTCCAAATAGGAATAGTAGAGTTAACCACACAATCAAGCAAGTCGGCTTGAAATTCAATGCATACACCCATGTGTCACTACATGACTCTAAATTCTATCAAAGGACTGACTTGATTCTCAAGTTAAATTTTTATTTACACTTTCCTATGTCTTTATCCATATTACCATTTTAGTCCAAGTATTGATCCTTTCCACTTTCTAAATCCATAAACCCTTCTTTAGGTTCCATATACATGATTGTGCTACAAAAAGGTGTCTTTTATGCAAAAGTCCCAATTTTATCCTTTTTAAAGTCAAATTAGGTTTAGAGAGGTGAAAAGATGAATACTTGACAATTTTATGTTTATTGGGTTGAAAAACCCTAATTCCATCATTTAGTTCACCTTTATGCATAAATAAACCCTAATTCTACAAAACTTGGATTTTAATATCCATACGACTCCAAGGTTTTCCTTTCATTCATAAAAGATTAAAATTGATTATCATCATTAAATAAATCTATTAAACTCATCAACATTCACAAATTAGGGTTTTGGATCCATTAAAGGTATTAAAGACATCAACCTTGAACATCTTTTCAATTGGAAGAAGATTCTGGTCAAGATTATACTTTTATCATGTAGCTTGCATTTTTCTGATCATAATACATTTTTACTTGCTACTTTTGGACAACCCTACAATTTATTAGGATTTTTGCAAGATAAAGTCTTTTAGACCAATCAAAGGCCGCCACGTAGGCAGCCAACTCTCTCGGTAATTCGATTAATTATACGAGGAGAAAAGGGGAAAAGACAAAAAGGACTTACCTGGAAGCGGGTCAGGGCACAAATTTCTTTTCACCACAGCCCTTCTTCAACCTCAAGCTATTCCTTCCTCTCGAGCCAGGGTCAACCCGTGTGTTGACTCTATGCTTCCCTCCTTCTCAGGTCCAAGTGATGATGCACGATCCTCCGCCTGAGCACCACAAACTCATCGCACCCTTCAATCGGCCTGGAGGTTGTCTAGAACGTGGGGCGATGAGGATGAGCCTCTGGCAAGTTGGCAAAAAATACCAGGGTGAAGATCACTCTGTCTTGGGCAATTGAGGGTAGGGAAGCAATGGGTAGCTTGTGGGTGACCTTCGAGATCACTTGGTAGGTCTGCAGAGGGGTTGTACACCCCCTGTATATACCCATCCATGGTTGTAGGGTTCAGATGTTTGGGAGAACCTCCTAGAAGCAACCAAATAGGGTGAAAAATGGGGTAGGTTGGCTCGGTTTTCTCTCCTGGGCTCAATGGGAAAGCTAGCTAGGGCCGAAGAGATCGGGATTGCATGAAATCCCCTCAAGATCTCAGGCTCTCACTATTCCTATTTCCTCATCTGACTCAATGTTACAACCCCATTTTCTTCGAAATATAATGTAAGGTGTATTTCCCTTTTAATGAATAAATGATATCCTTTTCTTTGAATTGTGATAAATTTCGTGAGGGATGGCTTTGATTGATTGATTGTGGGCCTTGTTGGCCATTGAGCCCAATTGAAAAGAAAAGGGAATTAATAAGGAAAAGAAATTGTTTTATAAAAAGGGAAATATGAGAAATTGACAATTAAAAGAAGATAAAGACAAACCAATATTTCGCAATATGGGAATCTGTGCCTTTAGAATTTCTTGAGGTCCAAGGGACCCAAAATCACAAGATAATCACAAAGGAAGAGCGAATCTAATTTAATTGGAGTAATTAATGAGAAAACTTGGAAGAGAAGGAAGCCTTCTCATCCATTGCTTTTTGTTTCCCAAATTTTGTACAAAGCTAGGCAATAATAAAAGGAACATTCCCTTAAAATTTGAGATAAAAAATAATTACGGATTGGGAGTTATGATTTTTCCAATAAATCATTGAATTTGAAATATAAATCGGATAAATAGGAAAATTCCTTTCCTTTGATCTAACGCATGTGGCAAGGACCCTCGGATTCTGATCCAACGGGCACCATCCATCGCCCACATCCCAGTGGGACGAGGACTCCAACCGTGACAGGGGAAACTTCTCCCCTTATTTCTGCCCAACCTGTTGCACGAGCATTCATGGGAAGAGTCCCATTGAGTTCGGCGAGAGGAGAGGAAGCTTCTCGACCCCTGTTTATTGGGGTTTTGCCCTAACTTCGTGAAACGCCCAATTGGGCTAGAGGTCGGGTTGCGACTAGGGTTGGGAACCCTAACAGGGACCCTCCATAGCCTATAAAAAGGGAACCCCTCGATCCCTCGCACCCTCACGATCACGAACGGCTGCTCCCTGACTACTAGATCTCTCCCTCTCGCTACATTAGACTTGCTCCGGTGAGGAGCCATCGCGGCACCGCCACGTTGAAAGACAGAAAGAGGGAGGAGGACGACGATTGAGAACTGTGGGATCAAGTACCATGGTGATCACGTGCGGGATCCAACGCCTCTGAGCCGGCGAGACATCTTAGTCGCGTGAGTGGGGGCGATCGACGCGGATCGTTGATCAACAGTCCACCATGGACTGAGAAGCATCCAATGGTCGGACAAAGACAGGATGCGCACACCACCGGGATAGTGGATCCGATCAACACGGAGTGTCAGATCGCTCGGTAGACCCGCAGCGCATCAATCCGATGATCCAGAAAATTCGGTAATTGCTCTCTCTGTCCAGATTATAGAGAAAAGGGTTTTCTTTTGCAAAATTCGTTGAAATTGCTAGGGATGTCTAAGGGAAAAACTTTATACATGAAAAATGATCAGAATAATACAAGGAATACATTAAAAATGGTTTGGACATCTAAATTTGTATATCTTTGCAAAAGTATATAATTTGATGGGAAAAATGTTAATTTGTAATTAGAAAACCCTAATTGTTAATTAAAGATGGTTTTAGTCTTGCAATTAGGTTAATTCGAATATGTTTAACCTAATGAATGATTAAGATGGTTTTGAACCTTTTTTGGTGATAGAATTGCAAGGGTTAAGGTTTTTAACCTAGTATGTTGATTAATATGTTTAGAAAACCTAGAATAGAGAAAAGAAAATGAAAGGTGATTATAATCTGAAATTAGAGTTTCCTTATTGGTAAAAGATAAAATTAGATCTTTTGATGAAAAGTTAGGGTTTGCAAATGATTTGGTGAAATTAGGGTTTAAAGTAATAAAAAGGAAATAAAACCCTAATTATGGTTAAAACCCTAAAAAGGGGTAAATAACCTAGGCAACAACTAGGATGAATGGATCAAGATGATGAATTTAATGATAAAGAAATTGGATGCCTTTTTCAGGAATAATTGTGTGTGTGCACTTGCTTGAATCTTGGTTGATTGGTTATTTCTGCATTCAAATCTGCTTAGCAGGTATGTGGTTAATTATGAATAACCGCTTTAGTTTCCCGATGGATTCCCGGATGTTTAATCACATTGAATGCAACTAAACTGTTTGGATGTTCATATTGCAATTATAAAGTGACTATGACTATCACCATTTAATATAAATGTGTAAATCATGCACCTACATGCCACCCTGATGGAAGATGCCATAAAGGTCAGGCCCAGGAGGGTAGACCAATGGGCACCATGAGAGGTGACCCTAGACACCAAGCTCGGGGATGAGAAGGTGGTCGATGAGGCAAGACTAAGGAGCACCATGAGAGGTGACTCCCAGGCACCAAGCTCAGGATTGAGAAGGTGGCCTTAAGTCAAATCCAGGGTTAGGGAAAAAGCGGTGGGGATTGTCACATGGAAAATGTAAATTGACTTCTTAATTACCTTGATTGCAATACTTAAATTGTTAGACTTAATTGTGAAATTTTGGTTGCCTCCACATACCAGCAATTGTTGATCGATGTTTTGTTTGTCGGCGTTTTAGGTAATATCCTGAAAAACACAAACAGTAAAGTGGAACATCATGAAATTAAGAAATAAAGTGCAAGGAGGATTAGATAGAGTATTTCAAGCTGTGGATAGTTAGATTTCCATGTTTTATAAAGGTAAGTAAAAGTTTTAATTTTTGTACCCAATTCCAGTTTAGTTAGTAGAATTTTATAATTATTGTTGATTATATGTTGAACCTTTGATCCTGTAAATTGATTAATGGCTCTGACCTTCGGGTCTCCCTTAATTGGGGGTTACCGGGAGGCGGGGTCGTTACAATTGCTATCAGAGCGTAGGTTCTCCATCTAATCATCAATAATTATTAAATTTTACAAATTCCATAGAACCGAGGGAGTTATTAGAGGAGTGTCCGAAAGACTGAGGTGTCTAGAAAAGGATCACTTCCGGGGGCTGGCAAGATTTTCCTCTGCACCGCTAGTCGGAATACGAGGACTCCCAGATTGTGTGACTGCCTGGCCGATGTCTTAGGATACGACTCGAAATAAGATACCTTTAGGACTCTCTCATCTTACTCATCTCTCCTCAACTCAATTTTCTCTTAAGGATTGTAAGGATTAGGGTTTTCTCTCTCTTCCTCACCCTCATGTGGTATGGGTTAGGGTTGATAAGGTCTAAGGGATCCTCCACCAAATTAATAAAAGTTGCATAAGTAAGATGTCATTGACATAAGTGTAATTAGCTTAAAGGTAAACTAAAAGTTTGTTTGTGTGCAGATGGCTCGTACCAAAGTTGTGGCTATTCCTTTTTCCACCGGTGATGGTGGACCACCCCGTAAGGAGAACGAGTCTTCTGAGAAGAGGAAGAGGAACCACGGTGGAGAGACCTCTAAGAAGAGAAAGATTCCTGAAGAGACTATACATGAGGGCCCCAACCCTGAACCGATGCCTGGTGCCAACCAAGAACAAGGGGGAGGACCGGAATATGAGGAATACCAGATGCATGAAGAGGAAGCCCACATGGAGGAGGACCATCCTGGTGGTCCAGAACCAACCATGGTGGTTCATACAACGGATGCAGTTTGGATGGAACAACAAAGGCAATTGACTGAAGCTATCCGTGCCCTGGCCCTTAGGGACATAGCTAGGACCGAGGATGGTGTGCCACTTCCTGATCGTCCTCGACTTGGAGCCACCATCCTGGACTTCGTCAAGCTGAACGTCAAGAAGTTCTGGGGAGAAGACAAGTTGGAAGTAGCCGACAAGGCCGAAGCTTGGTTGCTTGCGGTCGAGAATGGGTTCCGTATGCTAGAGGTGCAGCCGAATAAAAAGGTTCTGTTTGCTACTCACCTTTTGGAAGGTGCAGCCAAGATATGGTGGGAGAACCATATCACATGAAGAGACCTAAGTGAAGAACTGATGGCATGGACTGACTTCAATACCATCTTCATCGCCAGATTCCTCCCCATCTTAGCAAGGAAAGAGAAAGAAAGAGAGTTCATGAGCATGACTCAAGGAAGTTCTTCATTTGCGGACATCGGTCGCAGGTTTCACCTCCTGGAACGCTTCAGACATATGTTGGATGAAGAGAGGAGGGTGGACCACTTCATGGAACGTCTACACCCTGCCATCAATCCTCATGTGATGGCTAGTAAGCCAAAGACCTTTGTTGAAGCCTACAATACCGCCTTAGACATGGAAAGTACAGTGACGCCTGCAAAAAACCAATCCAGATGATACTTGGGTTTCACTGAAGGAGTTCAAGGGCAGAGGAATGAACATAGGAAGGGACAAGGATGCAACCACAACAAGAACAAGCATGGGCACAAAGGCAAGCTGCGTGGTCGCCTCCAGCAGTGTCGCACCTGTGGACGGGCACATCCTGGGAAGTGCCGCTTTGAGAAGAAGGTGTGTTTTAGATGTCAACAAGAGGGACACTTCATCGCCAACTGCCCTCAGCCTGACCCAAGGGGACCTTTGGGATCACAGCCTGTACCAGCACAGCCAGTAGCTGCAGCACCCCCGGTAGGAGCACCAGCCAGAGCACCTCCAGTTGGAGAGAGGAGACAAGCTAGAGTGTTCGCCATCGACAACGAAGAAGCTCAGGCGAATGCTAATAAGTTGATCGAAGGTAATAACCCATAGAGTTTTTCCTTTTAGTTCAAGTAAACCATGTAATAGCTTTCTGATATGGAATAACTATGTAGGCTTGCTGGAAGTCATGGGACATAATGTAAAAGCACTCTTTGATTCTAGTTCTACTAATACTTTTATTTCGAGAAACCTGGCAACTATGGTTGATTTGGATATCAGGGATTTGGGTTATGTTTTGGATGTCACAACCCTGAGTGGTCGTATTTATACCTCTCTTTTGAAAAACCCTGTGTTGCCAGTTAAGTATATGGACCATGAGCTTCCCACTGACTTCATCCTTCTCGATATGAATGATTTTGATGTAATCATCGGTATGGACTGGCTTTCCACCTATAGGGCCCAAATTGACTGTAGAGAGAAGAAGATTCTCATTAGAAAGACCGGCTACCCACACTTCACCATTTGAGGAAGGAAAGATGCGACAACCAGTCATTACATATCCGCTTTGAAAGCTGAACGAATGCTATCCAAGGGTTGTCGAGCCTACCTAGCCATAGTTATCGTACCCGAGGTTAAGGGGCAATCCTTAGAGGACACAGAGGTGGTTCGGGAGTACGCAGATGTGTTTCCATATGATCTACCAGGGATTCCCCCTGAGAGGGAGGTAGACTTCTCGATTGAGTTAGCTCCTGGGACTAACCCTATATCTAAGGCACCCTATAGAATGGCCCCTGCTGAGTTGCTTGAGTTGAAAACCCAGTTGCAAGAGTTGTTGGATAAGGGGTTCATCCGACCCAGTACCTCACCATGGGGAGCACCATTCCTCTTTGTGAAAAAGAAGGATGGGTCGCTTCGGATGTGTATTGATTACCGGATGATCAACCAGGCAACCATTAAGAATAAGTATCCTTTACCCAGAATAGATGACTTGTTTGACCAACTCAAATCATCTCGAGTCTTTTCTAAAATCGATTTGAGATCAGGATATCACCAGGTGAGAGTGAGGATATACCCAAAACGGCTTTTAGAACCCGTTATGGCCATTATGAGTTTGTGGTCATGCCGTTTGGATTATCCAATGCACCGAGTGTCTTTATGAACCTCATGAACAATGTGTTCCAACCTTTCCTTGACTCTTTTGTGATAGTGTTCATAGATGACATTTTGGTGTACTCAGATGACCTAGCCCAACACCGTGACCACCTGGGTAGAGTCCTTGATATCCTGAGAAAGCATAAGTTTTTTGGAAAGTTCTCGAAATGTGAGTTTTAGTTGGACCGAGTCATGTTTCTTGGACACAACATCTCAGGAGGAACAATCGCCGTAGATCCAGCCAAAGTATCGACAGTTCGAGATTGGCCGGCACCCAAGAACCCCTCCGAGATTCGCAACTTCTTGGGGTCGGCTGGATACTACCGTCGCTTCATCAAGGATTTCTCCAAGACTTCTCTACCGCTAACCATGTTGACCCGGAAGGATGTGAAGTTCGTGTGGTCTGACGTATGTGAAGCTCGTTTCGAAGAATTGAAAGAGAAGCTGACCACCGGTCCTGTGTTGACTCTACCTTCTGGCAATGAGGATTTCATGATATTCACCGATGCATCCAAGATGGGACTTGGTTGTGTGTTGGAACAGGATCGGCATGTGGTTGCATATGCTTCCCAACAGCTCAAGCCAAATGAGGTGAACTACCCGACACATGACCTGAAGTTAGCTGCTATAATCCATGCCTTGAAAATATGGTGGCACTATCTATACGGTGCTACCTTCGAGATCTTCACCGACCATAAGAGTTTAAAATATTTGCTGACACAGAGAGACCTGAATCTACGATAACGACGATGGATGGAGTACATGAAGGATTACGACTTCACCATCGCCTATCATCCTGGTAAGGCAAATGTCGTAGCTGATGTGTTGAGTCAAAAACAACTTAAGTGTGCAGCTGTTTTGTCCAGTCAGTGGAAGAGTTTGGAGGAGCTTGTGGAATGGACACCACAACTGTTAGAGGAATATCCAGATTCAATCAGAGTTGTTGAGTGAGATCATAATTGCACAGTTGACCAGTGGAGAGTTAGACAAGATGAAAGGTTTAATGATGAAGCCACAGATGCGTCTATCCGTGGGAGTAGATGGAGGAATCAGGTTTGAGAATCGCGTATGGGTTCCAGCGGATTCATCAATAAATGAATGCATCTTGCAAGAGGCTCAGGGATCCAAGTACACAGTGCACCCAGGAACTACTAAGAAGTATAAGGACCTACAGTAGTTTTTCTGGTGGCCAGGAATGAAGAAAGACATTGCGTCATGGGTGGCCAGTTGTCTTACGTGCCAGATGGTGAAGGCTGAACACCAACGACCTGATGGACTTCTACAGTCGATAGAAATTCCAGAGTGGAAATGGGAGAAGATCACCATGGATTTTGTGGTGGGTCTACCTCATACCAAGGAGGGTCATGATGCGATATGGGTCGTGGTAGATCATCTTACCAAGTCAGCACACTTCCTTGCCTTAAAGACCACTCTAAGGTGACAGACCTAGCTGAGTTGTACATCAGGAGATAGTGCGGTTGCATGGTGTACCAGGATCGATCATTTCAGATAGAGACCCGAAGTTCACTTCTAAGTTATGGAAGCAAGTTCAAGAGGAACTTGGTACAAGGTTAAAGTTTAGTACCGCTTATCTCCCCCAAACAGATGGTCAGTCAGAAAGGACGATCCAGACATTAGAAGATATGTTGAGAGCTTGTGTGCTCGATTAGGGTGGCTCATGGGAGCAATACTTAACGTTGGCAGAGTTCGCCTACAACAACAGCTACCAAGCCAGTATCGGGATGCCTCCATATGAATCTTTGTACGGGAGACCGTGTCGGTCACCAATTCACTGGGATGATGTGGGTGAGAGAACCTTGTTGAGGTCAGATGAGCTCCAAGTGTATGTTGATAAAGTGGCTTTGATCAAGCAAAGGCTAAAGAGAGCCCAGGATCGACAGAAGTCGTATGTTGATGCAAAGCGGACTGATGTGCATTTCACTGTGGGAGATCATGTGTTTTTGAAAATTCGACCGCTCCGAGCTATAGCTAAGAACAGAGGAAAGCTGAGTCCCCGATACATGGGTCTGTTTGAAGTGTTAGAACAGATTGGTGAAGATGCATACCGTTTGGCGTTACCCCCTCAGTATAGCATGATGCATGATGTGTTTCATGTGTCTAACCTGAAGCTATATGTGCAAGATCTGAGCCATGTGCTGAGCATTGAACCTATTGAGCTTCAAGGGAAGATGACTTATCCTGAGACACCTTTGCGGATTCTAGATACCAAGGTGAAAGAACTCAGATGCAAGAATATAGAGATGGTAAAGGTTCTTTGGAAACACCATGGAGAGGATGAGGCCACATGGGAGCTGAAGGCAGACATGGAGAAAACATACCCTGAATTGTTTGTTTCATTGTTTGAATTTTAAGGGCAAAATTCCTATAAGGAGGGGAGGATGTTACAACCCCATTTTCTTGGAAATATAATGTAAGGTGTATTTCCCTTTTAATGAATAAATGATATCCTTTTCTTTGAATTGTGATAAATTTCGTGAGGGATGGCTTTGATTGATTGATTGTGGGCCTTGTTGGCCATTGAGCCCAATTGAAAAGAAAAGGGAATTAATAAGGAAAATAAATTGTTTTATAAAAAGGGAAATATGAGAAATTGACAATTAAAAGAAGATAAAGGCAAACCAATATTTCACAATATGGGAATCCATGCCTTTAGAATTTCTTGAGGTCCAAGGGACCCAAAATCACAAGATAATCACAAAGGAAGAGGGAATCTAATTTAATTGGAGTAATTAATGAGAAAACTTGGAAGAGAAGGAAGCCTTCTCATCCATTGCTTTTTGTTTCCCAAATTTTGTACAAAACTAGGCAATAATAAAAGGAACATTCCCTTAAAATTTGAGATAAAAAGGAATTACGGATTGGGAGTTATGATTTTCCAAGAAATCATGGAATTTGAAATATAAATCGGATAAATAGGAAAATTCCTTTCCTTTGATCTAACGCCTGTAGCGAGGACCCTTGGATTACGATCCAACGGGCACCGTCCATCATCCACATCCCAGTGGGACGAGGACTCCAGCCGTAACAGGGGAAACTTCTCCCCTTATTTCCGCCCAACCTGTTGCACGAGCATTCATGGGAAGAGTCCCATTGAGTTCAGCGAGAGGAGAGGAAGCTTCTCGACCCCGGTTTATTGGGGTTTTACCCTAACTTCACGAAATGCCCAATTGGGCTAGAGGTCGGGTTGCAATTAGGATTGGGAACCCTAACAGGGACCCTCCATAGCCTATAAAAAGGGAACCCCTCAATCCCTCGCACCCTCACGATCACGAACGGCTGCTCCCTGACTGCTAGATCTCTCCCTCTCGCTACATTATACTTGCTCCGGCTAGGAGCCGTCGTGACACCGCCACGTTGGAAGACAGAAAGAGGGAGGAGGACGACGACTGAGAACCGTGGGAGCAAAGACCAAGGTGATCACGTGCGGGATCCAACGCCTCTAAGCCGGCGAGACATCTTAGTCGCGTGAGTGGGGGCGATCGACGCGGATCGTTGATCAACAGACCACCGCGGACCAAGAAGCATCTGACGGTCGGCCGAAGATAGGACGTGCGCGCCACCGAGCTAGTGGAGCCGATCGACACGGAGCGTCAGATCGCTCGGTAGACCCGCAACGCATCAATCCGACGATCCAGAAAATTCGGTAATTGCTCTCTCTGTCCAGATAATAGAGAAAAGGGTTTTCTTTTGCAAAATTCGTAGAAATTGCTAGGGATGTCTAAGGGAAAAAATTTATACATGAAAAATGATCAGAAAAATACAAGGAATACATTAAAAATGGTTTGGACATCTAAATCTGTATATCTTTGCAAAAGTATATAATTTGATGGGGAAAATGTTAATTTGTAATTAGAAAACCCTAATTGTTAATTAAAGATGGTTTTAGTCTTGCAATTAGGTTAATTCGAATATGTTTAACCTGATTAATGATTAAGATGGTTTTGAACCTGTTTTGGTAATAGAATTGCAAGGGTTAAGGTTTTTAACCTAGTATGTTGATTAATATGTTTAGAAATCCTAGAATAGAGAAAAGAAAATGAAAGGTGATTATAATCTGAAATTAGAGTTTCCTTTTTGGTAAAAGATAAAATTAGATTTTTTGATGAAAAGTTAGGGTTTGCAAATGATTTGGTGAAATTAGGGTTTAAAGTAATAAAAGGAAATAAAACCCTAATTATGGTTAAAACCCTAAAAGGGGTAAATAACCTAGGCAACAACTAGGATGAATGGATCAAGATGATGAATTTAATGATAAAGAAATTGGATGCCTTTTTTAGGAATAATTGTGTGTGCGCTTGCTTGAATCTTGGTTGATTGGTTATTTCTGCATTCAAATCTGCTTAGCAGGTATGTGGTTAATTATGAATAACCGCTTTAGTTTCCCGATGGATTCTCGGATGTTTAATCGCATTGAATGCAACTAAACTGTTTGGATGTTCATATTGCTATTATAAAGTGACTATGACTATCACCATTTAATATAAATGTGTAAATACTGCACCTACATGCCACCCTGATGGAAGATGCCATAAAGGTCAGGCCCAGGAGGGTAGACCAATGGGCACCATGAGAGGTGACCCTAGACACCAAGCTCGGGAATGAGAAGGTGGTCGATGAGGTAAGAGTAAGGAGCACCATGAGAGGTGACTCCCAGGCACCAAGCTCGGGATTGAGAAGGTGGCCTTAAGTCAAATCCAGGGTTAGGGCAAAAGCGGTGGGGATTGTCACATGGAAAATGTAAATTGACTTGTTAATTACCTTGATTGCAATACTTAAATTGTTAGACTTAATTGTGAAATTTTGGTTGCCTCCACATACCAGCAATTGCTGATCGATGTTCTGTTTGTCGGCATTTTAGGTAATATCCTGAAAAACACAAACAGTAAAGTGGCACATCGTGAAATTAAGAAATAAAGTGCAAGGAGGATTAGATAGAGTATTTCAAGTTGTGGATAGTTAGATTTCCAAGTTTTGTAAAGGTAAGTAAAAGTTTTAATTTTTGTACCCAATTCTAATTTAGTTAGTAGAATTTTGTAATTATTGTTGATTATATGTTGAACCTTTGATCCTGTAAATTGATTAATAGCTCTGACCTTCGGGTCTCCCTTAATTGGGGGTTACCGGGAGGCAGGGTCGTTACACTCAAGCTAGGAGATGACGACACCACCATTGGATCTCTGATCTGAAGACTCACATCGTGTGTGCCAGAAAAACAAATCCTATTAATAATCGGGAAATCATGACATTTAATAGTATTCCGTTGTATTATCCACACTTTAGGGATTTTTCAATAATTCATATCTCCTAAAACACTAGGCTTTTCAATCCCAAATTTTAAGGGAAAGTTATTGATGACATAATCTATCATTGGATACAATTTGGGATCAAACTCGAAAAGAATAACTCTTTTTCTTCATACTCAAGTCATGCACCAAAAAGGCATATATAATGCATTAAAACTCATATTTTCTCTTTCTTCCTTTTCCATTCTCTTAATTTCGACTTTTATAGATATTAGAAGGCAAGTGCTACTAAAACCATCCTATTGTGTCCACTTACGCCACCTTCTAGAGAATTCCATAGTTTCTTAAATAAAACATATGTTATTTACTTTCTTCCTGCCTTTTCCCTTATTATGGATTTTTCTTTTGTTGTTTGTCCTTTCACATATCCATTGACTTATTAAAATAGGGAAAAGAACGAAATTCATAATTCAAAACAATTTTGCAAAGAAACCCAAGTTGTGAAACAATGCACACAAATTGTCAAGCAAACCCCCTATTATTAAATAATTACATAATAATACAGCCAAAATGGGGGTTATAACACTTCCATGAGTCAGATGATGGGAAGGTTTGTTACCATGGCAGAGTAGTGGTTCCTAATGTTGATGACCTAAGAAAGATGGTGCTGGAAGAGGCTCACTCATCCATGTACGCCATGCACCCAGGTAGCACCAATATGTATCATAATCTGAAGGATATGTATTGGCAGCCTGGCATGAAGAAGGGTGTGGCTGAGTTTGTGGTGAAATGCCATGTGTGTTAGTAGGTTAAAGTCGAGCGTCAAAAGCATGTAGGGACATTTTAATCGTTACATATACCTCAGTGGAAATGGGATCATGTGACTATGGACTTTGTGGTTGGTCTGCCTAGGATAGGCAAAGGTCATGATTCCATCTAGGTGATTGCTGATAGGTTAACTAAGTTAGTGCATTTTCTTCCTATAAGGATGACATATACCACTGAGAATCTTGCCCAGATCTATGTTGATGATATAGTGTGTTTGCATGGTATTCCAGCAAGTATCGTGTCTGATAGAGGTCCTCAGTTCACAAGTCACTTTTGGGAGTGACTGCACACAATGTTGGGTACATAGTTGAGGTTCAACACTGCCTTTCACCCCACAAACAAATGGTCAGTTTGAGAGGACCTTCAAACCTTGGAGAATTTGTTGATAGCTTGTGTTCTTTAGTTTTTGGTCAGTAGGGACATACACCTCAGTTTGATAGAATTTGCCGACAACAACAGTTATCATAGTAGCGTCGACATGGAACCATATGAAGCATTTTATGGGTGATGTTGCAGGTCTCCATTGTGTTGGTATGAGATGGGAGAATACCAGCTTCTTCGTCATGAGCTTGTAAAGCAGATGACGAAAAGATCAAAGTGATCCAACAATAGTTGAAGGCAACAAAGGACAAACAGAAGTCGTATGCAGATAGCCTTCATAGACCCTTGGATTTCCAAGTGGGACATAGCGGGTAACTCAAGTTGTCTCATTGGAAAGGTCTTCTGAGGTTTGGGAAGAAGGGTAAGTTGTCGCCCAGGTTTATGAGACCTTAACTAGTAGTGGCACGTGTTGGGAAGGTGGGCTACATGTTGGAGTTGCCACCTGAGTTGCACAGGTTGCGTCTAGTGTTTCATGTGAGTATGTTGAGAAAGTGTCATCCAGATACAAAGTTGATGTTACAGCATGTGGAGGTGGATCTTGATGAGGACATGTCCTATGTTGAATGCCAGTGTTGATCCTTGACATAAGAGTGAAGAAGTTGAAGAAGAAGGACATAGTGCTTGTGAAGGTTCTGTGTCATCACTCTGATATTGAGGAAGTCGTGTGGGAGCTCGAGGAATAGATGAAGAGGAAGTACCCCTCTCTTTTCTCTTAGGATTTTGGGGGTGAAATCCTTGTTAGGGGTTTATGGCTTGTAAGGACTCCGACCTGAATTTTGGGGTAACCCTATTTGTTTTGGCTTGATCTTGTGCTTAGAACATTGCTCTAATCTTTTGAGGTGTGATTAGGGCTTTTGGAGAGGTTAGGTCTCCAGTTTGAGCTTGTTTGGTTGATATTTGTGCTTTCTGTGCTAGTTTTGGTGCAAATTGCAATTTACCCAATATAGGGGGTCGATGTACAATTTCCCATCTCTAGAGTGTTCCTTCTTTATCATGTCTTCTTGGGGTAGAGTGTGGTGATTTGGGGCGCCTTGTTTGTCTCTTGGTTGAGTAGTATCAACCTTAGTGGAGATTAGGGTTTTCTAGGGTTTGTATGCCTTAGCCTTGTGACCTTGTTGTTTTGCCTTGACCTAGGTTGTGTCTAGAGTCTATTGAGGGGTGTCATGATCACGACACTCCCCCCTTGGTGTGTTGGTCATGACCAAGGTTGTCTTGGGTCGAGGTAGAGGTTGGAGAGGTGTGTTTGGACCTAGGCCTCATGAGGTGGTCTTGGTGTCGTGATCTGGTGGTGATGTTGTCGTATGTCGCGACCTTGGAACCCTAGGTGTGTCGCAGTCACGACATAGGAATGGTTGCTTGTATGGTTGATATCCTACCTAGGGAGTATCACCATCTCCTGCATGTGGACCTTATGTGGTTGCGTGTGGATGCATGTTGGTCCTTTTAGTGGATAAGTGTTTTCTTTGGAGCTCTATCTTGTTGACACCTCATCCTTTGTCTTACCTCCCTCCTCCTTTATTATATGAACCCTATTCTCTCCATGAAAGTGGTTCTTTTTGGTTATCTTATTCCTCCCGTATCTTGTGCTCATCCTTGGATCTTGGTGGAGCAAGAAGATGTGCTCTTAGTGCCTTGGAGGTGGTTCACTCCTTGCAAGTGGTGATAGTGGTGATCCCTGGCCATCTCTAGCTCTGGTGAGTGTTTTATCTTCTTTCTTTGGTGTTCCTTTGGATCTTCTACCCTATCTTCTTCCTTCTTCTCAGCCTTGGGCCATGTTTTGACAAGATGATGCTCTACTATGAGAGGGAGAGAGTTCCTTCTATCTTTTCTCCCTTCTTTCTTTGGTTCAATTTTGGGGTTTCTCTCTATCTTCTTGAGCTATCATTTGACCTTGGTGATTCTCCCTTCTTGAAGTTCTCTAGTGGCCAAGAGTGGAGCTTTTGATGGAGTTTCTTCAACCCTTAGATCATGTGCTAGGATCTCTTGATCTTGGAGCTTTGGTGGTGATCTTCTTAAGGCGGTTTATATAACACTAAACACTCTCTATTATTGCACTCCTTGTTATGTTGTGTTGTTGTTTTCTCTCTTTTAGATGTTCCTACATCATTCTAGCATATGTAGCTTAGCCCTAGAATCTGTTTGGTAGGGATATCATGTTTGGTTTGGAAGTAACCCGAGACCCTAACCTTCTTGTATCATTTTTGGGTAGAGATGATGATATGGAGTTTCTTCTCCACGTTTGACCCTTGATCTAGTTCCCATTCTTGGAATTTGTACATCTAGAAGTAAGTGAGAGGTTAGTTTTGTTGGCTAAATTGACATTATGATAAATCCCTTTGTTTCGATGATGACAAACATTTCATTCTTGTCGATCTAACGAGCTACTTGAGTGTTGCAGGAATAAGGTGGATGACAAAGTACTAGGGAATCTATATGCTTGAATGCTTGTAAATTTCATGAAATGTAATCTTGTTGTAAACTTGTACAAGTATATAATGTACAAGTACTTAGACATCATGTAAATCAAGCGTTAGATCTTCCCTAGCCAGTCACTACACTTAGATAGGTCATCCCCTCCAACAGTGTCACCTATGCACACTCATACACATACTTAATGCCTTAAAGTGAAACATTGAAACAGGGTCAATCTCGGTCGACAAACTCCTCGACCGAGACACTCTCGGTCGACAAACTTCTCGACTGAGAATGACCCAAGTAGCCGTTAGACACAGCTGAGAAAGTAGTTGGTAGTTGGAGATGAACGTTGCTAACACTTGATCCAGAGAGCCTGTCGGTCGACAAAACTTCGACCAAGTAGGTGTCTCGATCGACAATTCCTCGACCGAGATGGACTCTGACAGCAACTGCAGAATCAATTAACTAGCCATTGCTAAAGCAACTAACTTGTACCTAACGGCTAGTTAAGCACTAAGAACCCCCTAGAAAGTGTCTAGAACGTCCTTAAGCACTTGTAGGTCATTTCTATAAATAGGACATGCCTTAGGACACCTAAATACACCTAAGCTACACTTGTGCTACACTTGAGCTTGAATACTCATTGGCAATCTGTTTTGAGCAATAGAGCAATTCCAACATTGGCTATTCATTCCCATTGCTCTAATTTCGTGTCCTATAGGCTAGCATCTCCTTTCCACAGCACTTACACTTCTACACTCATTGGTTAGGAGATCAATACGCTTTATATAGGCAAATCAAGCCTTGTGCTTAAAAGGATAAGTTGTAATTTATGTTTTCCTTCTTGTTCCTTTTATTCTTTGTATTCTCCTTGCTACTCCTAAGGTTGGAGGCTGCAGATGGGAGAAGGTTCTTCTCAGAGGAGAAGGTGGACTTCAAGCTACTTCAAGAAGGCTATCGCAACGGGAAGCTACTTCAAGAAGGCTATTGCAACGGGAAGCTACTTCAGGAGGAAGGCTGCTTCAAGGTTGGTGCAATTACTTCTAGGTGAAGGCTGCTTCAAGGTTGGTGTGATTACTTCTAGGTGAAGGCTGCTTGAAGGGTTTAGGGAGAGAATTGTAATTTTATGTAAAGTCCTTGCGAGGTAATAAAATTAAATTCTTTCCAAATCCCGATTTGGTAAGCAACCGGGTAGTGGACTGACAACTTTAGTATTTGCTAAAGTTGGAACCACTCTAAATCCTTGTCCCCTTGTCCAATATTTTGTGGTTGGTTGTTTGAGTTAAATAATTGTTAAAATTGTTTTAAAACTCTATTCACCCCCCCTCTAGTGTTTTTCAATTGGTATCAGAGCAGGCTTCAAGGAACCCTAACAAGGTCTTGAAGAATGGGGGACGGGGTGCTCAACAACCTTAACCTTGAAGGGACATTTGTTGCTAAGCCTCCGGTGTTTGATGGAACAAACTACACATATTGGAAGAGAAGGATGCAGTTCTACTTCCAAGGCATCAGTTGGGACTTATGGAGGATGGTCTCAACCCCATACGAGCTTCCTTAAATGCAATATGCAGAGTGGGATGCAAATACGGTAAAATCGGCTCAAATGAATGCAAAGGATGTAAGTATTCTTTATTGTTCAATTTCAGTAGGAGAATTTAATAGAATATCAAATTGTGAAACAGCCTATGAAATATGGCATAGATTGTCCATAACCTATGAAGGTACAGTTCAAGTTAAGAATTCTAAGATTAGTATGCTTAAACAGAAGTTTGAACACTTCCGTATGGATCCGAATGAATCCATTAGTGAAATGTTTGCAAAATTCTCTTCTATTGTTAATGGTTTGAATGCCTTAGGAAAAACCATTCTTGAAGAAGACCAGGTATCAAAGGTACTTCTATCACTTCCTCCCAAATACAAGCCCAAGGTGACAGCCATTGAAGAAGCTAATGATCTCACTAAACTGAAAATGGAGCAACTCATTGGCAATCTAGAAGCTCATGAGGCAACTTTAGAAGAGGAAGAAAGAAGAGAACGTGAACGTCAACAAGGGAAAAAGAAGGACATTGCATTCAAAGCATCAACCAAGGACACTCATGACACAAGTGAAGATGATAGTGAAGAAGAAACTCTCATTGTAAATGGTAAGCAATATAAAAGTTTTAAAACTAATAAAACTTCTAGTGTTTCTTCTTCCAGGTGCTTTGAATGTGGCAAAAAGGGACACATGAAAGGTGATTGTCCAAAACCCAAGAAAGGGAAGAAATCATCTCACAAAAAGAAAGAAAGAGCATATAAAGCTGCATGGGATGACTCAAGTGATGATAGTGATGATGTAAAAGAAGAGGTAGAATGCCTCATTGCTACAAAAAATGAAGACAAAGAAGAGGTAAGTCTTTATGATCTACCCAAAGAAGATCTAATTGCTAGTCTTCAAGATACTCATGAGAAATATATTGAGTGCAAGAAGAAACTTAAGAAATCAAATAAAGTAAATGATGATTTAAATGTTAAACTTCTTGCTCTTGTATCCGAAAATGAAAATCTCAAAAAGAAAAATGAAGATTATGATCTTAAGTTAAAATCGATAGAAGCTAATTGCAATCTTCTTTCCTTACAAAAGTTAAACTTGCAAACTCAAGTGAATGATCTTCAGAAACAACCTGTTCTATGTTCACATTTAGATTATGATGAGGTTGTCAAAGAAAGAAACTCTCTAGTATCTGATTTAGATCAAGCAAAGAAAGATATAAATAAGAAGATGGATGATATTGCTAAGTTACAAAGAAATGTAAATGAGTTAAGAGGAAATGACATGCTTGAAAATATTCTGAAAATTTCCTCTAGTTATAATGGAAGAAGAGGATTAGGATATGATCCAAGGAGAAATAAACCCAAAAGAGTTAAAGCATCCAAGACTAAGATTATGTTTGTACCTAGGAACACAATTCCTAGAAAGAGAAATGAAGTTGACTCTATTAGTTGTCATTATTGCATGTGTCTTGCACATTATTCATTTTCATGCCCATATAAGAAAAAGAATGATGATTTAGCTTGGATTCCTAAGACTTAGTAGCTCAAAATTAACTAGTTGAGATTTGACCTAAACTGATTCTTGATATACAAATGTCATATCTCAACACAATCGAGCTCTAACTTGCATAATCGTATTTTGCTTGAAATAAATTAACAGTTCTGAAAAATATTCCAGAAACTTTGTCGGTCGAGAATCTGTCGACCGAGTGAACCTCGGTCGAGAAATTGTCGACCGAGCATATCACTGATTTTCAGTCTGCAGTAAAATTGCTGAATAATTTGATTGATCAAGAGGCTATCTATTTGCTGTTAATGACTGTTTTACATGCAAAACAAGTTGGCGATCATTTTTTAATATAGATGATATCATTTCGATTGATCCTCTAAATAAGGTAAAACTAAAAATCATGTTTAGAAATCACTATTTTATAATGTTTTACATGATTTTTTTTTAAAAGCATCTCCTGGTCTATCTATATAGAAATCATGTGTTTAAATGATCACAATCACTGTATTTCATGGAATTATCATTTTATTGTTCTATCATTACATCATGGATATGCTTTCACTATTTTATCATTCAGCTCATAAAGATGATACTATGTTGCATAGAACAAATAGATAATGATTATTGTATGCGTGGATCCTTGATGATACATAGGCAAGAAAAATGATTCATTGGTGATTTTTTGCTTAGAAAAAGAACTTTAAGGTTTGCAAAACATAAAATAAAGAATTTCTCAATTGGTATCTATAAGAAATTGAGATATCATTCATGCCTTCAAGGATATATGTCTCTTCTTAAAGAATCACATGATTAATATGAACAAAAATAGGACTTGATTTATGCACTCATAGTAAAAAGGACATCATTCATAATAGGTTTTATTCAAAGTAATTTAATTGATATCTCTTTAAGTTACCTACAAAATTTATACTTCACATGTGAAATCTGCAGATTTTTGCCTCTTGGTTGAAATAAAATTTAGCCAAGGGGCGCTATGGTCGTAGTCAAGGACGACCTAAAATAAGCTTTGACAAAATGCTTATTTGGACATCATTTTATTATACTTAATCTTAGTATACTTTTGATAAAGGTCAAAATCAAAATTTAAAATCATCTGTGACCTTAGAAGCTTTAAATTGCTTTAATGGTAAGATTAAGGGGGAGCTCATACAAACAAATTTGATTATTTGATAAAAAAGATTTTGAAGCTTGTTATGACCTTAGTATTTTGACTCTTGGTTATGAAGAAATCTACAAATTTCATAAAAATGATATATCTTGTTCTTAAAGGAATTCTCTAAACAAATCAGGGCTTAACATCCCGTGCATTTGGTTAGAGATATCTTTATGTACTGAAAGATTAAAGGATTCTCATTTCATTTTCAGGGTTTAACATCCCGTGTAAAATGGGTGAGAAATCAATACATATGCCATGAACCTAACAGGATCTCATATCATTTCAAGGCTTAACATCCTTTGCAAATGATTGAGAAACAAATTGTGGCTAAATTAGACACAAATGATATTAAATCCATGTTCCAAATAGAATATCTAAGGGGGAGCATAGTATAAAATTAAGGGGGAGAAGAAATATAAAATATTCAACTTGGATATCTTTTTGAAATGACAAAGGGGGAGAAAGAATATAAAATCAAAAATATAAATGAATCAATGAGTTTCATAACATCTTAGCCAGCACTCACTTGCAAAACAAGAATGGCTACAAAAGGTAATCCTCAGGTATGAAACTCACATGCTTTATATTTCCTTATTTCATATTTAGGAAATGTTTGTCATCTTCAAAAAGGGGGAGATTGTTGGCTAAATTGACATTATGATAAATCCCTTTGTTTCGATGATGACAAACATTTCATTCTTTTTGATCTAACGAGCTACTTGAGTGTTGCAGGAATAAGGTGGATGACAAAGTACTAGGGAATCTATATGCTTGAATGCTTGTAAATTTCATGAAATGTAATCTTGTTGTAAACTTGTACAAGTATATAATGTACAAGTACTTAGACATCATGTAAATCAAGCGTTAGATCTTCCCTAGCCAATCACTACACTTAGATAGGTCATCCCCTCCAACAGTGTCACCTATGCACACTCATACACATACTTAATGCCTTAAAGTGAAACATTGAAACAGGGTCAATCTCGGTCGACAAACTCCTCGACCGAGACACTCTTGGCCGACAAACTTCTCGACCGAGAATGACCCAAGTAGCCATTAGACACAGCTGAGAAAGTAGTTGGCAGTTGGAGATGAACGTTGCTAACACTTGATCCAGAGAGCCTGTCGGTCGACAAAACTTCGACCGAGTAGGTGTCTCGGTCGACAATTCCTCGACCGAGATGGACTCTGACAGCAACTGCAGAATTAATTAACTAGCCGTTGCTAAAGCAACTAACTTGTACCTAACGGCTAGTTAAGCACTAAGAACCCCCTAGAAAGTGTCTAGAACGTCCTTAAGCACTTGTAGGTCATTTCTATAAATAGGACATGCCTTAGGACACCTAAATACACCTAAGCTACACTTGTGCTACACTTGAGCTTGAATACTCATTGGCAATCTGTTTTGAGCAATAGAGCAATTCCAACATTGGCTATTCATTCCCATTGCTCTAATTTCATGTCCTATAGGCTAGCATCTCCTTTCCACAGCACTTAAACTTCTACAATCATTGGTTAGGAGATCAATACGCTTGATATAGGCAAATCAAGCCTTGTGCTTAAAAGGATAAGTTGTAATTTCTGTTTTCCTTCTTGTTCCTTTTATTCTTTGTATTCTCCTTGCTACTCCTAGGGTTGGAGGCTGCAGATTGGAGAAGGTTCTTCTCGGAGGAGAAGGTGGACTTCAAGCTACTTCAAGAAGGCTATCGCAACGGGAAGCTACTTCAAGAAGGCTATTGCAACGGGAAGCTACTTCAGGAGGAAGGCTTCTTCAAGGTTGGTGCAATTACTTCTAGGTGAAGGCTGCTTCAAGGTTGGTGCGATTACTTCTAGGTGAAGGCTGCTTGAAGGGTTTAGGGAGAGAATTGTAATTTTATGTAAAGTCCTTGCGAGGTAATAAAATTAAATTCTTTCCAAATCCCGGTTGGGTAAGCAACCGGGTAGTGGACTGACAACTTTAGTATTTGCTAAAGTTGGAACCACTCTAAATCCTTGTCCCCTTGTCCAATATTTTGTGGTTGGTTGTTTGAGTTAAATAATTATTAAAATTGTTTTAAAACTCTATTCACCCCCCCTCTAGTGTTTTTCAAGTTTCAGTTTTGGTCATCTTGGCTATGATTTCTCTTCCTTTAGTCATGCTTTTCTTGGACCTTTACCTTAGGGTTGTGGAGATCGGCTTGCTTGAGTTCCCTTTCATGGTGATCATGGTTCCTGTTTAGTTTTGGGCTTGTTTTGGTGACCTAGATGTTTACCTTGGTATGGTCGATACCTAGGAGGTTTGGTAGTTGATACATGGGCATGGGTGTCACAGTCGTGACATAACCCATTGAGGGGGCCGCAACCTAGTTGGATTTGATTGAGATGTCCCTTCTTGTGGTGGTGTTTGACCTAGTGGTGTTGGGTTGCAACCTTTGGAGTATAGCACTCTTGAAACCCTTAGCTTCTTGCCTTAGCTTGGCGGGGACATCCCTTGGAGTGGTGGTCATGTCTAGGGGGTGTTGTGGTCATGACATGGTGGTGTTGATATGTGACTGTCGTGACATAGAGGTGCTTAAAGAGCTTGGCCGTGACACATGGTTGAAGGGTGAAGAGAAACCCTAACTCTAATGTTGTGGGCGTGACATGTAGAAGGTAGTTGCAACATGATTAGGGAGTGAAGGTCGAGGTACCCATGGTGCTTGCATTGTTGAGACATACTATGGAGGGTGGACATGACCTGTGTGCCTAAGTAGTTAACATGTGGTGATGGTAGGTGGTTATAAAACATATATTAACATCTAACGTGAATCATGTATACGTATGTGCTATGTTGTTTTTCATGGTATCCAATCTTCTCTAATGATGATGCTTAATCCTTACACACTCCATGATGGTAGAGGGTGGTGGTTCTAGGGTGGTTGGTTCACCCTAACCTTGTGGACCCTAATCGGAAAAAGTGGAAACCCTAAACCCTAAAAGTGAATAAGTCTTGCTTGTACCCTTATCATGGATGGCTATGATGTTATGTGATTATCTCACTTTATTGTGATCTTCTAACCATGCATGTATTTTGAAACTGATTATCATAGCTAGTGTGTGCTACGATAGTTGTGATGTGAGACAAGGATTGAATATGCCCTAGTGAGGCATGCTGATTATGCAAGTGATGCAGGATTATGGTGGTTGCACCTTAATAATGGTTATTGTTTTGATATGAAAGGATGTTTCTTACTGATAGAGTTGAGGGATTGATATCTCATGGCATGTATCTTACTAGTGATGATGTGAATGGCAATAATACATGCATTATGTGGTGATAGTGTGACAAGTTCACACCCTATATGATTCATCTGCAGGAACAGTATTATGCCCTTATCTTTGTAGAATTTGTTATGGTTTATACCTTATAACTTGATTGATGCTAAAAGACACTTAAATGGCCTAACTAATCAATTGGAACCTAATCATGTATCTTTTCCATGTTCCATAGATCCATTCAGTGTCAGTACTTGTTGAATGGTGAAATGAGTTTAACTCAAAGCACATATTTTTTAATATGCATGGTTGAGGACGAATATCCCCGTGTTCAGGATATGTTATACAAGATTGGATGTTGGCCATACCCTAGTAGGAGTGCGGCTTCAGGTCATATCTCAGTGATATGTGATATCGGATTGGATGTGGGCCATATCATGGTAGAAGTGTGGCTACATGTCATAGCTTAGTTTCACTAGCATCGTGACATGTACCAAGACGGACTAGATTTGTACAATTAGACTATATGTCCCTGGTAGTAGCTTGACTAATGATGTCATTTTAAGTTCACTCGTACTGACTGAGGGGGTGAGGTCGTGGATTCCAACTCTTCCACTAGACCTTGAATGGAATCGATTTTGACTTAGCAATGGTCGATTGGATTTAGGTGGTACAACTCGAATCCTCAGGGCATAATAAAATACGTAATCAGCCGTGTAGCACACTTGTGTAGGATCAAATACAGTAACATTGGATGAGGCCTTACTTGCTTTTGTACAGTATAGTTGGTAGTAAATATACATGTTCTTCACATTTCTTTTATGATAATAAGATGTTTCATAATCTAATGGCAATCACTTATTCTGTTAGTGATGATTACCTATTTATCATGGTTGTAGCTTTATTGTTGTTCTTTAATCATCTTATAGGTCCTAATAATAGCATTGGTCGAGAGTTATATCTCCCACAGAGATTTGGAATCTCACCCCATGGGTTCCACACATCTTTTTAGGTGGACGTGCATGAGGAGGTAGAGATCGTGCAGCAGAGGTTGAGCAGCAACAAGAAGGACAATACCTGACAAGGTTAGAAGTGTTGCTAGTGGTCCTTTTGTTAGAGTCCTAGAGTCGTCCCTGTACACTCGGGTCTTTGGGATGGTTGTTGGGTGTGTTTTGTAGATGTGTTTCAAGACGTGGTTTGTCTTGTACGTATCATGTATGGACATAGTGGATATATATATATATGTGTGTGTGTGTGTGTGTGTGTATATGTTTGGAACAAGTTTTCTTGTAACAGGTTGATGGCATACATGGTAAGTACCTTGTGACATGAAAGGACTCATATGTAAATGTTTTTTTTATTTTGATCTTAATGAAAATGGTTTTAATTTACATTGCTTTATGGTAATCTGTTTGTGTAAGCTTGTTTCTGTGGTTAGTTTTGAGTTATCTCATGGCTTGTGGTGTGGGGTGTCACAGGTTACAAGGTTGTTACACCAATGATGTTCCATCTACAACTAATTTCCAAGCATGATCCACTCCTCTATTTGTGTGCATCCAACCCTAATTTCCTAGTCAGAACTGATTACTTCACCAATTGGGTAGAAGCAGTGTAGATCACAAACACATCAACCTAGTAGGTCATCAAGTTCCTCAAGAACAACATTATAAACCGGTATGGGGTACCACATGAGATGTCTCCAACAAGAGTATGAACTTCATAGATAAAATCATCAAAGAGTATCTAAGATCTTTGAGGATCAAACACCACTGAAAGTAACCTTAATGGCCTCAGTTGACTGTAGCCATAAAAGATGCTGACACGCGTGAACTATGTATGCAAAATGCAAGTGTATGTGTGTTGTAATACATGTCTATGAGGCACAAGTGTTGAACTCAGGGAGTCATTCACCAAAAACTACTACTTATTGAATCCAAATTAGCTAGACCTAATAGAAGGGTTAATTGGTTGTTCATTAACAAAGAGAAATAAGGTTTAAACTTAAATTAAGATGGTTGTGATCAAGAATGCATGGATTCCTCAGGACTTGTAGTTTCACCACGACATACACTACATTCAAATTCTTTTTTATTAGTAAACATTCACACTATACTCTGGAATAAAGACACATATCAAGCATTACCCACTCCCTCAGTATAATTTACTACCTAAACTATAATACAATTTACGCCAGTAATAGTTTAGATGCATGATCAAAATTTGTAGGTTATTTTTTGTATTAGTTAGCCTTCTCCCAAAGTGTGATATACACTATGTGAGCCTATGACTTGTTTGGCTCCTAATCTATCTCCTAAAGTAACTAGTAGTCTTTTAGTTTGAATATGGTGATCAAGAATAAATAAATTAAATAATTTACCATACATTCATGTTCAGAAGAAAGGAAATAAATTACTAACTCATAGAATTTAAATGCAATGCAATGTTGGGATACTTCTAGGTCCTAAGAAATAAGAGCTTTAGCCTGCATGACTATCATCATTATATAACAAGAGGAGGAAGAAGATAATAGGATAAACATCAAGAAACTAATGTGAAAACCCCTAGAGAAGTCGTCTCAGTGATACCCTATGATGAACACCCTGATCCACAGTGTTCCAGCTGTAAATATGTCCTCCATAAGTGCTTAGAGCATCCATTTGACAAATATCTCCTTATCTCCTCCTCTTTGAGATTTGTTCTCTACTAATATATGATAATACATGATTCACTCATTGTTGCCACACTCCCTAGGTCATAAAGGTGGGTTTGGCCCTCATTAAGCCACGACCAATGGATCTGACTTGATTTTATATATGATCTAGTTGTGTAGCGTCAGTAGCATCAATGGAGTGTCAGTGGCACTGAGTGATTGGTCATTTTGTATTCCTCAAACTGTTTATGTAACACTGACATATGTGTAAGTAGAATCTAGTTGTTTCTCGCAGAGGTTTGGATGCTAAAATCAGTACCACTGACATGCCAACCTTGAGTTGTGATGTTCTTTGAACCATGATTCAATAGCACCAACCAAGGGATTTGATAGCATCAATGCCTCTCTCAATAGCATCAAGTGTTCTCTCAATAGCACCGAGGTTTCCCTCCTTGTGTTGTTGTAGATCATAGTGTGTCGGTACCACCAACACATAAGTCGGTAACACCAAGTTGTCCATTTAGTGCTCAAATCACTTGAAAAGATGGGACACGACAATTTTGAGATATAGATCATAAGTTAACATGATTTGGTAAAAATTTTGAATTATTGATGCAACAATGATTCACATGCTAAGAATGGAAACTAATGCATAAGCATGTCCCAAAGTGCACAAATATGCTAAATAGGACTAGAAAATAGAATGTGAAAGACTAAAAAAAATTCATCAACTGTTAACAAGAACTTGATTAAGATTCTAAAGAAGGCAATTAGCTCTCATACCAACTAGTTGAACATCTCCCAATGGCCTTGTGGGCCTATTGTACTTCTATCATGACTTGCATAGGATATACGACATACTCTATAATATATGTGATGGAAGTAGTCTTACCAGTTGAGATGTGGATCCCTTCACTCTGAATACTATGAGAAGAAAATAATTCCAGAGACCTAATGGCTTCAATATTGAATTTTCTACCTCAACACTCTTGAAGAACGACGGACAAATTCTCTATACCACGCACAATATTATCAAGCCAGAACAGTTCAGTCATTCAATAAGAAGGTTAAAAAATGTGACCTAAAATTGTGAGTAATCCAAAATGATGATTCTAGGGGCACGCTCAACCCTAAATGGGAGGGACCCTACATCGTCCATGACACCTATGATTGTGGCAGCCTACACTTGAAAGACATGGATGGAAACATTCATGCTCACCACACAAACTCCAGCCTCTTCAAGTGCTACTACTGTTGATCAAACTACAACAACGAGTAAACCTTTAGTAGAAAGCCATGTAAGGGAGCCAAAAGCTCCTTCCCCTCTAAAAACACATAAAATTTACTTAAACATCGGACCGCGTCCCCTTGTGCACCCTGAAGAGGAAACGTCAAAGTATAACATAGGGCCTAGGATGAAAGGAGCACAACCTTTATCCTAGGATCCAATAGTTTGCCAACCTAAAGATAACTCCTTCAAATAGGCCCACCCTAATAAAATGCACCCAAACATATTCATGATTGTGGCAAAAGGCAAGGTGAATCCCATGATCAATATCATAGGAGGATGGTAGAGGCTACGAGTCCCTAGAGGCAAGTGAGATATGATCCTCACAATCAACTCCAAGCACCTTTACCCATGAATATGCCATAACACTTACATCGATGTGTGTTAACTTAAAAGGGAATGACCATCGGGAGAAGGTAGAGATTGAATTTGTTTGCAGTTATCCTCACCTCATCTCTGAAAAGGAGATGTGAACAAACTTTGTATGAACTATCATGAGATCCATGAGGTGGGAATCTCTAAAAAAGAAAACTACATTCATTCCCCATAGAATATTAGGCTTTGATACTAAGGCCCTGAGTATCAATGTCCAATCAAAAGCATCAACCAAAAGACCCACGACTAGTGGGAAACTTACGAAAATACTCCTTTTAAATAATTAGGCACATGCCTATAGTGGATCACTACATTAAGGCATGTCAGGAGTGAGGCTTACGGGGGTGTCTCCTACATCTGGCACCTTGGCCCAACTGGGTAGGGAAATGTCGTTGATGCATCCATTACATGGCATGACTTTAGCACTTAGTGTGACACCCATTTCTAGTAGAGCTTTTAATCTATATTCTCCCCCCTAGAATGAGGGCCCCACTCATAGCAGAACATGCCATGAACATTTAGGGGCGAGGAAATATCCATCATAAAATACATATGGGATATAGCTTACAGCACTTGGAGTTTAACCTTCCAACTTTATGCAAAGAGGTGGATGAGAAGGATGCAATCTCGATAGGTAGGAAAACCTATATCTATCCTTGGTGTCCTAAAACACATAGACATGAGCTCCACATTATTCTCAATTGGATGATTTGTTAGAAAGGGGCTCATAACAGTTTCACCTCAAGGACATAAATCTGACACATGTTTCTAAATATCATGGAGGGAGTACCGATAGCTGGTGTTGTATTTCATGAACACAAAACCTTTATTTCAAGAATAAACTCACTATATAACCTTGGGTTCTCATGCCAAGAAACAAAAAAAAAGTTATGAAAAAAATAGATATAATTATGGTTCTCTAGAATAATCACAAGTCACTATCACTTAAGGGCCTTATTCAAGCCATTCCAAATATGTGACAGAGAAATCCCAACCTATAGGGAAGGCATCCCAATTTAGCCTCTTCTGATTCAACCACATTTGCACCACCTTCTCATGAAAGTTTTAGGAAATTACCATCAACGTCTTGCAAAAAAGGTGGAAAATTCTCAACTTGGTATGCACATTGTTGATGATTTAACTACCTTAGCACCGACATGGGGTAATATGTGACACAGCCCTCCAGACCTGGAAAGATGATCAACCACTAAAAATCAAGCATGTCTATTGAACATGTCGAGTTATTGAGACAAAATCACATCCATACCCAATGCAAGTTCATGGACTTCAGACTCATAAGAAACTAAGCCAGATCTCCATGTATATGAAGGGGCTCACCAATCAAGATATGCTTTGATAGAAACTCCTTTGCTACACTATGATGAGGGTTTGAAGACACCGTCAGTCTAGAAGGACCCATGAGCATCTTCTAGATAAATCAATAGGACCTTGAAGAGTCCCCTCATCTTTCCTCTCAATTGTGACTCATCCAAGAACTCATACAACTCATCCACTATCAAAGGACCGACGGTCTCCATCCTCCAAAGAGCGACCATGACTTCATCAACATCAATGCTTGTCCAACCGTCTCTCCTAAGAACAACTCCACCACAATAATCAAGATATATGTTTGCAAATGAGGCATGTTGAGATGGTTCACCACACCACACTTCACTCTTAAACAACTCCCACAGGGAATCCATATAAATGAAGCGGCCATAATCAATCAGCCATTAAGCAACCTGGGACTTCTTCATGCCAAGCAAACTACCCATCTAAGTAGCCCAACTCAACTTCTTTGGTATCGCATGCCATCAGTCATGGAAGGGAAGTCAAGTAATCTTAGCCACATATTCTAGGGTTGGAGTCAGAATGACGCCTCCAAAATTGAAAGGGGTGACTTAGAGGATCCCATAAGGGGATCAAAGTCGACATCAACTCTCTTGTTGTAGGGATGTAAGCCAAATGATGAAGGTGACAAGTCACACTAAATCTCGACAGCTCAACCTCTTCAGTGTCAATTAGGTTAGTAATGCAATGACACACCAAGGGAAGATTCATGGGAGGACGCCATAGAAATGTGATTTCCCTTATCTCTCTCTACCCTATGGATCGGGGCTATAAAAGTCAATATGTGCAGAAAAGACAAGGGATGCAACCTTATTCATAGGTCCCATACAAGACATATTTGAATTTTAGAGACAAAAGGATTCTTATCCTTTTCCTCGATAGAATGATGCAATCTGCCACATGCATCCATATCGACGGTCCACGCCAACACACATTAAGTACAACAACTCAATGTCACAAAAGACCAATGGATTGCTACAATCCACAATCTTCAATTGGCACACATGTTGAGACAATATGCTAATCTATCTGACATATTTTGAAGATCAAACTCTACAAATCAAATTCTGAATTGAAGATCACAAAACCTCACAATTCTATTTAACCTAATTCCAAACTTCTGTTTAAAATAAAAAAAGTATTAAAAATACAAATATGACTAATACATGAATTTTCTTGCAAGAAAGGAAAATACATCATGATACAGAAATGCCCAAGACGGCTTCTACTTCTTCAATTTCTTCTTTGGCCACCCTATCAAACACTTGGCCCAAGACTGGTGATCAGCGAAAGAAGACCCGAAAGAACAACTTATCAGTCACATCAAAGTGAATGCCACTGGAGGACCATTGATGACCTAAAGAGTATCTATTGAAAGGCACCTCCACAACCAAGGTAGTGTCTCTACAAAGAGAGTAACCTGCTCCAACACTGGCCATTAGTGCATCTGCAGTCCAACTAGGACATCCAAGGAGAAGTTCCCAACTCCAAAAAGATCCCTTAAAATGTTGACTATGCGTGTAGCTACGTGGGTTACTCAAGAAAAAGAGACCACCCATCACATATGAATCCAAATCCACTCCTTAGAATGATGAGGTCTAGAAAAAGTTACATAGGAAGTGACATAAGCCTCCCACCCTAAAATCCCAATGAGGCCCAAGACTGGGGAATACATCAAAGCCACGAGCATCAACATGCGGAGAAGGTGGAGCCTCAAGTGAAGAAACCATCTTAGGAGTAGGTGGATGATGGAACTCATACCCCTGATCATCCTACTCTTCAACCAAATCATAGTCAATCACCTACATAACACACATGCCAAGATAATGCAAGAAGATAAGATTATACCAGACTCATATACTTACCATCAAAGGACATTGAAACTAATAGTATGCCCCTCTAGAAATAAGTATCAACATGCCATCTACATAGTACCATTCCATGTACTCATCATGTTTCAACTTGCCATACATCTACTATTGAGCAGCTTGATAGATCCCAAGACTAGGAGGAACCAACCCATGCAAATGGTCAAAAGGGAGGTCCCCACGGACGAGCAACATGCTCCCTTGTATACAACACACTGCCAGAGGGAGACTCAAACTGGATCTGACAAGCATACATGGACAACAACTCAAAATAGGATGCACAAAACATAGCCGCCTTGCCACACTGGATACTATAGAATATCTTGAATTTGACCTGGAAAAAATATAGTTTGGAGTCAGTCGTGGTACATTCACACAAAATAATACATTGTTAAAAGTATTACACATACCTCAACCACACTCATCATCTCAAGTTCACCACTTCACTGCTCGTACCTCACCCTATTGCTACACTTAACCCAATGATGTTAGGTAGGGAGGGAAGTATGCATATATCCCTTTTGACCACTCAAAGTTATAGGTTTGTGAAGTTGGAAGTGAACATGGCCTCACAAGTGCAAATGAAACATCAGTGAAACCAATTACTACAATGATCTAAAAGAGACATGTAAAGGCTTACCACAATAAAGCATATAAAGCCATCACAACCCTTCGTAGCTCACACCATGTCCCCTTGGAAGTTGACCACAAGAAACCTTCACAAGTGCATAGCAGATGGGAATACACACTGCCACCCCAGTCAAAAGGAGGGAACAACGTCCAATTCCAAAACAAAGGAGAACCAATCAATATCTCACATATTCCTCGTGCTAATTCTAGACAAGCAATCAATGATCAAGACAAACAAGAACACCCTAACCCTCTGAGCTGCATAAAAGGATCACTAGCACCCCTTTTCTTGCCCTCATAAATGAAGGTGGCTCTCAACCAAGTAAACTTGACCTCATATGTAGAGGCCATCTCAATATCCCTGGGGTTCACTCCTAGAATCCCATCCAGACGATAACGTCATTAGGGATGTACATCGGTCCAAACCCAGACCGGATCGAGACCCGATTAATGGAAATTTTTTGGACCGAGGATCAGACCGAATAAGAACCGATCCGGTCCAGACCAGACCGAATAAGAACCAGTCCAATCTGGACTAGACTTGGAAAATCATAGACCAGACCGAGACCAGACCAGGACCGGACCGGGTAATCAATATCCAAGCAACATTATTTATAAACACGTCAATTACCATTGAAGGCTAACAATATTATACTTTTATAATGTTTCTATATGATAATTTCTTAAATTTTAAATGCAATGTACAGAAATACAACACAATTTGTAAATTGTAATTTGATAGGCTATAGCACAAATCAAGAAAGGTGTCGATAGCACAAATCTAAGAGAGGTACTATTGATATTAAATGCTATTGGGAATTTTTTCAACACGGTCATGAATTCTAAGTGCATTAGCATAATTTCATTCATAAATTTTCCCAACTCACCATAATGGCATAATTGCTGATTATGAACACGACTTTTCGTTTCATGTGCAATGGTTATGCAAATGACACATTATAGGTCATTGCGACACATGTACAAGTGTGCAAAGGGGCAAAGGCTAGCGGACTGTTTTAATTGGCATTGTCACACATTAATCTATAGTCTAAAAGATTAATATTCTTTGAAAAATTCTAAAATACTCAATAATTCAGCCCTCTCCTATACTACCCTTCACAATATATACTTAATACATAGAAATATTATATTAACCGGTCCAACCAGTCCAGACAAGTTTTTATCAGTTTTAGACTGGACTGCACTGAGGACCGATTATTAGGAAAAAAGAGGATTGAGGACCAGACTGGAAGTCCATTCAGTCCAAGACCAGATCGGACCAGACCGAATAGCCGGTCTGGCCCGATCCAGCGTCTGGACCAATATATGTACATCTCTTGACGTTGCCACTCTTGTCAGTCAGGCAAAGAAGTGATAGGGATCCCACCAAACCCTAATCTAGTGTTCCCAACAGACTCACTAGGGGTAACTGCTAATTCCCCAAAAGAAATATGGAATGTGCTACTCTCTAGGAAAAAATACTCAATTAGAGGAAGGATATATAGTCTGTCGATCTGACATCGGCTAATGCAACCAAAAGGGTCCTCTCAAGCAGGTCTACCTCCTCAACCACTAAAATCTCATACAAATACCCCATCTCATTCAAACGGGTCTTCCAATACACATTGGGGAATCTAAGACCCTAAAGAAGCAAGGCAAGAGACAAAGTAAAAATATTACTTTATGGCAAAAAGCCCGATTCAAAGATCGACAAAGTAGAAAGAAAATAGTAGGGAGTAAAGTTTCTAGGTTATACCCATCTCCCGCTCAATGGCCTCAATGATGAAAATTCATTCAAACATGCCTAAATGATGGATGAGTATCTTAACTGGGAGTAGTTTACCGACAATCCTACTTGTACCACTATGACACCTACTAGAAGAAAACGTCGATCATGGATTATGTAAGTCAGATACAAACTCAATCGAGGAGGTTATCATGCATAATGAGGGTAGGACTCAATCTCTACATAATTATCCACATCATTCTCATCCACATCCCACATCAAGATACTCCTTATGCCAGTCACGAGCTTCCATCTATACAAGAATGACAACAATGTCACAAGCTTTCCACACCAACTGAAATCGTCTCAATTAGACAACATATGATTGAGAAAATGACAAAAGGCAAAACTAGTCGGATCTGAAATTAGAATACACATCCAGGTCATCTTAAACTCTATACTATGAAGAACATCGAGAAGCTAAAAACTAGATTTTGCCAATGAGGGCCAAAATGGTCAAACTAAAGTGTAAAAATGAAAGCTATACCTTCCCCAAGGTGAACATAGATGAAATCCGCACAAAACACCACCAGAGAGGGAGGTGTGAAGCTCCTCCACCACCTCAAGAACATCACCCACAACAATGCCAGGGAACACTACAATATGTCAATCTGAGGCTGGAAAATCAACACAACCCGTTGACTTTCTCTCTATTCTTGTCGTTGTCATTGCCCTAATTGCCTTTGAGCTTCTCACCATTGTTGCTGCTTCATAAGTGAAGAAGAAATGGAAGGGTGATAGACCCTCCTTCCATTTATGCTCTTTTAAAAATATAGAACTTTTTATAAAAGGAGGTCCTTAGATTTTCAAGTAAATTTCCAAAATCTTATACAATTTAAAAAATCATAGAGAAACATAAAAAATACATATATAATGCCAAAAAATTGTAAAATATGAAAATGTCAAATCTAGACTTAAAAGTGAAACTCTACAAATTTTCAAAGGAAATTAATTATCAGATCCAACTATGATCACTAGGATCCCAAACAATGAACTAAACATGGAGCAACCCAGCTCACCATCTTTCAATCTTTTTAGGGTGTTGAACTATGACCTTTCTCTATCTTTCAATCTTTATAGGGTCTCGGAATGTAACCTAAAATGAGACTAACCACATGCACACTTTCCATCTTTCAGGATACCAGATCATGGCCTACAATTGAACCAACTCAAAGCTCCATTTCACATATGCACAAGGTCCTGACTCAAGACCTTGAAATTGAACCAGGAGTGCCCTTCCACTCAAATCTTTTGAAAGGACCCTAGATCATGACCACAACATGAACTATGCTTTCATGCGCATATCATCTGAAAAACTCATATCATGACTCGAATGTGAATCAAAATACCGACACTGCTTTATGACCCTAACTTATGTCTCAAGTCTCAAATCTCAAATCTCTAAAATTGAGAACTGGAGAGTCAAGGATAGTCATACATTCACACTCTAGGGATGGCTGATAAATGTGTATTTATCCTTTTTATTTATATCTTTTAGATATCATTTTAGGATTATTTTGTTGTTTATTTCCTTATTTTATAATTATTGTATTAGTTTAGATTTTCTCTCTTTATTTGGAGTTTTAATTATATTTTATTGAACTTTTGTAGGAAAATGGCCTATTCACTCTAATGAATAAAAACTCTTGGGATATAATTGCATAATTTCCAAAATCCTGAAATTTATGTATACCTAGAACCAAAAGTGACATAACTCTTACGTCCAAACTCCACATTGAGTGTACAAGTACTTGTTGGAAAGGAATTTTTTTATTCCACCCCTATGTTTCTATTCCACCCCTATCTTTTCTTCCCTCATATGCATTCCCTTATGATGGACATTTTTTGAGCTACCAGTTCCTCCTAGTGAACTCAGTAATTTTCTTCCCTCCATCTTGGGTTTGGGATTTGCTCGGGATGACCAAAACTCTAAGTTTGGAGTGGATGTGGGTGGTACGTGCCTATTCCACCCCTTATCTATTTTTAGCACTTTCTCTTTTCTGTATGTTGTTTCTTTTATATTTCTTTTGCTTCATTTTCTCTTATCACCTTTATCTACTCGGCCATGCTTGTATTTTCTTAATTTGCGATTAGCCTTTATCTATTTGGCCATGATAAATAAATATTGTAATCATTGTACCCATTTGAATTCAATAAATCCTATTTGCAAAACGTTTACAAATTGCCATGTCTAAAACTACCATGTCACCTAGGACCCCAAACTAGCATCACTCCTTAGAAAAGTTGGCAAGTCATATGGAATCAATTAGAATAAACACATTTTTTCTCTATATTTATCTATGGATTAACTTGTTATAAATCTTGTATAATGTGATTTATAGGAAAATTTATCTATTACAATGACAGTCTATGGAAAAAAATAAAAAAAATAAAAGAATTGAACTTATAAGCACAAGGACACCTTCTTTACCCCTTAATTTTTTCTCAAAAAAGAGAAGCAAAGAATCACCTTCGGATAAAAATCAAGTTCGGGTGGCATGCTCCCCACATCATAATTTACATGCCCCTTAAAAAGGGCATACCATCAAAAGATGTCAAAGAGAACATAAAAGAATTGTGATGAATGTAGCTACAACTCCATAAATTAAACATATCCTGAATCGAATAGAAGAGGGATCATCATCTTCCACATCTCCTTTCATCCTGTTCTTATGCAACAACTCATAAAAAAAATAAAAAACAAGAGTCTCAAAGCAGAAGTAGATTTTTTTTATATAAAAGTCCATGCATAAATGATAAAATCCGCGTTGCTTACAAAAATACAGAGATAATATGGTGGGAATTAGACATGAGTGAGGCCTTGCTACTAAAGCAAATGATGCTGCCAAGAAAATGCCGAAAATGAAATTGTTCATGGGGGAGGCACCCCTTAAACATATGCCTCCGCTGAAAAATAATAAAGATGTAGCTATAATAGTAGCTAAGATAGTAGGATCCAGTCTATGTGATGAGCATAGCTTTAGAAGCCAATGTTGTCAGTGAAAATATCCTCCAAGGAGTATCATCCTCCTCCATTGTGATCACCAAACATGTTGCTCGAATCATCTTCAACATGTATCACCTAATTTGATGTAGAGGCTTGTCCTACAGTGAAATTGTACAAATAAGGCATGTTTAATGTCAGTTGGCATAATCTGGGTGGGTTTAGAAATGTTATTGAACTTCCTATTGTTTCTCTATAGCCAAATATTCCAAAAGGTATAAATGATCAAGTCTTCTGGGGGATATCTTGAGTGTTGTGGTACGGGTTTTGGCCTAGTAATGAAGGATGGTAGGAGGAGATTACTGGTGTCTGAAATTTGTGGGAAGAAATTATACATAAGGTGTAGCATGAAAGTGCAACTGGTGAAGAGATGTTGTGTGGTTTCTACATCCATCTTACAGAGGTAGTATCTAGTAGGTCCCAAAAACCCTCTATTGGTGAGATGATGGTGAGTGAGGATTCTGTTGGATGTGAGTAGCCAGAAGAAAAGTTTAAGTTTTTACAGTCGTTTTATTTTCCAAATGTGAACCATATTTGATGTATGGCCCCTATAAGTGAGGTGGGTGTAGGATGCTTTAGGTGTGTAATGAGGTTCCCAAATCCAAGAGACCCTACTGTTGGTGTTGTATTCAAGTTCATGGGCTATGTCTCTTAGGGTGTTGTTGTCCACATGATTTTGGAGGTGTCTTTTGAGAGGGTTTTGTCTATTGCTAGTAAGAAGTTTAAGAGCTTTGACAATGTTGAGTTTATACAGCAGAGTTGGGATAAGTGGATGCGTATTAAAATTCTAGATGTTGTTATGATGGTACCATGGGTCCACCCATAATTTGATATTTTGATAAGCAAGTCGGGTGGGGTTGTATATGAGGTTCTTGATAATATCTATGTTTTTGTTGATGTATTTCCAAAGTGGGGAAGACAAATTTTGTGGGGTGTGATGCCAGGGAGGTTTGTTTTTATAATATTTTTGGATGATAAAAAATTTCCAGACCTTGCTGGCATTATAGGTAAGAGTGTTTATGATTTTTTTGATAAGGCACATGGCACATATTTTTATATTGATGACGCCCCATCCCCCATATTTGATCAGTGCAGTGATGGTAATCCAATTGACTAGATGGATATTTTTATGTTGTTTTTCTACTTTCTGGTTGTTCCACAGGAAATTTCTTCTGATTGTGTCTATGGTTTTGAGGGTCTTGCTAGGTAATGGGATGCAACTGAGGAAGTGGGTAGTAATGGGTGTAATGACACTGTTAATGAGAGTAAGCCGGATTTCCAGGTTGAGATAGTAAGATGAAACCTATTTTCTACAAAGTCTTGATTTAGAAACAAGATATGAAATTTATTTCGATAGGGAATATATAATTTTAAGTTACGTGGTTTTAGGAGATTGGGTTGCTTGGCAAAATTTGAAGGTAAGGAATAAAGTGATGTTACGAGGGTGAGGACAGACATGTTGATAGTAAAAATTGGATTTATATGTGATTTTATTTACTTGAGGATAAGCAAAGATTCAAGTTCGGGATATCTTGATAAATGTGTATTTATCTTTTATATTTACATCTTTTAGATATATTTTTTGGATCGCTTTGTTATTTATTTTCTTAGTTTTATAATTAATTGAATTATTTTATATTTTTCACATTATTTGGAGTGTTATTAATATTTGCTGGTTTTTATAGGAAAGTGGCCAATTACACCATGATTAATTTTCTTTGGAAGATGTTTTGCACAATTCCCGCATTCCTGAAATTTATGTATAGATGGCAACAAATGTGCGATAACTCTTGCATCCAAACTCCAAATTGAGTGTACAATTACTTGTTGGAAATTAAATTTAATTTCCTAAAATAAAATACTATATTCCAGACCAAGTTTTAGCATTTAATGGGAGCGAAATTCACTCTAAGTTATTACTTTGAAAAACTACATTGAAGAAGTCACATGGTCAAATACTAAAGAGGACAACTCATTAAACCCCTCAATTTTGTGGGCAAGCAATTAATATTCTAAAATTTATCTCCCTAGGATAGGAGTTGGCCAATTTCATGTATTGTTCTGGTGGAAGAATTCAAATAAAAACCAGTCAAATGTTGAAAATCATTAATGCGGTCAAAGTTTGAATGTTACTTTTAGATGAAGCAAAAATTATTCCAGTCAAAATGACTACAACCATAACAAAGCCATATCTCAAGGGTTTTTCCTCCTCCTCATCTCCCTATAAAAGGAGGTGGGACTCCAAAAGAAAAATCATCCAATCCTTAGTTAGTTTTACATCCAATTTTAATTTTGTTCTTTACATCATGTTCGAGTAGTCTTTTCCTAGGCTACGAGGACTAGCCCCATAACCTATTTATATCTTTTTTATATCAACTCCATCTTCTTAGTGAATGAATATTTCTCAATCTATTTCCTTCATAGCAGAAGATGTATATGTTCATGCAGGAGAACCAAAACCCAGGGCCCCAATCGAATGAAATGTATGAATTCCTGACAAGTTTTAATGTTGTTTCATCCTTTGATCCTTACTTGATCTTAGATACCTAAAGTTTTTTATTATAGGAATGTCGAGACCTCATATTTTAGTAGCATGAATGATTTTTCTCTATCTAATTTCTTGCCCGTTATAATCCATAGTGACGAGACCCATTGATCTATGTATAAGATCACTAGAGTGAGATTTACCTTATTTCTTGATATGACCATAGATAGAAGTATGTTGGACGGTTGGACATGAACTGTAAACACTGGGACCAACAAGTTCACGAGAAGCCTGAACATTATGATTTTTTTCATAAGTGTTGAGTTTTAGGGGAGGCAGAGAAGGCAGCGGAAAAAAAAATTTCTCCCCCAAACCCAGAATGAGGAAATGCGTCAATGTCTATACAATAGGAAAGGATGGTTTATGGAATCATACCGTGTCCCGAGGCTTGCTCGGAGAAAATACCTCTTGGCTTGCGCAGTCTTCACCTCCGGTCTTGGACGGTGTCTGTGCAGCTCCTGGTCACATAGGGACTGACGACTCCTGGTCTCACCGGGACTGTCAGGATTAACAGCTGTCCTCTGAGCGGCAAAAATCTCCCGCCTCTGAAGTAGTCTACATGGACCACCTGGAACTCCAATCTCCTTGTCCCACAAGGAATTGGAAGGAGTCGCACCCTCCTGTCAGCGTACTAGTCACTGACACACTCTCCTGCCACCAGTCGCTTTCTGCAGTTGTCTTTCCCTTGTTGTGCCTCCCTTATCGGGTAGCACTTGCTCGGGCTCTCTCGGTTACCAAAACCAGAGAGAACGACAACTTTACAGAGCAACTGGTTGTACTGAGTTGTTCTTTGAGAAGCCCCCAATACCCCTATATATAGGAGGGTCATGGGACAGGGTTCTCTATCCCGGGCAATGCAGGACTAAAGCAGGAGTAGAAGGGTTCAAGATTTTCTACAAAAACAACCAACTGCGCAACCTGAACCGATCGTTTCATTTTTTAAATGGTCGGTTGGGGACCTGAGCCGGTCGGTTGACACCTCAACCGATCGGTTGGGACCCCTGAAACGGCCGGTTCACTTCTGAACCGGTCGATTTGTGGTCCTGATCAGTTCCCGATTGACTTTTCTTCTTTTGTTTCTAATTGGTATCAAATACCAATCCTTGTTCCAATCAAATTGGGCAAGTGAAACAAAAAGTAATTTCTCACCAATCCTACTTTCCCAACTTTCTCGGTTCCAATAGTTGATCCGATCATTTCAACACTTGAAGCAATCATTTCACCCTGTCCATGAGCCGATCGACTCACAACCTGAGCCGATCGGTTCACCAAGCTCAGTCGATTGGTGCATCACATGAGACGATCGGTTGGGAGTGCAGACTGTGCAGAATCAGTCAATTGTAGTTTCAATCAAACCAATACTCTAATCAGTCAGTCCAACACCTTGAATATTATGATATTGAGCTATCAATTAATTGAGTGTTTAATTGAACTACTAAACTCCTTTAGTAATCAATCTGAACATTATTTGTGGACAAAACCCCTATTCCAGGTTAAATCCTATGTGTGTGACCCTGCAGGTCCTTTTCACGTTGGCAGTGAAAGTCCATAACACTTATGACTTCACAAGCAAAGAGCGGTGCCTAGTCACACATCAGTGCTACCCAAGTGAAATAGAAAGTTGGAGAACAACTTTCAATCCTACAATCCGTGAATGGTGTTACAGTGAATGTATAATTCCTTTGTCACTAATATCCCGAATGAACTCGAGGCATGGAACAGTCATCCTGTCAAAGTTCATTCACTTTCTTGATCTCAGAGTAGATTGTAAGAGATATGTATGACATCAATATCACATACTGATTCACACATGCGTTCACGCCTTTCTCAATCCTACTCATCAAGTGGCCATGGATATCACACTCCCTCAGGAGGGACAAATCCCATATCTATCACTCACCCCTCAAAAGCCCCATGTGTCAAAGCCACCCAATCATCACCTTTATAACAACCCATGTTTCAGGATTGTGTTTGATGATGTCAAAGTGTACCCAACAACATGTGTTGAGTGTAGTGATTTTAGGTCAAAGAATCACATTCACCATAATCACTGTGAGTACTGACTGTGACTACCATGTCATGGTTCCATGTGTCAAACTCACGGTGGGTCTGTCTGGTACACTTGTTCTCTAACAAGTACCTATGTGTTTGGTTTGATATCTCTATATCATGACTAATGAGATTCTTTCATCAACCAACACCACAATCTAGTCCTGTGTGTCATTGCTGTCTATCTACCTTTACAATGACATCCGACTAGGGACATAATGAGAATGTACAAACTCTTAGCATCTGTATGATCTCATCGTTCAGGTCCTTAACCTGAAAGCATACGTCATTGAGTATTGTCATTCTCTAGACATTCAATCTATTCTATCACTATCTCATATGACTGGACCAGAAAGAATTAGAAGCTTGCCTTTGATGTTTATCAAATCAATCTTAATGTATCCCATCAATCATCCCATGATTAGCTCTCAGGACATACATACCAACATATTCCCACTTGCACTGTGAGCCAATCACCCTTGAATCATATTCATAGTGATCTTCAAACATGTCCCACATGTCACTCTGCTCTAGTGTGATCATAGTGAGTAATGGCAACACCTTGCCAAAGTCAGTCTTTAACTGCATGTCTCTCATCTCTTCATTGTACATCACACGTATGAGATGGATTTGTCATAATATGCGATCTAGTATTCCTTTGCTAACCTTTAGCCATATTGCATGATCAAGGATTCCATACTTGTCATCAATGAGCGGAATATCTATAAGTTCATCTCATGAACTTCTAGATACATATAGTATCAACTGTTGTTCTCTAACGCATAGATACTCGGCATTTCCTTTTAAATGATTTTATTGGAACACTTCCAATTATCAACAAACTTTCACTTTTATATATCTTATATATAATTTGCGATTAATTTTCTGTCCTTTCAGAAGTTCGCATCAATGTAACTCTTTACATTAAACTCTTCCTTATCTCCATAGAACTAGTACTTATCAAGTTCTCGTGGTGTTCCAGTAACCCTTACTGGAAGTAGACAGACATCCACTCATCATGTCTTACATATGAGTTATCAGGATGAGCACATCATATTGCTATGTCCTACATACAAGATGATGAATGCATTTTGTTCTTGCCATGTCGATACATGCAAGATAATGGGATGATTACGTACATGATAGATCCATATCTATTCTTAGTGTTCCCATTCTTCATAAGAATTGGACACTTGGCCTTGGGATACTAACTCCATGTAACATGGATAAGTTTTCTCCCACTGAATCTGTGCATACTGAACCCTTCAGTACAGATTGTCAATCTATGCTTTCTCTTTTCTAGGTCAAGAGGTTTTTGAGAACTATCTCTATAGATCTCTATTCCTATCTCATAGGAAACATCTCTATCTTCCTTTAAGATAATTTCCACTTTTGTATTTCCATTCTAGAACATTTCCATTTCACATCAACATGTGGAATGTGAATATGCTCCTGCTAAATCACAGATCCCTTCTTTATCTTTGACATATCAGTCAAACCCTTTGACTATATCATCAAAGTAAAGATCCAATTTTGAGTTTCTTGTACTCAATAAATCACATTGATTAGTCCATTGTAACGTATATACTTCATTTGCATTAGTGGATTCATAAACCTTATAGGTTGTGTCACGTACACATCCTTGTTTTATTCCTCATAGGAATGTTGTTTTAGTATCCATATGCCAAATGTCTTAGTCATTAAGTTGTAATCAACAAGCATCATCCTTCTCAAAATGTTATCCATGTGTCTTAACACATAAGACTTATTCGCACTTATGGATTTCATCCCAATGAGTGCTACCATCACGGTCATACCTTATGGTTTACATGGAAGTCATTTAGGATGTAATGGTCATCTACCATAACTCAAAATTCAGTTCCTCATATTCATCTAGATAGTTGACTCATCTCATGAATAACTCATCATATAGATGATCGAGGTTTGTCTGTTGAGGATATAAGAACTCACAACCTTTGTGATTCTTAATGTCCTTTATTAGTGTAGGGTATTCTTTATTAAGAAGAATTCAGTTATTTGATAATCATTATCTAACTCCTTAGAGTATGATTCCTTCTTGATTTAGACATCACCATGCCTTAATCATGATTTCACTATGATACACTATCATAATAACTCATAAGGATCTCAAACATTTGGTCCAAGTATTTCATTCATTGATCTCATCAAGAATTAACACTTTACCAAATTTGCACTTCATCTATGATAATCTTGAATACTTCAAGATATTCATATTGGTATTTCTCCAAACACCATTTGAAGTATTAGCATTTGTTCCAATAGGTATGTAAATACATCACATGTATCATACCTAATAAGATAATCATTTTCCCACTACCTTTAGTGAAGATTGATTAATCATGTCCAAGATATTCATGTCTCTTACTGGTTCTCTAACCAAAAGAGTCTAGATTTATCCATCACATGGAAACTAGAAATGAATTTCTCATGATTGATGCTAATTTGATTGTTTGAGTTATCTATAACTTTTAGGTATCATTTTATCTTATGCATATCAAATACCACAAGATAAACAAGACATTTCCACAAAGATCATATCTTTAGAAATTGAAACATCTCTTTATTGATTGCCATCATTGTCATACAATATGCAAAAGTAAAGTGTTTCTATCTATTGGAAAATATGAAATAGCAGTTAACTGTATTACATGCCCTTTAGGCTGAAAATAAACTAAAGTACTCCTATCTATGGCGGCAACACTTGCCCCATTTATTGAGTGCTTTACACTTTACATCTTGGTATCATATACCTCAAATAGTGTTACAAGTTTACTTTCATGACACCTTTAAGTAGAGACATTTGTCGCCTCCTTCTTCTTTTGTTCTTCCAGATAGAGAGGACAATTCCTTTTCCAATATCCTGGCTTTTAACAATGGTGGCAATTTCCTTTCTTGGTCACGCCTCCCTGGGCCTTGAGAGCTGAAGACGACTTGGGCTCCTGGCTAGCATCAGAACCTTTCTTAGCTTTGCCCTTGCCCTTACGCTTGGACTTACCTTTCTTGCTCGTGATCACCATCACAGACTTAGGCTTGTCCTTCTTCATCTGTGTCTCGGTTGTCCTCAACATGCCCAACAACTCTGACAGTGGCCTATCAAAGTTGTTCATGTTGTAGTTCATCACAAACTGACTGTAGGATTCTGGCAACGATTGCAATATCACATCAGTAGCCAACTCTTGGCTCAGTGGAAATCCCAGTCTTGTCAGGTTCTCCACATACCCAATCATATTGAGTATGTGAGGAACAACTGGATCTCCTTCTGTCATGACGCACTTGAACAGTGCCCTTGAGACATCGTATCTCTCTTGTCATGCTTGATCTTCATACATGTTCCTGAGATGCTGAATCATCTCAATGACACCCATGTTCTCATGTTGTCTCTGCAACTCGTGGTTCATAGAGCACAACATCAAGCACTTTGCATCAATGGCATCATCAGGATGCTTCTTGTAAGCATCCCTTTCTGCCTTTGGTGCAGTAGGAGCAGGTTCCTCTGGAATTGGAGTATCCGGGACATAGAGCTTACGCTCTTGAGTGAGAACAATTCTCAATGTCCTATACCAGTCGTGGAAGTTTGTCCCATTTAACCTGTCCTTTTCAAGGATCGATCGCAAAGAAAAGTGATTGTTGTTTTTTGTCATTTGTACTACAAAAGAAAATATGCAATTTTTAGTCCAAAAACTCATTTTTGACTTATTTGTTTGATTTGAAAATTTGACGATATAATTAGGCCTTTAATTAATTATCACTCCCACTATTTTAGTTCAAATTGATAGCCTTCACCATCAATTCAGAAGATTGCAGCATACAACCTTCTAGTGGGCAAGATCTTGAAATCCTCTAAGTCATGGACCAGCTGGGGCTGTCACCCACAACGTAGATCTCTCAGGTAGGCAACTCTTGCCAATTGCATCATATGCAACTCTTGATAAGATGTCATATGCAACTCCTTGCCATGATCATCTCCATGCCTCAAGGTGCTAGATCCTATCTAGGTCACCTTGTTAAGTCCAACCTAAAGCCAACACGATGAATATGCACCCTGCTTGGGCAGACCCACATATCCATCCTTCACGCTTCCATGAGATAGATGGTGCACCATGCTTGGGCGTGCCCACACTTGGTCGATCAAGCTTTTCATGTGTGTCGCATTTGGAAGTCATCTAGAACTTAATATTTAATGAGGGATTTGGTTTTTATATACATATACATATCCAATCACCACAATACATAGTACGTATCATATACATGCTATATCTCACAGAAAACATGCAAAACGATAAAAGTGATGATTATGGCCATCCTAATGTGATTCCTCGAGCCAAGAGGAATCACGGTCATCTAGGTCTACATCACATGCAACCTGAACAAGATGAACTCTGTGCTTTTCCTTTCTGGGTTTGATCAACTCATCACATGACTGATCGGCTCGCCATCAGGCCGGTCGGCTGGGTGCCACCAGCCGATCGGTTGGCTCCTCCAACCAATCAGTTCACCTAGTCATCGTGCATCTCATCATGGCTGCCACCCGCTCGTCTCACTCCTCGAACCGATCATCAACTGATCGGCTCACTCCTTGAACTGATCATCTGGAACATCAACCGATTAGTTCACTCCTTGAATCGATCATCTCAGCTATCGTCAGGATGTCCTCCATTCTTTGACATAACAGGAAATAAAAATCTATCCTATTTTACATTGTAAAAAGAGAAACCTCGAGTTACATTTGAGGGGAGCAAAGGTAGGAAAGAAATCTCGAATTATTTTGAGTTACATCAGGAATAGGAGAAGGAAGATCGGTGCGCAGACTGAGATGCAAGCAACCACATACAACCATACACAAATAGGGTTTATTGTCCATAACCACACTATACATCCACCACAAAACTCATTTAAGGGCGACGCGTATCGAGTGCATTCATAATACATATCATATATGTAAATTGGGATTTGTGGATTTAGGATTGGACATGCATAAAGCCAATTTTATTCGCATCGTATGCAATAAATAAAGGCGACAAACCAAAATCAATCATATCGATAATCCTAAAGTATAGAGCAGTTGATGTGGCTCTGATACCACTGTTGGGTTTTAGGGGAGGCAGAGAAGGCAGCGGAAACAAAAAATTTCTCCCCCAAACCCAGAACGAGGAAACACGTCAATGTCTATACAATAGGAAAGGATGGTTTGTGGAATCATACCTTGTCCCGAGGCTTGCTCAGAGACAATACCTCGCGGCTTGTGCGGCCTTCACCTCCGATTTTGGATGGTGTCTGTGCAGCTCCTGGTCGCATCAGGACTGACGACTCATGGTCTCACCGGGACTGTCGGGATTGACAGCTGTCCTCCGAGCGGCAGAAATCTCCCGCCTCTGAAGTAGTCCACACGGACCACCTGGAACTCCAATCTCCTTGTCCCACAAGGAATTGGAAGGAGTCGCACCCTCTTATCAGCGTACTAGTCACTAACACACTCTCCTGCCACCAGTCGCTTTCTGCAGTTGTCTTTCCCTTGCTGTGCCTCCCTTATCGGGTAGCACTTGCTCGGGCTCTCTCAGTTACCAAAACCAGAGAGAACGACAACTTTACAGAGCAACTGGTTGCACTGAGTTGTTCTTTGAGAAGCCCCCAATACCCCTATATATAGGAGGGTCATGGGATAGGGTTCTCTATCCCGGGCAATGCGGGACTAAAGCAGGAGTAGAACGGTTCGAGATTTTCCATAAAAACAACCAACTGTGCAACCTGAACCGATCGTTTCATTTCTGAAACGATTGGTTGGGGACCTGAGCCGGTCGGTTGACACCTCAACCGATCGGTTGGGACCTCTAAAACGGTCGGTTCACTTCTGAACCGGTCGGTTTGTGGTCCTGATCAGTTCCCGATTGACTTTTCTTCTTTTGTTTCTAATTGGTATCAAATACCAATCCTTGTTCCAATCAAATTGGGAAAGTGAAACAAAAAGCAACTTCTCACCAATTCTACTTTCCCAACTTGCTCGGTTGCAACAGTTGAACCGATCGTTTCAACACTTGAAGCAATCGTTTCACCCTGTCCATGAGCCGATCGACTCACAACCTGAGCCGATCGGTTCACCAAGCTCAGACGATCAGTTCATCACATGAGCCGATCGGTTGGAAGCGCAGATTGTGCAGAATCAGTCAATTGCAGTTTCAATCAATTTGATACTCTAATCAATCAGTCCAACACCTTGAACATTATGATATTGAGCTATCAATTAATTGAGTGTTTAATTGAACTACTAAACTCCTTTAGTAATCAATCTAAACATTGTTTGTATACAAAACTCCTATTCCAAGTTAAATCCTATGTGTGTGACCCTGCAGGTCCTTTTCATGTTGGCAGTGAAAGTCCATAACACTTATGACTTCACAAGCAAAGAGCGGTGCCTAGTCACACATCAGTGCTACGCAAGTGTAATAGAAAGTTGGAGAACAACTTTCAATCCTACAATCCGTGAATGGTGTTACAGTGAATGTATAATTCCTTTGTCACTGATATCCCGAATGAACTCGAGGCATGGAACAATCATCCTGTCAACGTTCATTCACTTTCTTGATCTCAGAGTAGATTGGAAGAGATATGTATGACATCAATATCACATACTGATCCACACATGCGTGCATGCCTTTCTCAATCCTACTCATCAAGTGGACATGGATATCAAACTCCCTCAGGAGGGACAAATCCCATATCTATCACTCACCCCTCAAAAGCCCCATGTGTCAAAGCCACCCAATCATAACCTTTATAACAACCCATGTTTCAAGTTTGCATTTGATGATGTCAAAGTGTACCCAACGACATGTGTTGAGGGTAGTGATTTTAGGTCAAAGAATCACATTCACCACCATCACTGTGAGTACTGATTGTGACTGCCATGTCATGGTTCCATGTGTCAAACTCACGGTGGGTCTGTCTGATAGACTTGTTCTCTAACAAGTACCTATGTGTTTGGTTTGATATCTCTATATCATGACTAATGAGATTCTATCATCAACCAACACCACAATCTAGTCTTGTGTGTCATTGTTGTCTATCTACCTTCCACAATGACATCCGACTAGGGACATAATGAGAATGTACAAACTCTTAGCATCTGTATGATCTCATCGTTCAGGTCATTAACCTGAAAGCATACGTCATTGAGTATTGTCATTCTCTAGACATTCAATATGTTCTATCACTATCTCATATAAGTGAACCATAAAGAATTATAAGCTTGCCTTTGATGTTTATCAAATCAATCTTAATGTATCCCACCAATCATCCCATGATTAGCTCTCAGGGCATACATACCAACAATAAGGACAAACAAGCACAAGGTTCTAATTCAGCAATTAAGAATTGGAGGTAAATCAATTTATATAGGAACGTGGCTTTGGTTGTTAATCTTCAGACCTCCATACCTTTTTTTATAATCTAGATACATTTTGATTCTGCAACTTTCTGTTTTGTTTTTAGTTTTAATTCAAACTCTTTCAATGGGAAGTTACTTCTCATTTTAGCATTCGGATTTGGATTTCAAGCGCTCTATTTGTTGTCTCTAGGGATGGATACCTGTCTATACTTAGTCAATTTGGTGATCGTATCAAGTTGGCAACCTGTTTAGAAGGTTAAAGTCTAGGACTTGTCCGGTGATTATTGCGTGTACAACGTCAAAATTGACACGCATCGAAGTGCACACCAATTCACTAAGATAATTATCCTAGAGTTTAACACTTTTTTATTTTCCAATTAAGGCCAGTATAGAAGGGTCGATCCCACATGACAACATTTTTAATATTGTCTTCTCTAAACCCAATTGATTTTGAACTTTGTTTCTTTTTGAAGTTTTTGAATATTTGAACAAGAAATTAAATTCTGAGATTTGGAGGTTTCTTGATTGCACTAAAGCAAGAAATTGAAGCGCAAATGATATGAAAGATTGTACTAAAGCAATGAAATGAAAGGACTATGCTAAGACTAGAAAGAAAGAAGATTGTTAGAAAAGAAAGATTATCTATGGACAACAAATAAAATGCAAGAATTAAAGAAGGTGATTGGAACAAGCGTCAAAAGAAAATGATTGAATCAGATGAAAAAAGCATCGAGGCTTAGGGGTTTCACCACCTTAGACAAAGTGAAAATTAGATTGAAAAAGTACACAACAAGTAAGATTGAAGAAGATATGTGAATTATTCATAAACGAAACACAATAGACAAACTCCATGTGAACCCATTGGTCCTGGTGTTCACATATCCTAGTCCATCATCCTAAAGGGGATTTTTCTACGGTCACATCCAAATCCCCATGTAATCGGTTTAGGTGTTCTAAATCCCAATTTCCACGGTCACATCTGACGAGATTAACTCATGATAAAAAGGATTAATTACTTCGTCAAAATCGACGATTTCTAAATTGAAAACCATCCATCTAAAAAAGTTATGTAAAACTCGATCCGGTCAACACATGGCTAAGGCGCTAATCCCCTCACCTCAATAATGGAACTACTCACTAGCCATGGTAAGGAATGGAGAAACAAGGGAAAGAAGGTAGGAAGCCATTTACTAAAAGGACAAAATATCCAAAGAGACCAATGTTGGTGACTATGAAATGGCTTGTTCTCTTAATCCCCCACTCCAAGAGAAAGAACTAGAAGTAGAAACAAGAAACTAGAGTGAGATCTAGATCTAGAACAAAGAACAAAGCTTTATTGCAGAATGAAGGATCATATTACTATGAATTGAAAATAACATAGCTTTAATAAAATGTGAAAGTACCAATATTGAGGACCCCTCTCTTAGTGGAGTCCCCTCCTCCTTTAATAGGGAAAGGAGGGGTGGAAACCCTGAAAAGGGGGAGGAGGATAAATGAGGATGGCAACTGCTGGAATGTTCTACTCGCGGGAAAAAAAGGTCATCTTGCTAGCGGAGACGGTCGTCTGACTAATGACATAGGGGCAGTGTAACGTCCGGGCCCACCTAGTACTACTCCAAGCTTAGCACGCTTAACTATGGAGTTCTTTAGAGATGGGCTCCCTGAAAAGGAGGTGCACCTTGGTGATATGGGTAGTCCAATCATTCCTTTTAAGATCATGTTATCCGAGGCCTCAAATCCTAGGATGTTACAGGAAGCGGTCAAACCCTAGGTAAAGGGGTGGCAGAGCCCTTTGATTCCATTTCTTGGGATTGAAACAAGATGTTGAAACGATTCTCTAGGTGTGGGAGGCCCGTCTCACGCCGCTGCATGAATTAATCAACTTGAAACCCTAAGGTTTGAGCACGGTACAGACATTTGACCTAATGTGGTCATGAGATGGCCGTTTGGGCGTACTTGGATGTTTGGCTGGTGGTATGAGTCAATCATCTCACTGAATTGAGACACCCGTCTAGAGTGTCAAGATGGCATGTTGAGTTGAGGGCCAAATGGTTGTCTGGGTCTGAGGTTGGAATTTCTTAGAGCTGATCTGAACGTGTGGTGTTGCGAGACGGTCATCTCGTGAGCTCTGTAGGTCATAATTTTCTTTGAAGGAAAAACCTACAAAAAGTGATGGAAAAGATGAATATTTGTACAATAAATTAAAAAGTGGGTAAATTGTAAATTTTCCTAGAAATAACTAAAAAGGAAATAAGCTCTAATGAAAAAGAATATGAAAATGCAGCAAAAAGACAGATGAATATACATTCAATCAAAATATCCTCGACTTGAATCTTTGCTTGTCCTGAGCAAATAAAATTACAAATACATCCAATTTACTTGCAACATGTCAATCCTCACCCTTGTAACATCATTTCATTCCTTATCTCTAAATTTGTACGAGCAACCTTATCTCCTAAAACAAAAAAATACAAAGTTCTAATGTTCTATATGGAATTTCATAGCTTGTTTCGAAATCAAGATTTTATAGAAAAATAGGCTTCATCTTACATTTGTTTTGACACTTTCAATTTTCTCTTTTTGTGAGTTGTTGCATAAGAATAGGACAAAGGGGTGCAGAAAATGGTGATCCCTTCCCTATTCGGCTCGGGATATAAATTTATGGAGTTCAACTACATTGGTCACAAATTTTTTCTTGTACTCTTTGGCATCTTTGATGGTACGCCTCTTTGTGGGGTATGGATTTTTTTTATATGGGAAGCATGCTACCCCGAACTTTATTTTTGTACGATGGTGATTCTTTGCTTCTTTTTTTAGAAAGAAAATAAGGGGGGAGGAAAAGGTGTCCTTGTGCTTATAACTTCAACATTTTTTTATTCAAAAGTGTCATTGCATCAGATGGAGTATTCTTATTAATCACATTATACGAGATCTATATCAAGTTGATCCATATCTTAAAATAGAGAAAGATTGTGTTTGGCTATTATTGATTCCATATAATGTGCCAACTTTTCCTAAGGAGTGATGCTATTTTGAAGTCCTAGGTGACATGATGGTTTCAGACATGACAATTTTGTAAGAAAATTTGTAGAAAGATATACTAAATTCAATAGGGGTACAATGATAGACATATACTCAAATGGGATGACTAGATAATGGCCATTTTGTACCTAAGGAAAAAATAAGCACGGCTGACCTGATAAGGGCCATGAACAAAGCAACTACATGCTAAATAAAAAGGCAAAATAATGCAAGAGGGGAAAAGATAGGGGGTGGAATAGAAACATACCATCCACCTCCACCCTAGACTTAGATTTTTTCTCATCCTAAATAAAACCTAAATCAGAGACGGAGGTAATAAAGTCACTCTGGAAGTGGAAAATGAGAGGAATATGGAATATTATAGCAGTAGTTCCCCCAATATGGGGAGTTGGTTTAGGGTAGGCCTGATGGGCCCCATACTCCTCAAACTAAGGTTGACTAGCTGCATAGTGGTCATGGTGCACATGCCAAGACTCATGAGAGCCCTGTATCAGATACATATGGTTGAGCTAGTGGCCCTGGAACTGCTTCTCTTGTTGGATCTCATCCAATTGGTCCCTGATCTCACAAAACCCACAAGGCTCCTCAGGTCCTTCTTCAGTGTCTGTGCATCTCCTGGTGCGATGTCAAGAGGGAGGAGGAGGTGTTCTAGTCATGTCATCATGAGCCTCCAAGGAGACACTCCTCTTCTGGGCTGTGGGCTCAGGGACTTCGTTTGGTTTGGGATACTCCAGAAGGAATTGTACGATGTGCGCTGATAGATCAATCAAATCAAACACTAGGTTGGAGCCTGCAAACCTAGCGTGTCCAGGAAGCTTAAGGACGACCCAAGTGTCTTTAAAGAGCATATAGTAGACACCAAAGACACCAGGGTGGATGAACTTACATCCCTTTAAGTATGGCAGATCGATCAAATGATTCTTAAGCTCCATTGGCAGGAAGGAAATGCAAGTGCAGCTCAGAAAGTATACTATGTAGGTGACTATATGGCCGATGCAAAAGGAAAAAGAAGTATTGCGAGTGGCTTGACAGTTGAGATGATCGATCATCACACTCCCCCAGTTGGAGGGCTTGTTATTCAAGAGACGCCACATGGTGTAGAGCTCAAAAAGTATAATGGTTCCCTGAGTACCTTCCATGTCGAAGAAGGTGCGGGACAAGATGTAGTTAAGGTAGCAAACCACTGGGTTGTGGATTCTAGATGCCTTAAGGCCAGGGAGAGGCATGGGTGGAAGGCCACTAATATCTTCCTAGAACTTGTCCACTTTGTAGTTGTCGGGGTAGATGTCGTGGCAATGCTCCATGCAACGAGTGAGCCAGTAGTCGTACCCTCCATAAGCTACCTGGAGGAGATCTCAAAATCCTTACTGAAGACTCGAGCCTTGCAGTAGGAATTGCCCCAAGAATTGTGGAACTGGCGATAGGTGGTCATGAACTCCAAGGTGAGGTCACTATACACTAGTGTGACCCGATAGGAAAAGAGGAGGATATGGTTCTTGTACAAGATATTATCGACAACTTCCCTGATTTTGAGTGCCTTAAGGGTGACGTTGCAGGCCCAACAAGGGAGAGAGACACCAAGTGTGGTTTTCTCCTTGAATCTATCAAAATGTTTGGCACTGACAAACTGAGCATAGCTCCCTGGAATAGGGGCTATGCAGGATGGATGAGGCAAGGTAGATTTCAAATCCTGTCGAGAACAAGGCCACCCTACCTCTGTCTCTTGGATGAACCTTTCAACCTCATCGATGTCGTGGAGCATCTCCTCATCAACCTCAGGAGAAGAATCACTAGTAGGCTCCCATATCTAGATGTCGAGACTCGAGGTAGAGCGGCGAGGCAGATCACTATAAATTGTATTTTTGACGCTTGCTTGCCCTTGCGGAGGCGGTAAATGAAACCCAAATGAGATCCTCCTTTAGACATGGTGGTTGGATGCTATGAGAATGAGACAGTGGTCTAGCGGGTGCAAGATGATCATTTTAGGGTAACGAGACGACCGTCTGACAAGGATGAAAATGGCATCTGGAGTGCAAAGGAAATGGATATTTGCAGTGAGTGAGATGCCCAATTGGTTGCTCAGTTAGTTGTCTCTTCTACAGGTGCAAGCATAAAGATCACCTCAAGAAGGAGGTGCTTTTGTGACATGAAAGTTGGGTAAACATTTAGGAGGTGGAATGGTTGCATGGCTGTTGGTGAGTGAGGATTTGAGATGCTGGTCAGCGAGTGGCGATATGTCTGTCGCTCCCAGCAAAATGGCCATCTGGAACAGCTACAAAACTTGCTCGTGAGGTCGGTGAGATGACATGTTGGATTTGTGAGATGGCCGTCTCACCCTACGAGATGACCGTCTGGTTATGAGGCAGCCGTGCAATGTGTTTGGTAGAACATATGAGATGGTGGAGTAAGAAGAGGAGGAGAAACAAAGGTAATATGAGGAAGGGGTTGCTGGTGTAGTCGAAATGGAAAAACGACTATCTCAGAGGTGAGATAGCGGGCTAGGAGCTCCAGGGGAGAGGGCTAGATGGGTGTCACAACAATTGAGGTGGCCTATTGGGCACACGTCATTAGAGAAGGAAGCACTGCTCAGGGGGGGATTTCTCTTGGTGGTTGTGAGTCATTGTCCCCCCAAGTTGCTTATTTAATAGGCTAACTTGGTCATGCGAGATGACCATCTGGCGCAACCCAACCTGATCGTTTAGCATTTTAGGGGGAAAAACTATCATTGATGGCCAACGTGATCAGTGAGCTTGAATGTGCCTCTTGGCATGCAAGACGACCATCTCATTTGTGCAAAACGACCGTTTGGCATGATAATGGAAACATTTTGAAATTTGAATTTCAAATGACTGCTATTTTGAAATGGTTGCCATAAAGTCTCAGATGATCGTCTCAACTTTACCAGATGGCCATCTCGCTCAGTGGAAAGTCTTGACTTCATGTAGATGAGATGTAAGGTTGGGTAACCAAACCGACACCCTTATTTTGAAAATAACAAAAGACAACTAATTTGAAATTGAATGAAAAAGGTTAGCTAAACAATTATATAAAGTGAATGCAAAAATAAATAAAGGATTGGGTTGCCTCCCAATACGCGTTGAAGGAGGACTCTAAGCAATCATGCTTCAAGGACATTCATTTTAAGGGCTTCAATGATGGTATGGATGTTCGGATTTACCTCAGCCTTAGCAACTTTGAGGACCCCACTGATTTCCTCACCTTGCTTGGGTTTCACATGCTCATTTTACTACCTCCCAAGCACTGCTTAAGTTTTAAAACATGAAGTTTCCTCCAGATGAGGAATCAAAGAATTTCTTAGTGTCATCATCAACACCACGATATAATATCTCAATGAGTTGAGATTGTGAAATGTTGTGGTGAGGGCAACATCGAAGGAGTTCCTTAAATCTTTCCCAATCCCCTCCTAGAGTTTTACCTGGGACAATGGAAAAGAGAAGAATTTGTCCCCTGATTTCATACGTAAGTGAAGGAGGGAAGTATTTATCCAAGTTCTTAATTTGAAGTGCCTCCCAAGTGGTGACATATTCTTCACCCTCCATGACATTATACCATCTGTCAGCTTACCCTAAGAGAGAGTATTTGAACAGTCTGTGTAACGACAGTCACCAAATCGACAAACAAATCGTTACTAATTAAGCGGAATAAACATAAACAATGAATTAAAAAAAATCACTAAAAATTAAAACCATTTTTTTGCAAAGAGATCCATTTCCAGGAAAACTCTTTAAGGAAGAACCAAAACCTGATATTCACATTGATCATATATTGTACATACACTATACCATCTCTTCTTGAGGATAACATATAACAGTTACTTTCTCAAAACATATACATAAAGAAACAACAAACCTTGAGGCATACAAGCCAAAATCGCATATTGTTCATAAAACCAACACGTACTAAATCCAAGGACCTGGGAATACAGAGATGACACATAGGACTTCTATCTACAAGACACGACAGACAATACACTCAACTTGAGTTGTCACTGTTGTACATGTTGTTGTTGTTCTCCCTTAGCAGTACGGTCTCAACCTCCCTCGTGCATGTCCACCTAAAAAAATGTGGATCCCACGGTATGAGACAATTGTCCCAGCGAGAGATATAACTCTCCGCCAACAATGTTATTATCACAGTTAAATAGTATTAAACTGAGCAGAGGATAAGCAGTTTAGAACATTCTTATATTTTAAAGCATTGCAACTATCTATGATAGAGCAGTAAATCATCTATTTTCTTTATAAGGAATAGGAAGAACATGTATATCATTTACCCATCATACTATATCAACATCTCAAGCTTATCCTGTGATACTCATTATCATGGTATGACATCCATGAATTATTCTCATTTCTATCTATTGGCCTCAGCCAATCTGCTAATCTGATATTAAATTGTACCAGTCATGTGAATATACATCATTATCATCTGTCCAGGTATTGTCTTTGCCAATCCTGTGAGGTTATTCTAGGCATTAGACTATTCCACTCCGGTGCAACTATTCCAGGTATTGGACTATGCCAATCCTACGCAACTATTCCAGGTATTGGACTATGCCAATCATGTGCAACTATTCCAGGTATTGGACTATGCCAATCCTGTGACATTATTCCAGGCATTGGGTTATTACCAATCTTGTACAATTATTCCAGGTATTGGGTTATGACCAATCATGTGACATTATTCTAGATATTGGGTTATGACCAATCATGTGCAATTATTCCAGGTATTGGGTTATGACCAATCCTGTGACATTATTCTAGGTATTGGGTTATGGATAATCCTGTGCAATTATTCTGGGTATTGGATTATGACCAATCCTGTGACATTATTCCAGGTATTGGGTTATGACCAATCATGTGCAATTATTCCAGGTATTGGGTTATGACCAATCCTATGCAATTATTCCAGGTATTGGGTTATGACCAATCCTGTGACATTATTCCATGTATTGGGTTATGACCAATCCTGTGAAATTATTCCAGGTATTGGGTTACGACCAATCCTGTGACATTATTCTAGGTATTGGGTTATAACCAATCATGTGCAATTATTCCAGGTATTGAACTATGTCAATCATGTGCATCTATTCCAGGTATTGGACTATACCAATCATGTGCATCTATTCCAGGTATTGGACTATTACCAATCTTGTGCATCTCATCACTGAATACCACATCACCTTTACTAGGCATTATACCTTGGCCAAGCCATCATACTTGTTCACATCCTTTATATAATACAAGTATTCCTCTTATCTCCTTTAAGCATATTCAAAACACTATAGCCCTTATTTGTCTATAAGCATAAAGCATGTATGATTAAGATTTCATTATTATTATTGTATCCATTTATTATTATTATTATGTTACTAAGTTTCCATTTCCTAGTTTATTTGAACATTATCATTTCTTACATGAGACTTTTATAAACATCTTGTTACATCTCACTAGGCAACAACTATTCTCATGGCTCACAAGGCCCATTAAACATCTTGTCATCTCTCACTAGGCAACAACTAATCACATGGCTCACAAGGCCCATTAAACATCTTGTCACCTCTCACTAGGCAACAACTAATCACATGGCTCACAAGGCCCATTAAATTGTATTATATGTAACATCATAGCTCATACTTAGCTATGCTCATTATCTCATTCTAACATCATGGTTTCAATATGGTTAAGGTTTCCCCTTTATTAACCAATTATAATTTCAACTCTTATCATTACCCTTCATTAGGGTTAAGGTTTCTCTTATAAAACCATCTAGGGTTTTCAAGTACATTTATCAAGAATCAAACCCTAAATAGTCTCCACACATATTAGGAGAATCAATGTATGCTCATTTCATGATTATCACAGAAGTATGAGTTTCTCTCTCAGCCTTACTAGGATGTTGATTACTTCATACTTTATTAAGTTGGATCAACCTTTCCTTCAAGTTTCATTAGCCTACTTAATCAATATTCATTAAACTCCATACCTCTTAGGGTATGACTTGATATAAGACACTTCATATGTTACACCACCAAGTACATTGCATCTAAGGTGCTTTCCTTCATATGGGTTTTGAGGTGCTTCCACCATATCGGGTATGAGGTGTGTTCTTACTACCCATATCACTTTAGAGTTGTGTGTGTGCTTACCATATCGGGCAAAGAGGTGTGTGTGTGCTTCACACCATATCAGGTAAATAGGTGTGTGTGTGCTTCACACCATATCGGGTAAGGAGGTGTGTGTGTGATTCACACCATATCGGGCAAAGAGGTGTGTGTGTTCTTCACACCATATCGGGAAAAGAGGTGTGTGTGTGCTTCACACCATATCAGGCAAAGAGGTGTGTGTGTGCTTCACACCGTATCGGGCAAAGAGGTGTGTGCTTAACCCAATATCATTTTTGGGGTGTATGCTTGACCTCATATCGTCCAAGAGGTGTATACTGCCTTACCATATCATGCAAGAAAGTATAAACTCATATCCATATCATTTTAGTGGAGTAGGTGCATCACCATATCGGGTTAGAGGTGCTTGCCTGTGTGCTTGAACCCGATATCACTTTATAAGGTGATACCATCATCTTCAAGCTCTAGAATTCATTCTATTTGTTCTAGTACAAGGATAACATGTCTAAACAACTACTAGAATTCATAATTTCATCAACCATTTCAGAATATTTCAGAATTTAAAGTAGTTCATTTAAGCATAGCAATTTAGGTGATGAATAATAACATGGTTGAGTTCAAGTTATATAACCCGCCTTGTGAACAGCTTCAAAGCTCCAAGCTCCAAAGCTTCACGTCCTAAGGTTGAAGAAGAACTTCTCCAAGGTCCAGGGCTCGTTCACAACTCCTACATAGACAAGAAATCACCATAGTTAAGCACTTGGTGAAGAAGAAAAGAAAGGAAGATCATAACCCTAAAATCATGCTTCAATCCAAGGTTGAAGATGATCATGGCCTCACCTTAGGGTTAAGTATTGAGATCCTTCTTGCTCCTTAGCACCTTTGAACAATACCTCACTACCCTTGCACGATATTCCATCACTTGTGGCCGATATCCCCCTCACTTGTGGCCACAAACACTCCACTTGGCCGATATCGACTTGCTATGACTGATATCAGCATGCTATGGCTGATATTACTTGCTATGGCTGATACCCAAGGCCTATGCACGATACCACATCATCTATGCATGACAAAAAGGCTACATGCAAGATATCTAAGAGAAAGGAGTTGGTAGGATTCGAAAAATTTCACTTAGGGGTGAAAGAAAGGGTATATATGCTTGAGGTTCATGAAAAAGTGTGTAAATGAGGTGTCATCAATTTGAGCTACTAGGTGCCACGTGTACATGCATTCATTAACATTTATCTTGACATGAAAAATAGTTGAGGATAATCTAGGGATGAAATTTAGTCCATTACATATCTCTTTGAATAAAATATATATCAACAAAATCACCACTTTATTCACAACCCGATACAACTTTTCTAAGGAAGTTGTAAACTGATACCCTTCACCTCCTTGAGGTGTTTTGCACATCATGGACTTTGCCAAGAGTCTAAAAACCGATATGAGGATCCTCCTATGGCTCCTTGGCTGATAGTCACTCATATATAAGCTTTTCAACTTGATACAACTCAAGTTAAGGTTTCATATTCAACCCTTTTCTTGGTTATTTCATCACCAAGATTACCATCACTCATAATTGATTCAAACATGGTGTATCCATATTTATCTATCCTCTAAATGATACATATAGGAAGTATTAACACTCTAGAGGTGAAAATTTTCATATCAACCCCACATTTTGGGTAAATTACAATTTTCACCAAAATTGGTAGACAAGTCACCAACATTATTCAAACAAGTTCAAACTTGGAATTTAGGCTTTCCACAAGCCGCCACCTTGCATCATTCTTTCTATAGTAATTCTAAAACACTTATGAAACATTCAAAATGTGACAAATTGTAATATAACCCCTCATCTTGGGTAAATTGCATTTTGGTCCAAAACATGAGAACATTGCTCAAACATTATTCAAACATGACCAAATTTGAAACATAAGTTTGTTACTTGATAGCAAAATACTTTAGAATATTATATTAAAGTTATAAGTAACTTACTTAGACAAAACAAATAGGGTTACCTCATAACCTAGGTCAGGGTCATTACAGTCTGGGTCTAATGGCGTCTTCAGAAACGCCTGAGATCTTGAGCAGAAAACAAAGGTCAGAAAATGTTGGAGATGATCTTGAAAACTCTCGCCCTTGTTCCCAAAAAATAGGTTGGTTTGAAGCATGGTGATATATTGGGTACGAATCTTGAATTGGAGGGGGTGTAATTTTGGGTGGCACAATGGGAGGTTGTGCATATCCGGTTCTGGGTGTGGAAAAGTCTTTCAACTATTTTTTTTCTTTCAGCCTCCTTCTAAGAGGCTTCTAAGGCCTCTTGCTCAGTTACATAGGCTGCACCCAAAGTGCCCTATTGAGCTACACGCTCGCCATCATTCATTCTCTTTGAGCAACAAATACTTGCTCAATCCTATGTGTAACTTCCTCCTCATCCATCCTAACTTAGTTTTGTCTATTCAAATGATGGAAGGTTCTTTATGGCTCCCGATAAAAAACTGGCAGCGCAAAATCAACGTTCGGTGGGTGTTGCATGCACAGTTATGATCAATAGATATATTCAAGTGCAGAAAAAATGTACTGCTGGAATGGAAATTCAACAAAAGGAGGAGATAACACTTCTGGAATGGTACTCGGAAGGCAGAAAAAATGAAAAAAAAAGTTTTGTTCAAAAAAATTTGAGGTTTGAGAAAATGATTTGTTGTCCCCGAAAACGACACCAAAATTGATATGTGTTAGAGTGCACACCAATTCAATAAGATAATCATGCTATAGTTTAACATGTTTTACTTTCCAATTAAGGCTAGAATAGAAGGGTTGATCCCATAGCACATCATTTTTAAGATTGTGTTCTCTAAACCCAATTGATTTTGAACATTATATCTTTTTGGAGTTTTTGAATATTTGAACAAGAAATTACATACCGAGTTTTGGAGGTTGGTTGATTACACTAAAGTAAGAAATTAAGTGCAAATGAAACAAAAAATTATACTAAAGTAATGAAATGAAAGGATTATGCTAAGACAAGAAAGAAAGAAGATTGTTAGAAAAGAAAGATTATCTATGGAAAAGAAATAAAGTGCAAGAATTTAAAGAAGGCGGTTGGAACAAGCGTTGAAAGAAAATGATTGAATCAGATGGGAAAAACATTGAGGCTTAGGGATTTCACCTCCTTAGCCAAAGTGAAAACTAGATCGAAAGAGTACACGAAAAGTAAGATAGAAGAAGGTATGTGAATCATTCATACACGAAACACAAGAGACAAACTCCATGTGAACCCATTGGTCCTGGCATTCACATATTCTAGTCCATCATCCAAAAGGAGAATTTTCCACGGTCACATTCAAATCCCCATATAATCAGTTTAGGCACTCTAAATCCCACTTTCCATTGTTGCATCTGCCAAGATTAATCCACGATAAAAATGATTAATTACTTTGTTAAAATTGGTGATTTCTAAACCAAAAACTATCCACCTAAAAAATTTGTGTTAAACTTGATTTGATCAACACATGGCTAAGGAGCTACTCCCCTCGCCTAGATAATGGAACTACTCACTAGCCATGGTAAGGAATGGAGAAACAAGGGGAAGAAGGTAGGAAGCCATAGACCAAAAGGACATAATATCTAAAAAGACCAATGTTGGTGACAATAAAATGTCTTGCTCTCTTAATCCCCCACTCTGATAGAAAGAACTAGAAGTAGAAACAAGAAACTAGAGTGAGATCTAGATCTAGAACAAAGAACAAAGCTTTATTACAGAATGAAGGATTACACTACTATGAATTGAAAATAACATAGCTTTAATAAAATGTGCAAGTACAAAAAATTGAGAACCCCTCTCTTACTGGAGTCCCCTTCCTTTTAAAGGGAAGGAGGGGTGGAAACTCTGAAGGGGGGGGTACAAATGGAGATGGAAGATACTAAAATGTGCTACTCGTGAGCCGTGAAATAGTTGTCTTGCTAGACAAGATGATCTTCTGACTAATGATGTGGCATGGCCTGAGGGGTAGTGGTTGAACCCTAGGAAAAGGGGTGGCAGCGCCCTTTGATTCCATTTCTTGGGCTTGAAGCAAGACGTCGAAACGGTCGTCTGGGTGTGGGACGCCCGTCTCGTGTCGATGCAACATTAATCAACTTGAAACCCTAAGGTTTGAGCGTGACACTAACATTTGACCTAATGTGGTCTTGAGATGGCCGTCTAGGCTTACATTGATGTTCGACTGGTGGCATGAGATGATCATCTTGCTAACTTGAGACACCCATCTGGAGTGTCAAGATGGCATGTTGAGGCGAGGACCAAATGGTCATCTGGCTCTGAGGTTGGAGTTTTTTGGAGCTGAGTCGACCATCTGGTGCTGTGAGACAGTTGTCTTGTGAGATCAGTAGGTCAAAATTTTCTTTGAAGGAAAAACCTACAAAAGTGATGGAAAAGATGAATATTTGTACAATAAATCGAAAAGTGGGTAAATTGCAAATTCTCCTAGATATCATTGAAAAAGAGATAAGTTCTAATGAAAAAGACTATTAAATTAAACAAAAAGATAGATGAATATGCATTCATCAACGGATGATGAACAAATAGGAGAACACATGGTGGAGACCACCTTACATAGGATAATCACCTAAGCAACCAATCTCAGCTCAATCTCAGACGCTTCAAAGAGAACACATAGCTAATCAATACAGTCACTGGACAAAAGCCCACCTTATGTTTGAAAGCTTGTTTAGCACTCGATTGTCAATCTCGATGATACAAGCCCTATCCAAAATAGGTGAAGTCTCCATAAACGAATTTTAAGAATTTTGATCCTGACTCTAAATTGTCCCATTCTAAAATAAACTAACCATATGTAGGAATAGTGGTGATTACTCATTTCTCGGATATCTTTTTACAAGAAAAGTAATGGCCACTATTTTTTAATGATCGTATACTCTTGATCTTATAATCTTTTGACAAACCAAAACCCTCATTTGTGTTTTCACATTCACAATTTTCTCACTAAGGCATGAGTTAGTGAGAGAATCAAACGTGTTGATATAAGAACTAAAGTTATGATAGGAATTACTTTTATGGTTGAAAAACTCATTTGGCTCATCAGAACTTTAGGAGAATGAACGATTGACTAGACATAGGCTAGTTTCTCATCTAGAGGCTACCCTTATTCTAAAGAAATCACTCTCAATCCTATTTTTTTATGAATGACTATTTCATCAACTCATCCTTAGAAGGACATTATGTGACATTTGATTTTCACCTTTCAATAAGGCTTGTCAGGACATGCCTGATGAGTCCAACCTTTTTGGCATTTTGTGATAAAAAAATGGGGGTTAGACTTGGCTCAAACATATGGTTCTCACTCTTAGATCAAACCTTGCCTTGAGAGAGGCAAACCATTGACACCCCATTTTTGCTGACTCAATGAAAATACATGATTAGTGCAAATTCTCTAGTCAACGATGGGTATCCATTCTATATTCCATCCATTTTCACATTTTTTTAACATTTCCCCATATTTTCCCACATATTTAATCCACACATTTTACCCACTTCTACCAAGTTTGAGTATTTTCACAAAGAAACCTACTTTTCAAACCCAAAGTGCAATTTTCTATCCTTATCAACAATTTACAAGTCTTTTTATCATTTGCCCAGTTGAATTATTCTAAAATATAAATATTCATTTTTTCCAAGGATATTCAATTGTTATTTCAAAGAAATCCGACAGATATTCTTGAATTATCTTTCCTCACAGTTTTCTTTAATTTTCTCTAGAACATTCCTCAAATTATCAAAAAATTGAGAAACACATTTTCAATGAGCAGTGACACCCATCGGGTTTGAGCCATCCACCACGTGCCATGTGGCAGATTGCCTTGATCCGCACCCCCACCAACATGGCGTATCATGGTGATTGGCCACTTCTTCTAGATTGTTCTCTACAAAACCACAAACTGTAACATCTACTTATAAATACCCGCTACACCCACCATATTTCGGGCCCCTTTTGAACCTCCTAATGTCAAAGGATCCAACTACCTCCCTCTTTTCAATCTATGTTACTCATTATCATAAGATTCTTCCTCTAACACCTCCTACCCAATTAGCACCTGTAGAATGGTAAATTGCTTTAATTGTTGTACGTAACTGCTATAACTACTATATATTATCTCTAATTGTTGCATATGGTCTGCTCAACTACTATAATTGCTCTGATCTATTGCTATTATAAATGTCACTATTATTTTTTTTTGGGAAAAAAATTAGATGTTTCTATTGTTGACTCAAGGTCAATTAGGTCAATGTTGCCTCACGTCTAAATTGACTAAACCCGTGTTTTGATTATGACTAACCATTCCACATATTGGTGCCTAATGTCTCTACTTGAGTGATTTCAGATTAGGTATAGACACACTCCAAATGCCCTAACTTGCGCATATCAAATTGGAGAAAAGACAAGTCAAAGTCATACAAGTGCACATTTTTGTAATATGATGTATATCCATTAGAATCATGTTGTAAATCACTTGTAATGATTGTATGACTTGTAATTAAGCTTATAAAAATATCAGGAGCACTTAGATCGAATATTAGAGTATTTTAGATGCAACTTTGAAAATTGATTACAGGCACTTTGTCGGTCGAGTTTCCCAGCCTGAAAACTCGACCGATCATCCTTGATCAATTTTCTGAAGATTGCATCGGTCGAGTTGTGTTTACACAGAACTCGACCGATGGAGTAATTGAACAAATCGATTTTCATTGGTCGGTCGAGTTTCCTCAGGACAAACTCGACCGATGGTCTGAATATCGGCTTTGTCTTTTACTCTATCGGTCGAGTTACACTCATAGAAACTCGACCGATTGCACTGTACGGAAAAGTGCAGAAAAGTGCTTCTAGCCGTTGTGGAGTTGCAACAAGTGAAAATAGATCCGTTGCAAGCCACAAAATGACTAGTTTTCGTTTACAAGTGTTCCCAAAGGCTAAGAGGCATCCCCAACTATAAATAGGACCCCTTGGGCTTCATTCCAAGGTTGAGCATTCATTACAAACTCTATGTGAGGTTCCTATTTTATAGCTGAGTGCTTCCTACAGCCTCCTCTCTCTCTCTAAGCTTAATCACTTGCTACATCCATTAGAGTGAGTAGGAAATCAGTAAGAGAGCTAGTCCTACATGTATATCTTGTGAGGATCTCACTTCCACCACCTCCTTTTCTCTCATTTCAATCATGAAGATGAAGGTTCTCTCTCTTGTCCAAGAGAGGTGAATAAGAACAAGGGAAGGAGTCCCTTGGTGAAGATCAAGGCTGAAGACTTAGAGCTAGAGTGGGTAAGCCCTTGGTGAAGGCAGAAGACTCCTTGCTCAAGTGGGTAAGACCTTGGTGGAAGCTTCTCCGAGTGAAGGTGAAGTCAAAAGCTGAAGATCCAAGAAGAGTGGGTAATCCCTGCAAGGCTGAAAACTTGTGCAAGAGTGGGTAAGTCCTTGGAGAAGGTCGAAGACTCTTGCAAAGTGGGTAAGTCCTTGGTAAGGTTGAAGACTCTTTGTATTGGATAGGTAAGTCTTTTGTTTGGTCATGCATTGTATGTCTTATGAATGAATATAAGAGTGCAATAGTTTGGAAGTCCTAGAGGTTGACCTCTCTAGGCAAGTGGACTGACACACTTCTAGTTTGAAGTGTGGAAACACTCTAAATAGCTTATCTAATTGGTGCATGTTCAATCTCTCTCTCCCTTACTATGTATGTTTTAGTTGCACTCAAATTACCTATTTAGCAACCTTATCTTGTCATATATCTTGAAGGTTTAATGAGTTTTGTTTAGTGTTTTCAGCTCTATTCACCCCCCTCTAGAGCATCTAATCACCCATCTAGGATCCAACATCTATTAGCTTACATTTGTTAATCACCCTCGAATCCTATGCATCAATCCTAATCACTTGTGAGGGATCTCCTCTGTGAGAGGTCCTGAGGTGATTGGGACCCAATCAACCTAAAAAATTGGATTTAGAGTGCAATAATGTGAAGGACACGACCATATCCAGCCCTAAAAGGCCGCCCACCAATAAAAACTATTCCCCCCTTTGATTTCTTCTTTAATTGTTGTGGATCACTCTCTTCTTCACAACAAAAAGCGTCTTGATACCTATTTTTACCAGGTGGGATGGAGGTGCCAATCCTTCCCACTGTAACAAGACCACTGCATCTGATCTCTAGTTTTGTTTTTTATTTTTATTTTTACCAACAGAATTGGATGACAACTCAAATTTACACGTAGCTTCAACTATTTATCTTCTTTTTCTTTCCTTTCCATATAAAACGTGGTGGTGACTTTTTTTTAATTAGCGTTCTGTTCCTGCCTCCACTGGGGCTTGAACCTAAGATCTATTGGTAACAAACCAAAGATCTTACAATTGGGGTGTCCCATCTTAGACGACGTGGTGGTGACTTTGAATATCCATATTTTATTATCCATGCGCTGTTTCATTACCAATAAGGGTAGAATTTTCTCTATATATCTCTATTTCCCCTTTTTTGGGCAGTGTGCAACACTATGAATTCAATATGATATTCCTCAAATCTAGTTTTTGTATGCATTAATTAGCTCATATTCATGAAATAATTATGCTTTTGGAACTAGGATCAAATATAGGCCATGAAACCATTTTATTCTTTATCTTCACATTTTTTTAGCAATTTTATATATCATATGACCGTAATCGAAGTTACCAATTATAGACTGGAATATCTGCAAGATGAACTTATTTGAACCAATCATAGCTTGACATATCATCACATAATATATTATCTACTATTAGCCGTAGGTTGGGTCCCATATAATGGGCTTACTCCACCTCAATGCCTATGCCTGTGGGAGGGATTTTGAGAGGAGCTAAATTACCCTATTGCATCTCAACCTCACCCTTGACTCTGACTATCCTCCGTGATACTTTTACAATGGCCAACTCATGGTACCTAAGCTTGATGGGACTTCCTTACCCCAATATCCCGATCAATAACATGCTTCTTGTATCCCATGTTTCCCATAGCCATTAGGTTTCCTTGTTGACCACCTCATGACTTGAAAACTATCTAAGATCTCCTTGTGCCGTCTTTAAACCCCAAGAGACTGACTTTAAGCTTTCATTAAGTATTGACCGATCCTCACTTTCTCCTCCCAACTCCAATTGTGGTCGACAACTTCACCATCTCTAACGCGAGTTTAAGTCCTTCCGAGTTGTTTCTGACCATCCACCTTCCTGTTTGAGGTAGCCTCTCTGTTTCCCCAATTCTCACATTCTTCATTACTTATTTTTGGTCTCACATGCTATCTTGGTGATCTAGTGGTTAATCTATTTTGATTTTGGCTGGGTTGACTTTATTAGAATTCCCTGAGTAGTCTCTGGCCTAAGTTTGCGGTCTCTTTTCTTGTTTTCCATTTTTTTAAAGGGTTGTTCATTCTTATCCTCATCGTGACCATGGTGGAAGGGTGATTTTAGCTTCCTATCGCCTGAGCGCCTCCTCTTTGGGTTGACAAGTTCATATGGAGTTGAGGAACTCACTCGCAAGGATGCTTGGCTGAGATTCTTCCTATTTTGATGGTATGATTGGAGGATTTGAGCTTCACTATCTGTATTCCTTGTACGAGTTGTTTAGTGCTGAGAAGAAGACGACTGCTCGTTGTTTTACTATTTCTCCCTTATTTTGGTGTAATTAATGCCACACTTTCATGGGTGTTCCTATCCTTTTGTCAATAATAAGATATTATGCTACAAGAAGTGTTTGTTTTTATGAGTCTACCTTATCACGCGAGTAAAGTCTTAGTGGGGGTATTTTGGTAATTGTCGGTGGTTTTGTTTATCAAATTCAGTAAATAATTATATTTTGTAAAATTTGTAGTAATTCATTAGTAAGTAAAAAAATAAAATATATTTAGAATAAGGAAAACAACACCTATCATTTCGTATAGCCTTTATGACCTAATTCCAATGAACTAAATATGTGGTTTTTAGTCTTTTCCTATTATCCTTAATTTGTAAAATTCATATCTGAGGACTCATAAGTTAGAATTCAATAAATAAATTGTTTTGAAATCATAAATTTATAATATATATGATTGTATAAATTTCATAATCTAATTTAGTAATGGGGGAAAGTCATTTTTAGGGTTTTTTGGGAACCTAACCCTAATTCATTTGAATAATCAATAGGTAGTTTTCAGCCATGATTTGGATCTAGGTTTGGACCTTTGAGATGTTCATACTCAATTTGAGGTATGTTGCTCTAATTTTTGGATCATATCGAACAATTCTCTCCTTTTTGAATCATATTGGTCAATTTACCTCATCCTCTCTCTTGGTTGTATGTTGCTTGTCTTTATGAGTCATATTGGACAATGATTTATATTTTCTCTCTTTCTTTGACTTGATTGAGATATATTGATTTGTATGTCACTTTGTTATACATGTTTGACCCAATTGGGTCCAATTCCCTAAATTTTGTCATATAGATTGTTTAAAGTGCAAATTGAATCTACTTCTGTTGATCTTATAGATACTTATTCAATTTGCAACTCTTATTGCATTTTACATCTTATTGTTCCATTTAATAATAGAAACCTTAAATTTGTGACTTGCTTTAACTGAACTTATCTTGTATCTCTATTAAATGTGTGTTTATTTGTTGAGACTGTTATTATCTACAAGTAGTAGTACTTATGGGATTGGATCCCATAGTACAATCTTTCCCGTATATGGCTTTTGGTGCTCTCACTTAATCCTCAAGTGTTCTCACCTGATATATAAAAATATGTTCCACAATGTTGCACACATTTTGTATATTTATAAGTGCTTGTAACCTAAATATATTCTAGCATAATGTTCTTTCAATCTTATTAATAATACTGACTATACATAATTTTAGATCAAATGTAATTTGAAAAGTTTGTAGCAAAAGTATATGCAAAAGATACGTTATCATAGAAACATCTATACATATATACATCTATATGTTATATACATTATTATAGAAACATCTATACATCTATACATGTATATGTTATATATTACATGTATTTGTGACGAATCTGCATATCAGGCTTGTATTTTTCTTGGCCCTGACCGCCCGTATAAAAATTTAGGTAACTTTTTGTTCGACCTATCCATATAAATATATAAACCAAATATAGGTCGGATCATACGAGGTTGGATCGGGCCGACCCACTGAGTTTGCTTAGCGGTGTTACTCCGAGTTTTGGTGAGCTCAGACCCAGATCCATATTTTTGTTTGGGTCATCGGCCGGGTCTTGACCCGGAAAAATTATGGAAATATGAGCCCATACCCGACCCATATAAAAATCTGGGTTTAGGGTCGAGCTCGGGCCAGTCCGTCTAGGATTCATCGGAACACAATGTTGTGTGGCTATGTCTAGTTCAGATTCACTACTCGAATTTTATGTATTTATATTATCAATTGCTGAAGACTTATTAATTAAACTTGAGAATGTTGCCGCGTCAAGTTTACAAATAGTGTTTTGGGTGAAAAATGAACATTGAATGAACTTGGAACAACCACATGAATGATCCACAACGTTAGCTGCTACTTGTTGGTATCTACACAATACAAACGTACAAAGAAATTACTGCTCTTTGGATAGAAAATCCAGCACATGATACCAAAGGTTGGTTGTGATTTGGATGGAATTTCAACTATAGAGGAATTAATTTTTTATTATAATTTCTTGGCCGCGTTTACAGAAGTAACAGAGATAGTGGGAGAATCGGATCTGGACATCTATACTACTATAAAAAGAGTGAGTTCATAATGTGTTCTCCTTGACTCTCTCTTCTTACAATTTCTCTTAATTTTTTTATATTTGCTCTATTTTATTTTTTTTGATAGAATCATTTGTCGCAAACTTCTCAACTTCTCTGTTACGTTTATTCCTTCAAACACAAATTTTAGAGTTAATAAACAATACATTTCTAAATTTTCTACAAAAAAGTTATGAGAATTATCATTATCCTTTCGATAAAATTTATTTTTCAAATATTTTATATAAAATAAATACGTTCAATGGGGCACGCACATGTACACAGTGTGTGTTAACTAGTTTATCTTTACGTAACTCTTTTCCTATATAGCCTTTTATTAATGTGTAGCATACAAATGAATGATAACAAAGTGCGAGCAACATATGGGGAATACACTTTTGTCAAAGCTAACGGAAAAATATTAAAAAAGAAAACAACGACATCAATTTTTCTGAAAGAAGACGTTGATCCCTTTCTTCACTGCCGACAATCTGCATGCGGCGGAGGTCGTGTACCCATCCGCAAAGCAGGGAAAGAGGACAAGTCTGATGAAAACAGAGCAGCAGGTGGTGAGGGCTTACTATCCAATCGGCGTCGAGCTGAGAATCACAGGTGCAACGAAGAGTAGTTGGGTCGGGTTGGCCCGGTCCCGGTCCGATGCTCAACCCCATTCTCGACCCATTCCTCCTATGTCTGAGTTTAGTCTGCCTCTGTTTTGCTGTGAACACTGCCGTATGTCTGCTTCGCCACCCCAACGGAATACTCCTCGTGATCGACCTTTTCCTTCCTTCGCTTTTGCGAAACACCCGGTCTGTTGCCAGCCTCCTTCCCTCTCCACCACGGGTCGTCGTCAACTTCGGGCTCACCTCGACTCTCCCCGACCGCCGGCGGGTACCACAGCACCAGCTTGCTACCTGCTAGCTAAGTAAGAAAGAGCTTGGCCTTTCGTGATTATGCATTTGTCGGACATGATACTCATGGTATACCGCCTATGTTCAGGGATGCTAGGAATGTACTATCGGAGGCGCCTTCGTAGTATCTCTCAGGAGCGCCGCTTTGCTTCAACAGATGCCTCAAAAAGCGCAAGCAATCGAAGTAACCTCTCAAAGTCATTTGGATCACCGTCACAACAGATGGATAAGCGGTCCTCTTGGAATTCTAGGGCTTTCAAAGTGACAGAATGCAAAGACAATGATTCCAGTATCTCGGAACATCTGAGCACGAACATGTCTGGTACTTTACCGTCTTTCTCAACTCTGCTGTCTTCGATGAATTCTTTCACACGCACCAACAAGCACGACACGGCTCTAGGGGCCATGGCAGCTATGCAAAAACTTGGATTCAGAGTAGACGCCTCAGTCATGAACGCGCTGTGGCCAGGACTGCCCAAGAGCAGGCAGCACATGGAAAAACTATCTGTAACTCCTCACTTTACCAGCTACAATCTTGCAATCCTTGGCCTTTGCCGGGAGGGGGAATTGCTTGCAGCAATGGATTTGCTCAAGGAGATGGTAAACAACGGTTTTGGAGCCAATATAGTAATCTATGGCAATCTAATGAACCGTCTTTGTAAGAGTGGAAAAGTGAAAGAGGCAATGGTTTTGATGAAGCTAATGGACGAGAAAGATATAAATGCTGACATCATTATATACCGTAGTCTTATAGATGGATTGTTTCGTATTGGTAGCATTGATGGAGGTTTCATATTATTGACAAAGATGCTCAAGGAGGGTATCTGCCCTAATGTGGTGACCTACAGCACTCTTATTAATGGCCTGATTCGTTCTGGTAACATTGATGAAGGGTTAAAGCTGTTTGATAGCATGCATGGCATTTCCCCGAATGTGGTTACCTACAATTGTGTAATCGATGGTCTTCTAAAAGTTGGTAGGTGGAGCAAAGCTATAGAGTTGTGGAATGACATGGAAGAACATGGTATTCATCCTTCTGTTGTTACTTATAATAGTCTAATCAATGCCCTATGTAAAGATGAAAGGAAGCAAGAAGCTATGGCCTTAATAAATAAAATGAGAAAACAGGGTATTAATCTTCAGATTCATACATATACTAGTCTAATTGATGCATTTAGCAAAGATAAGAAGTGGAAGGAAGTCACAGAGCTACTGAATGAGATGGAAGAACATGGTATTCATCCCAACATTGTTACTTTCACTTGTCTAATTGATGCCCTCTGCAAAGATGGGAAGCACAACGAAGCCGCAGACTTCATATATGAGATGAGAGAAAGAGGTATCTGTCCTAATGTGGTGACCTACACCACTCTTATTAATGGCCTGATTCGTTCTGGTAACATTGATGAAGGGTTAAAGCTGTTTGATAGCATGCATGGCATTTCCCCGAATGTGGTTACCTACACTTGTGTAATCGATGGTCTTCTAAAAGTTGGTAGGTGGAGCAAAGCTATAGAGTTGTGGAATGACATGGAAGAACATGGTATTAATCCTTGTGTTGTTACTTATAGTAGTCTAATCAATGCCCTATATAAAGATGAAAGGAAGCAAGAAGCTATGGCATTAATAAATAAAATGAGAAAACAGGGTATTAATCTTCAGATTCATACATATACTAGTCTAATTGATGCATTTAGCAAAGATAAGAAGTGGAAGGAAGTCACAGAGCTACTGAATGAGATGGAAGAACATGGTATTCATCCCAACATTGTTACTTTCACTTGTCTAGTTGATGCCCTCTGCAAAGATAGGAGGTGGAAGGAAGCCATAGAGCTACTGAATGAGATGAAAAAGCAAGGTATTTATCCTGACATTGTTACATTTACTAGTTTAATGGATGCACTTTGCAAAGATTTGAGGTGGAGAGAAGCTATAGAGCTACTGAATGAGATGGAAGAACGAGGCATTCAACCGAACATTGTTACTTACAGTTGTCTAACTGCTTCTCTTTTCAAAGATGGAAAGCATGAGCAAGCCATAGACATCATAAATGAGATGAGAAAACAGGGTATTTATCCTGACAAGATTACATATAGTATCCTAATTGACGCAGTTTGCAAAGATGGAAGATGGAAGGAAGTTGTAGAATTACTGAATGAGATGCAAAAACAGGGTGCTAACCCTGACATTGTCACTTTTAACAGCCTAATTGATGCACTTTGCAAAGATGGAAGACTAAAGGAAGCAAGGGATATTGTATGTGAGATGAAAAAGCAAGGTATTTATCCTGACATTGTTACATTTACTAGTTTAATGGATGCACTTTGTAAAGATTTGAGGTGGAGAGAAGCTATAGAGCTACTGAATGAGATGGAAGAACGAGGCATTCAACCGAACATTGTTACTTACACTTGTCTAACTGCTGCTCTTTTCAAAGATGGAAAGCATGAGCAAGCCATTGACTTCATAAATGAGAAGAGAAAACGGGGTATTTATCCTGACAAGATTACATATAATATCCTAATTGACGCAGTTTGCAAAGATGGAAGATGGAAGGAAGTTGTAGAATTACTGAATGAGATGCAAAAACAGGGTGCTAACCCTGACATTGTCACTTTTAACAACCTAATTGATGCACTTTGCAAAGATGGATGACTAAAGGAAGCAAGGGATATTGTATGTGAGATGAAAAAGAAAGGTATTTATCCTGACATTGTTACATTTACTAGTTTAATGGATGCACTTTGCAAAGATTTGAGGTGGAGAGAAGCTATAGAGCTATTCGATGATATCATAGAACAAGGACTTGAACTTGACATTGTTACTTACAATTGTCTAGTTGATGCACTTTGTAAAGATGGGAGATGGAAGGATGCTATAGCATTACTGAATGAGATGCAAAAACTAGATATTACCCCTAATGTTGTTACTTTTAGCAGTTTAATTAATGTGCTTTGTAAAGATGGAAGACTGAAGGAAGCTAGGGATATCATATGTGAGATGAAAAAGCGAGGTATCAATCCCAACCATGGAACTAAATGTCGTTGACATGGGGCAAAATTTCGCCGATAATGTCGATGTCGACGGTCGGCGACGTCGAATCCATGTAAACATCCTTATTCCACAATATCCTCGACATTTCGTCGAAGTTGTCGACATTTCCCCATATGTCGGCGAAGTTGACCCAAGTCCATACAAAAATTCCACAATGTCCTCGACATTTATCGAAGTCATCGAAGTTGGCGACATTCTTCTGGTATTTTGTGGAGTTGCCTGTGTGAGGGGGAAAAAGTGTTGGAGCTTGAGGTAAGATGATTTTGATTTTATCTTTTACTATTCTAAGCTAGTAGTAATAGACTGACCCTCTCTCTGCTAAATCTACCATAGATTTACACTATTTTTATGTAGTTTGTTTATTGTCACTAACTTTATATATGGAAGAACTCTGTAGTTCGGAGATGACTGTATGCAAGTGTGCATTTATCTACATATGTAAACCTATATGAATGGCTATATGTAATATATATTGTGTTTTTTAGCTAGATTTGATGAAATCTATCGATTTTCATCACAAAATGGCTATTTTTAGCTTAATTTTTGTCGAAGTTGCATCGAAGTTTGGTTGTAAAAATCCTCGACATTTCCTCGACATTTCCACAAACTTCCATGTCCACACCTGTCGAAGTCGGCTCGAAGTCGATGTCTTGTTCCATGATCCCAACATTGTTACATTTCATAGTTTAATGGATGTACTGTTAACATATATATCTTGTTTTATATCTTCTGTTATTTGTTTTGTTATTTTTACATTATATGTGGACCTCTGTGTAATTGTTCCGTTATTATATATACAAGGGTGCACACATTGTGCAACCCTACGCTTCCAGAAATTACTGACTCTGTCACATGGTACCAGAGCAGTAAGATCCAGGCCAGCCTCCGCCCTCCCTCCCTTCCCTCTCTCTCCTTCCGCAGCACCCCACCCCCCCCCGTCGGCAGCCCACCCACCCGCCGCCCTCTCCCCGCGCGGCTGCCCCTGCGAGCCGGCAGGCCAGCCGCCAGCGGCTAGCAGCGCCGCCGCCGGCAGTTGTTGCGCCGCGATAGCAGGCCGCCGGGCAGCTGGGGCCGCGAGCCCACCTAACCGCCGGGGGCCGGCATGCGTCCGCGGTTGATTGTCGATGGATTGTTGGCTTCGTGAAGATCCGCAACAGTCCGGTGGCCTGAGGTTGTCGTAACGTAGACCGATTTTTCGGTTTTTGCCTGCCTGCCTGTGTAGGCCGTTATGCCACTGGGTTCTCTGTTGCGCTTCAACGTAGTTTGTATGTGAGAGGTTACAACACGTAGTTTTGTACCTGCCTCTGCCTTCCTGACGGCGTAGTCCGTCTTCTGCCTGCTCATGCCTTCCTGTGCCTGTTTGTTTTTGCTGCTATCATGGCGTCCTCGGGAGATGATTTCCGCCATCAAGTTACGACTGTGAAGCTTGACGGGCGCAACTACCAGCACTGGGTATGCTCAATGGTAATTTATGCAAAATCCTAGGGAAAGTACTTGCACCTGAACCGTGTCGGTCCGGCACAACTTGCAGAGGACGCCGACTCTAAAGATGTGAAGGCATATGATGACTAGGTCCGGGACGACTCGACGGTGATGACATGGATTCTCAACAGCAGTGTTGAGAAGATCAGTGTCACATTGCTTCACCTGCCTACGGCGAAGCAGATGTGGGATCAGCTTGCCGACACATATTCGCATAGCCAGAACCCCAAGAAAGTGTTTGACATCACCAAGCAGCTGAAACGTCTACAATTCACGGGGTCGGACATTGCATATTACTTTTCTGACTTTATTGGATTGTGGGGGGAGCTGGAGTCCTATCACCCCCTATCCACGGACTTGGCCACCATGTAGCGTTAGCGCCACGAGCTGCAGTTAGTCTGGTTCCTTTGTGGACTACCAGAGTCCTATGCTGGTGTCGTGGACCAGATCTTGGCAAGTGACCCTCTTCCGTCACTGCTGAGTGCCTACAAGCGCCTTCAGCACCTGCCTTCGTCGTCACCATCTCTGTCTACTGATGTTGGTGAATCCACTGCCCTTGCAGCCATGTTAGGTTGTGGCCGTGGCCGTGGTCGTTCTACTGACAACCGTCCTCCCCTGGGTGCAGGACGAGGCCGTGCTACTTCTAGTCGTGGGGCCTCTTCTACTGCTCCTACTGTTGTTGCGCGTCCTCATCCAGGACAACGCGTTTGTACTTTCTGTGGCCGGTCCAACCATATCGAAGAAAAATGCTGGGAGAAATATGGTAAACCGGCGTGGGCCAATGCGGCCGCTGACTCTACTACTGCTGCATTGGAGGGAATGACTCAACAAACTGAGACTGTCTCTTCGGATGCGACTGCAGACTACATTCGTGCTGAGGTGGAGCGTCTGCTACTAGAGCGCTCTGGCTCGTCGTCTACTACATCGACTAGTGGCGCTCATGCTGCCACTTATTGTGGTTATGACACTGCCTTCCTGAGTACTCCTTCACCTAGTACTGGTAATACAAAATGGGTTATAGACTCGGGTGCTTCGTCTCATATTTCTGGCAATAGAGCTTTATTCATACATTTATCTAAACTTGTTCGTAATTCGTCTGTTATGCATGCTGATGGCTCCAAGTCTCCTGTTTCTGGAGTCGGAGATATTATTTCTGATTTTCTGCTGAAATCTGCTTTATATGTGCCTCGGTTTCCTCTTAATTTATTATCGGTCAGCAAGATATTGTGGAGTCTGCAATGTAGCCTGACCTTTATACCTGGTTCATGTGTTTTTCAGGACCTTCGCACGAGGATGAAGATTGGTGGGGGGTATGAAGGGCCTGATGAACTTTTTTATCTGGATCATTTGTCGAAAGCAGACAGAGCAACTGTGGCTTCTGCACTGTCTACATCAGTTTCAACTCTACAGTGGCATTACCGACTTGGGCATCCATCTTCTGAAAAGCTCCGACATGTAGTTTTTGATGTTGTCCCTCATAGTTTTCAGTGCGAGTCTTGTCAGTTGGGAAAGCAGACTAGATCTGTTTATCCTAAACGCACTCATATTAGCAACAAAAACATTTTTGATTTAGTACATTCTGATGTATGGGGCCCGTGCCATGTGCCAAGTTTGTCTGGTCATAAATATTTTATTCTATTTGTTGATGATTTTTCTCGAACCACTTGGTTGTTTATGATGAAAAGTAGGTATGAAGTTATGTCTACTATAAAATTCTTTTTTGCTGAGGTGAAAACCCAATATGGTATGCCTGTGAAAGTTTTACGTACTGATAATGCACTTGAGTTTGTTCAAAAAGAGGTGGCTGTTTTTTGAAAATCTGTTGGTATTTTACATCAGACCTCATGTGCGTATACACCTCAACAAAATGGAGTAGATGAGCGGAAAAATAGACATTTGTTAAAGGTTTCCAGAACTATTATGATGCATACTCATGTTCCTAGGTTGTTTTGGCCTGAGGCTATTCTGATTGCTTGTTTTCTGATAAATAGAATGCCGTTATATGTGATTGGGAACAAAATACCTGTTCAAGTTCTGCAACCGGACATTACTTTATTTACTGTGCCTCCTCGGATTTTTGGCTGTACTTGTTTTGTACGCTTACTTGGACCGACTTATGATAAACTGTCTCCTCGTGCTGAGAAATGCATTTTTTTTGGGTTATTCTCGTACTAAAAAAGGATATAGATGCTACAGCCCTACTGCGAAAAAATGGTTTACCAGCAGCGATGTGTTTTTTGAGGATACACCCTACTATTCCACTAGAGGAGATAGTCAGCAGCCTGATATTATTGCTTCTCCACTACCTGTTACTACTGAATGTGTGTCTGATAATTCTGATACTGTGACTCCTGAGCATACGCCTCCACCTCTTATTGTCTATCAACGCAGGAACTAGACACCTCCTGAACAAGAACCCCCCCAGACAAACCAATCTTCACCTCCAGAAGGTTCTGCTAACCTTTGATCTTGATATACCCATTGCTCTTAGAAAGGGTACTCGTTCCTGCACGTCTCACAGCATTGCTCACTTTGTTTCTACTGATCATTTGAATGTCCATGCTAGCAATTTTGTATCTGCCCTGTCTACTGTAGTTGTTCCAAAGAATATTCATGATGCCCTAATAAGTACTGCGTGGACGTCTGCTATGAAAGAGGAAATGTTTGCTCTTATTGACAGAATTACTTGGGAGTTGGTGGATCCACCTCCTCAGTGTAAGCCTGTAGGCTGCAGATAGGTGTATGCTGTGAAATACCATCCTGATGGCATTGTAGAACGACTGAAGGCACACTTAGTTGCTAAAGGGTATACGCAAACCTATAGTATTGATTATTTTGAGACTTTCTCTCCAGTTGCACGTCTTAATTCTGTCAGAATTCTTCTTTCTGTTGCTGTTAATCTTGCTTGGCCACTACTGCAGTTGGATATGAAAAATGCCTTCTTGTATGGTGATTTACAAGAGGAAGTCTATATGGAGCAACCTCCTGGGTTTGTTGCTCAGGGGGAGTCACACAAAGTGTGCAGGTTGAAGAAATCTATTTATGGGCTCAAGCAGAGTCCCCGTGCCTGGTTTGACAAATTAAGTAAAATTCTGATTGATTTTGGGTTTCTGAGATCTCAGGTGGATCATTTTGTCTTCACTAAGAAGACCTCTGCTGGCATTGTTATTCTGATCGTTTATGTTGATGATATTATTATATCTGGAAGTGACTCTCTTAGTATTCAAGCTACTAAAGCCCATCTTGGTAAACATTTTGCTACCATAGATTTGGGCAAGCTTCGGTATTTTCTGGGCATAGAGGTATCTAGAAACTCTAATGCTCTTGTACGGTCTCAGAGGAAGTATGTCTTAGATATTCTACAAGAGACATGTATGCTTGGAGCTAGACCGGATGACACCCCTCTAGATCCTAATGTCAATTGGAATGATGAGTCTTCTCCACTTTTCTCTGATAATAAAAAGTATGGGAGGCTGATTGGTAAGCTGATTTATTTGACTGTGACTAGAGAAGATATTTCTACTGCAGTGGGCCTTCTTAGCAGGTACCTTGATAAACCCAGACAGTGTCACTGGGATGCACTTTGTCACATTCTGAGATATTTGAAGAAGTCTCCTGGCAAGGGACTTCATTACAGGAAAAATGGACACTGCTCTCTTGAAGGGTACTCTGACTCTGACTATGCAGGAAGCAAAGCTGACATGAAATTTACTTCTGGGTACTGTACTTATGTTGGAGGCAATCTTGTCACCTGGAGGAGCAAGAAGCAAAATGTGGTTGCCAGATCTAGTGCCGAAGCTGAATACAGGGCCATGGCCCATACTGCCTGTGAGCTTCTGTGGGTGCGCTCTCTCTTAAAAGAATTTGGGGTTGATTCTTCTTCTGCTATCCCCATGCATTGTGATAATAAAGCTGCTATCTTCATTGCCAATAATCTTGTTTATCATGAGTGCACCAAATATATTGAGGTTGACTGCCATTTTATTCGGGAATCTATTCTTACCAGAAAGATCTACACTCCTTTCACGCGTTCTAAAGGCCAAGTTGCTGATATCTTCACCAAGCTGCTGGCGAAGAAGCAATTCTGCACTCTTATGGAAAAGTTGGGCATGATTGATATCTATGCTCCAACTTGAGGGGGAGTGTTAACATATATATCTTGTTTTATATCTTCTGTTATTAGTTTTGTTATTTTTACATTATATGTGGACCTCTCTATAATTGTTCCGTTATTATATATACAAGGGTGCACACATTGTGCAACCCTACGCTTCCAGAAATTACTGACTCTGTCGCATGTACTTTGCAAAGATTTGAGGTTAAAAGAAGCTCTAGAGCTATTGGATGATAATTATAGAACAAGGAGTTGCATCTGACATTGTTACTTACAATTGTCTAGTTGATGCACTTTGTAAAGATGGGAGATGGAAGAATTCCATAGCATTACTAAATGAGATGCAAAAACTAGATATTATCCCTAATGTTATTACTTTTAACAGTTTAATAATGTGCCCTGTAAAAAGGGAAAATGGGAGGATGATGTAGCATTACTGAATAAGATGCAAAAACTGGGCATTACCCCTGACGTTGTTACTTTCGATAGTTTTATAAATGTGCCATGCAAAGAGGGAAAATGGAAGGAAGCCGTAGAGTTACTTTTTGATATGAGAAAGCAGGGTATATATCCTAATAGTGTTGCACATACCACTCTGATAGATGCACTTTGTAAATCTGATAAAGCTTCCCAAGTTGCGCACATATGATGAGGGAGATTGGTGTAGAGCCATACAAATGTACCTACAACGTCTTGATCCCTAGGGCCTTTGAAGAAGAAGCATTCCAGATAATGGATATAATATCAACGGTGGCTGACAGCTTTATTTTCTCTTCACATGTTACATGCTTGCTGGCTCCTTTTGGCACATAGATCTAGTAACGATTTTACAGCACAAAAGATAAAATGAAATCTGATGGAGTGAATTACATGTATTTTCGGCTCTTTTATCTACTACATTAGCAAGATTGTTGGATATGGTTCATAAACGTCAAAGTTTATATGCAATACTGCAGTTTTCCTTCTCTTGGATGGTTGACTCAAGACACATATACAACTGTATGTTTAGATATAGAAACATTAATATATTCTTAGACATATGTATATATTCTTATCTTACCCTCATCTAACCTTTCATCCCATTTCTCAGAAATTGTTCAGCATTCAAAATTTTATTGTTCCAATGCTATATGTTTGCTATAAGGTTTTTTTAAGCTTGTTGTATATGGTTGTTCTGTAATGAAGTGTTACATCTTGTTGAACTGATTTCACTTAAGCTGGCCCCACCCATGGAAGTTTCTTATTTGTTTCTTGCTCACTAGTGTTTACATATTGTTTGAATTTGAACATATATTCTGTTTTCCCATCTAACAACTCCTTGTAACATATGTGTTTATATACATGGTAACAGTTGGGATAATCAAGTCTAAAACTGAATGCTTTATGTTTACCCATGGAAGTTTCTCATTTTTTTTCTGGCTCACTAGTGTTTACATATTGTTTGAATTTGAACATATATTCTGTTTTCCCATCTTACAACTCCTTGTAACATGTGTTTATATGCAATGAAATAGTACGGTTGGTTAATTAGTGCAGTTGATTTCTCCTCTTTATATGCAATTAAATAGCTGCTTCCATGGGGTGCTAATTCTACCATGGAAATGGATGTTGATATCTCAAAACAATCAAGTAGACTGTAAATTTAATTGCTCCCGTTTTGAGTATCAAATATCTTATATACAAAAGCTCCTATAAAGTCTATATCCCTCACATTGGCATGCTAGCACATGCTACTGAGTAAAAGCACATAGTGAGAAACTAAGAACCCTGCATTTCAACAGCAATTTCATATTTTCCTTTTAATTCTATGAAAAATCTGGAGTCAACAAAAACCAAGGCTTCATAAAATCAACATGGATCCAGAAAAATATTATACAAGTAGAACTCAGAAGGATGATGAAGGAAATATTATCACGATGGGGCTCATATCATATACAACAGAAGAATCAAGTACTGGGATGAAGCTTGACTTACTACAAGCCATCCTTGTAAAGGAGTGGTGATAGGTTGAAGAATAACAAGTAAATGCTTGATACACTATTGCATTGGATACACTGATATCTATATAAGTGAATTCATATCTCCACTCTGCTTGGAGGATGATGTTATCTGTTTCTCTGCATTATTTATATGGTGGTTCCATAGAACCGACAACTAATAAAACCTGAACCATGATTTTTATCACGGTGTATTATTTTTATTATCGTCGGATTTGATCATTGCATTTCATTTGGCCGGATGATTAACATTTTACATGAGAGTTCACCCCTCAGACTAAGTACATGCATTTCGATTTTGTTTGTAGGGTTTTATTTTTCTTGCAGCCATCATGTTTGTAAACTTCCTACGTCTGTGCAATTGAAAGAGAAAATATGAAGGAAGGGTAACATTGTTGCCTTCTAAAATCACACAATTTTCTGTTATTATGAAGAACTAAAGAGCTAAATGCAACTTATCAAAATGCTACTCATATGCTGATTGTCATTCCATTAACACGTTAAAGTTTTATGTTTAATAGGTACCACTTAGAGTTTATCATCTAGAAGTTATTTATCCTCTAAGAGAAATTTTTCTATAAGGTTATGTGAAATCTGTTTGGTGGTTCCTTCATTGGACCAGTTTTTAAAGTCTTGCATGATTACTAACATATTTGCACCTGAAACTTTGCTTAATGTGATCAATAAAAGCAGATATCCTGTATAAATTCAAGACTAGATTGGAGTTAGTTGATTTTGCTTAATCAATGGTCATGTATATTGGGTTGAATGCTTCATGTTTAGATAAAGATAAGGCTAAGTCTTCATGTACCCCAAATAATAAGGGATACGTTTCGCTATTTTGTTTAGTTTTTGTATCTTTATTTGTGTTTATATATTTTAGTTTTTTGTTATTTATTTTGTGCTTAAAGTATTTTGTCTTTTATCCCATATTGGTGAACTCTATATATGCTGACCTCTCTCATACCATATAAAGAGAGGGTCTATCTTGTTTTAGACATCTCAACAATAAAACGCTTTATTACTCACATGGTATCTGAGTGGTTTGATCCCCCCCAAGCCAACCCTAATGCTTCCCTTCCCTCTCTCCTGCCGCCATCTTCTTCTTCCCTATCCTCGCCACCTCTCTTGTTCTTCTCCACCCGCCACCGTAACCTCCACCCATTGCATGTAACCCTTCACCCCGTCCCTTCTTCCCGCTGCTCTTCACTTGCCCACCGTCACCATCTGCCGCCCATCACCCCTCCACCACTTATCCCCCTCGCCGTAGATCACTACTCGCTGCTCCTGACCACCCACCGCCTCTGACCCATCCCCACCGCCCATCACTAATCCACCTTCCTAACTCTGTTTCTCCCTTTGCACTTGCTTTTGATCTACCCTTCCCGACTGTTCCTGATATAGCACACCTCTTACTCAGTCTGGATTTAAATTTTAGGGAGGGACTTGCTCCCTCTCTTCCACCTTGGTCACGTGCCAATCTAATTTATGGTGTGGCGTTGGTTCCTTATTTCTTTTTGTACACATTTATTGAGTTTATGAGATCTACTGTTGTTATTTGGGGTGATGCTTCACGCCGCTTTTCTATCTGAGCTGCTACTCTTCTTTATCTTTCTGGTGACTTGTGTGTAGAGTCACCAGAAAGGACAACGAGAGTCAACGTCTCGGAGGAAGCAGACGGTGAAGAAGAAACAAACGGAAGGCGTTTGACTTTCTTCATAATATTGTGCAATTTAGGTGGAGGATCACTGGATAAGATCTTATCAACAACTCCCCCAAAGGAAGTCGACAATCCAGCAAAAAAATGTATTAAGTTGTAGTCATTTCCCTGCCTTTGGATTTCAGTAATGTCATATGACAGGGGATGGTAAACCTCAAACGTATCCTAAAGTGAAAAGTGTTGGTTAGAATAATCTTCAACTGAGCTATCATTAGAGAATTCTTTCTTTGCCAAATTCTTAAAATTTTCAAAGACCTTTTTAGGGTTTTGTTAACGTGAATAAATATAAGATAATTGATCCCACATGACCTTGGTAGTTTGAAGTCGAAGCAGTAATTGACTTATTTTAGGTTGTGCATTGTTTATCATCCAGGTCATTACTCCTGAGTCGTCCTTAAAGAATGCTTGGTTTTCTCATCACCGGTCTTGACAGGATAGGTGGTGCAATGGTATTACGATGAGAGTATTGGCTTTAAGCATTGACGTGCAACTTGAATGATGCAGACATCGTATGGTAGTTAGAACCATATAGTTTTATTGTGGTCATACAAAGTGTCCTTAAGTTATTAGTGGAGGCCATGATGGAATCTAGTATGTGCTCAGTCCACACAAGCATAGTCACAATATACTCCGTTTTTTTAAAAAAATCGCATTTAAAACGTGTATTATTCACGTGCCGTATATGACAGGCGTTTTAAACTCCAAACCGTATATAACGTTTTAAACGTGTTATATTCGCATTTTATACGCGTATTGTGTTTTAAACACGTTTAATACATTTTTTGTTGTTATAAACAGTTCTGTACTTTTGTTTCACATTTGTTTTTTCCACGTCCTTTTTACTTGTAGCGGGGTTCCACTAAATCGTCCATCCTTCCTCCTCTATCCCCCGACACACCAGGAGGAGTAACCCTCGACATTCTACATGTACGCTCCATCTTTCTCCTCCATTCTCGCCCTTTCTTCCTTGATTTGTGCCTGTTGCTCCCACTCAGGGGCGTAGCTAGGGGGGAGGCTGTCGGGGCTTTAACCCCCCCTCCCCCCAAAGATAAATACAAGTAGATGTCTTTTAAGTGTTAAATATAGCTTAACAAACAAATAAATATGTTGTCTGCGTATTTGGTAACATAGAAAGTGACTAGATGGAGTGGTGTGTAGTTAGTTTCCTAAGTGAAGTGGTGTTGGTTCCATTCTCAGTGATGTCATTTTTTGTAACTCCGCCCCCTATGTACTAAAATATACACATATATGATTTCAGCCCCCCTTTGTGTAATTTTCTGGTTCTACCACTGCTCCCACTTCTTCCCCTTCTTCCAATATTAGGGTAATTAGTTCGATGTTTGGTCATTTTCAATCATTATATGTATGTGTATATATATGTTTGTATATATATGTGTGTGTGTGTGTGTGTGTGTGCGTGTGCGTGTGTGTGTATGTGCGTGTGCGTGTGCGTGTGTGTGTATGTGTGTGTGTGTATATATATAATCTATTTTTTTGCCGACTTTTTTCCGAATAGTTGACCGAACTTTTACCGTACATTGACCGATTTTTATCCGAATTTTCCGCATAATTCCCGATTTCCAAATTTTTCAACTTCGCCGTACGTATGCCGATACCGAATTTGTGACTATGCTTGGAGTAGTTTGTCAAATTCAGTGTGGATCCAATCTGCAAAAGCAGTAGAGGTTTGGCAGATTCTTCCTCGGTATAGTCAGTAAAGGGCCTAAAGGCATGATTAGCCCGTGTCTTGGGATATCCATGTTTCACCTAACAACACTCAGTTATTCCGATCACAAAAGTTACCGTGTCTTGAGCCAGGGGGTAGACCTCATTGCTAGGTCTAGTAGAGGACTGACTACGTTCAGGTCTAGAAGGGGGCCGACCACGTCCTGGTCCAGATGGCTCAAAATGACCACGGCCTCCACCATGGCCATGGCCTATGTCAAAGTCTCCAAGAGAGACTCCCTGCTCCGACTAAGGTTGCACGCCCTGATGATGATTCTACTTTTCTGAATTCCTAGACTCCCTATGGTAAAAAACAAATGGGTCACTGACTCTAGTTCTTCTACTCATATATTTGGCAATTCTACACTCTTTTGTGATATGACTGCTTCATCTATTCCCTTTGTCACCATAGCAGATGGCACTCAATCCCCAGTACATGGGGTTGGAAATATTCGAACATCGAATAATTTTTTACTCAGACTGGCCTCATATGTTCCTCGATCACCTCTGAATCTATTTTCTATTAGTAAAACTATCAAAAAATTTCAGTGCTCTATTACATTTGACTCTAATGGACGTGTCTTTCAGGACCTGCATATGAGGATAACGATTGGTTTGGGCCATCAGGGACCAGAAAAATTATACTATCTTGACGCTCTACAAGCTACTCCACTACTATCTTCATCAGTTCTTGGTCTTCAATGGCACTATCGCCTGGGTCACCCTTCTACCTCAAAGCTCGGACACTTAATTCCATCTGTGCATGCCAATTAGGAAAACAAACTAGATGTGTTTTTAATATTGTGCATGCTGATAAAGACCATGTTTAGTAATGAGTGTGACATTATTTTGCTATTTTATGACCTTTATTAATGATTACTCTCTGCTACTTGTTTGTTTTTACTTAAGGAAATGACACATTTTCTTGACATGAATAGTGCTTTTTTGTTGAAATTAAAACTCAATTTAATAAGCCCATAAAAATCTTTAGGACAAACTATGCCCTAAAATTCATGCAATACTCTGTCAATACTTTATGTAAAAAAGTTGGCACCACGCCACCATTCGACAAACATCATGTTCCCGCACTCAACAGAATGGTCTTGTAGAGAGAAAGAACGATCATCTTCTAGAAGTTGTTTGGACCAAATTTGTCAGACTCTAACCGGCCAGCGAATTAGTGAGGCCTCTGGTTCCCGATTCACTGGTTCAACTAGTGGTCTGACCGGTTCAAACTGTGACGCCAACATGATGTCACTAGTAATTGAAAAATATATAAATGTCTTTGATACTCATGGAAAATATCCTTGCAAAAGTTATGGAACATGAATAATAGCACAACTGCCCACAATAACTTGATAAACAAAGCAAATAACAAATATATTCTATTCATTGACATTTATATACCAACATTTATATAGTATTTAAAATTTATTAACAAAAATAGCAACAACAGTACATTTACTTGCTAAGTGAGAGAACCGAACGGTTGGGCTAAAATCGGGCCGGTTCATCGGTTCAACCGGTCGGTTCAGTGGTTTGATGCCGGTCAGACTTCATTTCCGGCTTTGGGAGGGGACCAAACTGGTAGAGTGACCGATTCGCGGTTCAACCGGACGGTTAGGTTCGGTTCTGATAACCATGGTTTGGACAATTATGTTTGACTATCACGTCGCTAAGAGGTTTTGGGTAGTTACCTTCCCACTTCATGTTTGATAAACCGAACCCCTATTCTATTTTAAACAATCAAATCCCATTTAGTATTATGTACCCCGAGGCTCCTTTTTTTGAATGCCTTATGGCTTGCCTTGTTGCTAAAGGCTATACACAGACTTATGGTGTAGATTACTTTGAGAGTTTTTTGCCTGTATCTCGTCTTAACTCGTCCATTTACTTATATCTGTGGCTGTCAATAAAGGCTGGCCTCTATTCCAATTAGATGTCAAAAACACCTTCTTGTATGACGATCTGCACGAGGAGGTGTGCACGGAGCAATCTCCTGGATTTGTTGCTCAGGGAGAGTGTTCTAAAGTTTGCTGCCTAGGAAAAGCCATTTATGGCCTAAACTACCCAAGAGCTTGGTTTGATAAATTTAGTCAAATTCTTGCTAAGTTTAACTTTAACTGCTCACATTTTGATCATTTGGTGTTTGTCATAACAACTTTGGGCTAGTTATTCTGATTGTATATGTAGATGATATCATCCATTTTGGAAGTTACCATCAGGGTATTCGAGCTTACATGGAATATCTAAGCAAACACTTTATTACTAAAGATCAAGGAAAATTGTGCCATTTTTTTTAAATTGAAGTATCCCATTCCTCTTCTGGAGTATGTCTATCTCAACGCAAGTATATCCTTGATCGATTACAAGAAATTGGTATCTTGAGAGCCAAGCCAGTAAGGACACCTCCGGATTGTCTATCTCAACGCAAGTATATCCTTGATTGATTACAAGAAACTGGTATCTTGGGAGCCAAGCCAGTAAGCACACCTCCGGATCCCAACACTAATTGGGATGTTGATTCTTCTCCTTCCTATTAGTATAATAGACTTGCAATGCAGGAAAATAATATAATAACGATGGAAAATGTTTGTTGTAAATGTACTAAATTTCACTCTTTATAACTATTAATGACAAGAAAAGAAAGTCGTCGCATGTTTTCGTTACTGGTCTTGCCGTAAATAAAATTTGTGGCGATTAATTTCAATTTGTAGTTATTGGTGTTAACGTCAACTTAGATATTTTGTTGTTGGTTATAACAATAAAAAATGGTTAGTCGTTGATAATATTAGCGATTACATCATTCTGCCAAGCATACCAATAACGGTAATATAAATTGTTAGTCATTAGTAGTATTAACGACCACATAAATCTGTTGCATATACTAATAAGGACAAATTTTCCAGTTTGATGGCCACATATAGTAGAGACATCTTTTAGGGTCGTAAATACATATATTTCAAAAAGAATTTTTAGAATAGTCCCATACCGCTGAGCTCTGGGGAGGTCCTGGAGCTTATAAGGTGTGTGGTCCCTTCACCCATTGCCAATTGGTTTTGGGTTGAATACCACACATTCTAATATGGTATCAGAGCGGACCCCACGAGACAAGTGTGAGGACCACACCCTACCTAAAAAAGAACAAGTGCAAGCCCACAAAAGTGGCTGCACTTGAGGGGGGATGTTAGAATAGTCCCATATCGCTGAGCTCTGGGGAGGTCCTAGAGCTTATAAGGTGTGTGGTCCCTTCACCCATTGCCAATTGGTTTTGGGTTGAATACCACACATTCTAATAAGAATCATACATATTTTTTCTTAAAATATATAAAACAATCAAATGATTTTGTACATCTAAATTTGAAACCTTTCTTTGGAAGATGCTTCTTTAATAGAGAACCAACACACCTCAAATTCTCCCTTGGTCTTTTTACAAAGGTCTCTTGAGGTCCCTAAACTAAAATCACCCAATTTTGAACTACACTGGGCACACGATCAATCACTTTTCATTGTCTCGTCGAGTAACCTTTATTTGGTGAAGTAGAATTCTGATCTACGGATTTCACTATGAAGCTTGAACAAATCTATCTACTCGACTATTCTTTTTGGGAGCTGCTTGAATTATTTCCCCACTTATTCTCATATGTTTTAGTTTTTCTCATCAGTATCAGCTGCTTCAACAAATGACTCAAGAATACCATATGGACTTTCCCCAACAGCTGCTCCAGTAACTTTTATGCTCTCAGACCTATAAATAGAATTTGGATGGAAAGCCCACAAGAGGAATGAAGGAGATAGAGAGCACATACCACATGACTGGAACACTTGATATTGGCAAGTAAAAAACATATGATGGCGCAATATCCAAATCAGATTTCATGCGAGCAATTATGAAACAGAGATATGCTACATGTTGGTGTTTGATAGCAAGTTAGCAGAAAGGTAACTCAAACTTAATATAGCTACAAGCAGTGGCAGATCCAGAAAGTGACATTAGGGGGAGCCGAGTCACACTAGGGGGGCTGATTTCAAGTTGAAAAAAATATAGACCAATCCAACTACAGAGCTTGTTTGTTCATACTTTGTGCAGAAACTTATATGTAATGTGTTATATTTTACCATAATGTTGGAATATAGCCTATTTAGTTAATAGGTTATAAGTCTATTTCCTACTTGGGCCTATTGCCCATGGCCCATGGCCCATTAGGGTTAGTCTGCTTCCTTTTTGCTTCCTTATAATAGCCTCCTTTCCTATATATAGGATAGGGGTGTACATATCAATACAACAACACAACATTCCCCTATACACTTCTTCACATTGTATCGGAGTAGTAGCCCTGAGGAGAGAACCCTAGCCGCCGCCCCTCCTTCCCTCTTCTCTCTCCGGTGCCAGATCCAACCCTAGCAGCCGCCGCCCCTTCCTCTCCTAAAGAGAGCACAAGGAGAGCGCCCCCGCCTGCGGGCGGCCGCCGCCGCCTCTTCCATGGCATAGGTCGGCTGCCGCTATGCACTTCCGACCTCCATGGCTCTTTCTCCTACTTTCACATAGATTTGTACGTCGGCGCCAACCTTCCCGGCATACAATCTATGTTTTTCGATCCAAAGCTATCTGCCGACGCCATCCTTCCCGACTATTATTTAGGAAGCCACCGAGTCTCTCTCGTGGCCGCCATCATAGTCATCGTTGTCTTTACTTTCCCCGACATCTCAAGCAACTCCATACCCAGCCGCCGCCATTGAAGCAACCATGCCAAAGCATATCTGCCTTCCGCTCCAGCAACCACCGCCTCGTTGCCCTGCCGTCTTCGCGTTGAGCTGCCGCACATCCATCATCTCTGCGTCCAGCCGCTTCATCGCTACACCACATCTCGGGACCCTGGACGACAATAATTTCCGTCCAGATCTGGTTGTGGTCAAGCAAGGAATCAACTCTGTTCATGATCAAAGGAGTACAAAAGACGGCGCTAATTCCCATCGACCCATGGTGCTAATGTTGGGTTTTAGGGGAGGCAGCGGAAACAAAAAAAATTTCTCCCCAAACCCAATATACAGGAATCGCGTCAACGTCTATACAATAGGAAAGATGGTTTGTAGAGGCATACCTTGTCCCGAGGCTTGCTCGGCGACGATACCTCGCAGCTTGCGCGGTCCTCACCTCCGGTCTTGGACGGTGTCTGTGCAGCTCTTGGTCTCATCGGGACCGTCGGGATTGATTGCTGTCCTCCGAGCAACAGAAGTCTCCCGCCTCTGCAGTCGTCCACATCGACTACCTGGAACTCCGATTGCCTTGTCACACAAGGCATCGGAAGGAGTCACACCCTCCTGTCGACGTACTAGTCACCGACACACTCTCCTGCAACCAGTTGCCTTTCTGTAGTTGTCTTTCCCTTACTGTGTCTCCCTTATCGGGTAGCACTTGCTCGGGCTCTCTTGGTTACCACAACTAGAGAGAACGACAACTTTGCAGAGCAACTGGTGTTCTGAGTTGTACTTTGAGAAGCCTCCAATACCCCTATATATTTAGGAGGGTCATGGGACAGGGTTCTCTACCCCGGGTAATGCAGGACTAAAGCAGGAGTAGAAGGGTTCGAGATTTTCCACAAAATCGGATAAAATGTGCCAGTTGAACCGATCGTTTCAACCCTGAAATGGTCGGTTGGTGACCTCAGTCGATCGATTCACACCTGAACCGATCGTTTGGGGCATCTGAGCAGATCGGTTCATGCTCCTGGTCCAACTCGAATTGACTTTCCATGTTTGTTTCCAACTAATCAACTATTAGTCCTTCTCCAAATCAAATTTGACAAGTAAAACGAACTCGGTTGGTCAGCCGACCAGTTCAACAAAGTGAACCGATCGGTCCATTGACCTGAGCCGCTCGGCTCACCATCCTGAGCTGATCGATTGGGGCAGCAGATCAGTCATTTGCAGTTTCAATCAATCCGATACTCTAATCATTTGATCCAACACCTTGAACACTATGATTTTGAGCTATCAATTGACTGGGTGTTTAATTGAACTACTAAACTCCTTTAGTAATCAATCCAAACAAGATTTATGGATAAACTCCTCTTCCAGGTTAAATCCTTTGTGTGTGAGGGCAGTAAAAGTCCATAACACTTATGACTTCACAAGCAAAGAGCGGTGCCTAGTCACACATCAGTGCTACCCAAGTGAAATATAAAGTTGGAGAACAACTTTCAATCCTACAATCTGTGAATGGTGTTACAACGAATGTATATTCCTTTGTCACTAATGTCCTGAATGAACTCAAGGCAAGGTACAGTCATCCTTTCAACGTTCATCCATTTCCTTGATCTCAGAGCAGACTGGGTGAGATGTGTGTGACATTAATATCACATATTGATTCACACATGCATGTGCATGCCTTTCTCAATCCTACTCATCAAGTGGCAAGTGGCCATGGACATTAAACTCCCTTAGGAGGGACAAATCCCATATCTATCACTCACCCCTCAAAAGCCCCATGTGTCAAAGTCACCCAATCATCACCTTTATAACAACCCATGTTTCAGGACTGCGTTTGATGATGTCAAAGTGTACCCAATGACATGTGTTGAGTATAGTGATTTCAGGTCAAAGAATCACATTCACCACCATCACTGTGAGAGCTAACTGTGACTACCAAAACATGGTTCCATGTGTCACTCTCACGGTGGGTCTGTCCGGTACACTTGTTCTCTAACAAGTACCTATGTGCTTGGTTTGATATCACTATATCATGACTAATGAGATTCTGTCATCAACCAACACACAATCTAGTCTTTAGTGTTATTGATGTCTATGGTTATTTCCACAATAACAACCGACTAGGGACTAAACAAGAACGTATACTCTTAACATCCGTATATCTCATCGTTTAGGTCCTTAATCTAAAAGCATACGTCATTGAGTAAACAATTCTTTAGACATCTATCATGTTACACTATCATCTAGAAACAGTTAAAACATATAGATCGGAAATTGCCTTTATTATTATTCAAATCATTTACAAAGTATCCCATTACAATCATCACATGACTTGCTCTATGGGCATACATACTAACAACTAATTCTCGAGGTACTTATCTCCTTGATGGCGCAAATTCTCGTCGAGATTGTGCATCAGCCCCCGCCGACACGGCGTGTCGTCCAAACAGCATGGCGTGTCGCGCTTCAGAAATCACCCTGACGGCGCGAAGTTTCGTCCAGAAAGCTAAAGACACGACGTGTCGCTCAAAACACATGCCGTGTTCGATTCCAAAACTCATTCTGACGGTGCATATCACAACAAACACAACGTGTCGGCGGACATCTGAGTTATGCCTCTGACTTCAGCCACAACGTGTCCACTTGGAACACGGCGTGTCCCCAGAGATCCAGTTCACGCCTCCAACATCCGACATGGCGTGTCTTGTTCCCATACGACGTGTTGTTGGGATCCGTCAAAGCTATACGACGTGTCAGCAGCCCACACAACGTGTCATCAGGAGTTTGCATCTTACCCCTGACAAGTCACACAACATGTCTGAAGCAGTCAGACCACTTCCAAATTCAGTAATGACATCCTCCAAAGGTCCATCTCTCCTCCAATACTTATGATAATCGGATCCTACTATTATTTTTTGACCCAGTAAAAACTTTTTTCCGGGGGCTCCGCCCCCACACCCCCACATTTGTCCACCTAAGGGTCGGACAAATGTCCTTTTCAGGTTAAGATCCATTGATTTTCCCTATCTGGATCTTAATCTGGGTATTTTTGCATATTGATTCCGATTATCGATTTTCATGCCGAGAAACCATTCCGGCAGTGCCAATTCCTCCCTTACTGAGCAAAATTTTGGTATTGTATCTCCTCTTTCTACCGATACTTCCATTCCGGTAGTCTTCTTTTCGTTCTTCTCTACTTTTTGCACCTCTCATTTGATCTTTTTCCTTTCTCACCCTCCCATCCCTCATGTGTGCGTCTTTCCATGTGCGAGGGGTCATATTTCCCTTTTTCCACACCATCTACTCACTCTCATCGTATTTGGTGTGCGGGGGTGGGAATAGAGGAAAGAGAGAGATAGAGAGGAGGGTATGAAGAGAATATAAGAGAGAGGATATGAGGAGAGTATATGAGGAGACAGACATGAGATGAGATGAGATAAGATGATATATTCCAGGTTGTCTTCATGGAGCTTCGTATTGCCCAACACATTTGGTTCCTTGATGTCTTTGTGGCACGTCATTCCCACTTAGCATCACATTACTTTTCAGACAACATTGAAGGATCTCACAGTTGCAACATTGACACCAAGACTCCCGCGTTCATACTGCATTATGTACGCCAGGATAAGAGCTTGTTGTGCATATTCCGGCCTCTAGTCCCTTTGGTGTTGATGACGTTCTAGTTGATCATCCGTGTTGCGTTGATGGTGTTCCAGATGGTTGCTTCTTCATCCTCGAAGCTCGTCTTCTTCAAGCCTGTGCCAAAATTATATCTGTAAGGATTCATCCAGAGTGATCTTCACCGAGTTACTTCGTTACGTCTTCTCCGAGTTGCATATGCTACTTCTGTGTTGAGACGCCACCTCAGCACCTCGCCAGCGTGTTCTGACATGTTATGCACGTCGGTGGTCATCTGTGCTAATTCCAGTTGACTACACTTCTCAAACAATTCAGAGACATCTCCACTGCTACATCGACACTGTGCCTCTGCGTTCGTTCCGCGTTATGTGCGTGTTTGTGTTAAGTGTGCTTATTCCACTCCACATTCCTCTCCACTGAAGACGACGTAGTCGTGGTATTTATGATTGTCTGCTTCAAATGTTTTTCATTCCATATGCACTTCAAGAGAAAGACCTTTTTCAAAGCTCGAGCTTCTCCAACCTACAGAACACATCTCAAAGAGGCGTCATCATATCTTTTCAGTTTGAAATTATTGTTTAAGGGGGAGTAATAATTTTGTATGGTGAGTGACATATCTATCTTTCATTTGTCATTTATTTCTTATCATTCAAGTAAGTCATGTAACTCCAAGCTTGGACATGCGTTCACCCATGCTCCAGCTTGAGGGGGAGTGTTAGAATATAGCATATTTAGTTAATAGGTTATAAGTCTATTGTCTACATGGGCCTGTTGCCCATGGCCCATTAGGGTTAGTCCGCTTCCTTTTTGCTTCCTTGTAATAGCCTCCTTTCCTATATATAGGATAGGGTTGTACATATCAATATAACAACACAACATTACCGTATACACTTCTTCACACATAAGTTTATAATTACATTTTAATTTTTGAATTTGGGAGGGCCCCCCTACCCTCTCCCCTAGATTCGCCCGACTACAAGACTTTTTAAGCAACCTAGATAATAAATCATGAGCGTGTCATTTCAAATTAATCGGATATAACATTACATGCAAGCATACACATCATGATCATAAGTATCATTCATACCAACATCTAGAGAGTGCATTTTGGAATAGCATTTGCAGAAACATGCCAAGTATAAGAAAAAGCATTCGCTACAGCTATGAGACCATCCTGGACATGCTCACTTTACAGCAGATTTTATTACACATACGGAGGCAGTAAGGAACTAGGATTAAAAGGAGAAACTGAAGTTGAAGCTTACTTCTACGATTCTGTTTGCAGTTTCCTTGACAAACACTAAGCTTATAGTATTGGAGATAACATTGGAGTTGTCTGGTTCATTATGGGAAAGCCCAGACTCAGAGATAGAATCATCAGAGGAATTCACTTCTAGTTCTTGAATGGACAACAGCTTCAGTTTTCATAACATTCTCATGGGAGTTTTCAAGGAAATCGCTTTGCAGTTCACTTTGCCGGCTGCTTTAGTTTTCAGCTGCTGAACATCATAAAATTTAAAGAAATGGGAAGCAGGTGCTGGCTGCGAACAGAAAGACGTGAATTGTTTAGAGTTTGATTCCTCTGAACCCGGAGTTAAATCTATGAATGATGACGAGTCTTCACTATCTGCTGATTTTTCCGGCCAAATTACTAGCTTATGTTGTGGACTTGGCCTTAGGTCTGGATGGCAATAAAGGGATTCCTCCCGGGGAGCAATTGATGGGTCTACTTCTCAAACTGGAACACTACCAGGAAGGCATGAAGGCCTCTTTAAGAGGACATATCTGGAATCTACTTGTCAAAATGAGAAGCACAGAGATGAACTTACATCATGATCAATCATACAGAAATAGATTTGAAGTATAATCTTTTCATTTAGTAGATGCATTCATTAAGACATTCATTAAGCACGGAGGTGCTGAGCTAATGCAGCAAAACCGAACAATTACAATAGCCCGTGGAGGAAAAGGTGGCCTTGATAGTGCATATTTTGATAGAGCTCCTGGACATTATAAAAAGTTAAAGAAATGGGAAGCAAATGTTGGTTGTGAAAAGAAAGATGAAGATCATTTAGAGTTTGATTCCTCTGAATCTAGAGTTCACGATATGAATGATGATGAGTCTTCACTAACTTCTGGTTTTTCTGGCAGATAAACAATCCTAGAGGCTAGAACTCAAGAGCTTTGCAGATATTGCCCTCGTTGGCATGCCCAATTCTAGCAAAAGCACCCTATTAGGTGTCATCTCCAGGGCCAAGCCTATTGTGGGCAACTACGCTTTCACAACTCTGAGGCCGAACTTAGGGAGATGAATCTGTACTAACTTCTTTAGTTCTTCATGACTGTTGCTGATATACAAAGAACCATCAAAGGTGCTCCCGCGAACTGCGGGTTGGGTCTTGGTTTCCTTTGCAATTTAGCAGAACAAAGTACTAGCTTATGTTGTGGACTTGGCCTCTAGCCTGGATGGCAATAAAAGATTCCTTCTTGGGAGCAGTCAGTTGATCTAGTTCTTAAATTGGAACACTACCAGGATGGACTCTCTAAGCGGCCATCTCTAGAAGTGGAAAATAAGCAAGGAATGAGGGATCCAGATTCCAATTTGAATGCGTTTTGACGATGTGGAAACAGAAATTTTTGGAAATTTCGACGGAAATTTTGATAAATGCAACAGCTCCCATTTTGAAGACAAAATGAACGGATTAAGCCATGAAATTTTGCAGGTCTGATCTCTGTACTTTTAAAATTTTGCATGAGGTAGGTTGCCGATCAACATTGTAACAAACCGATATAGATTTGTATATAGTATAAAAAACACACAAGCATACATTTGGAAAAAACATTGAGTATAATGTCTCATTTACAAATGTAACTAGGAAATATTTCCTAGTGCGTGGAGCCGCAATGAGATAGTACATAAGCCATTGTACATAAGCCATTCTAAATTCGTATCCCTCAGTATCTAGTGCAAGAATCATTGTTTAGACCACATGATTCTAAGTTACCACCTGTTCAGTTCAGTTAGTGATGAGAGTGTTTGGATTTTTTGTTCTTCTCTAGTTTTCTATCCGATCACAAGATCTTTCTACTGATTTACTAGCCTTTCCTTTCATCTATATATTACTTCTCTCCTTTGAGCATAAACATCCTTTTATGAAGGTTTTTTTTTTGCACATGATCGTCACATCATAGAGACCCTACCCACACACAACTTTTGTTTCCATATATTACTCTATAAAGTATACTCAAATCAACCTGCTTGTTTACAAGTGGGTAGTTTGCCGTTAAAAGGGTAAACTCTAGGGATAATTTCCCTAGTCGATTTGGTGTGTTCGCGGCGACACATCAGATGCTTCATATGCTTCCAAAGAAAAAACATAGAAACGAGACAATTGTTGTCACATATTAGTAGTAGAATGCCTCATTCTAGACCCAACTAGCATTGCATCTTTGGTAATTAGCTTAGCCACACATTGTTTATAAATAGTTTAGAGTACAATTCAAAGACAATTATATTTTATAATTGGAGCAAATAGTATAAAGCTATACAAAAATATTGTTGAAATCAATAATTCGTATAGAATGAAATGTCAAATTGTTTCTTCAATACACTTGATTCTAATAACTGGTCAGATCATTACTTTTCCGAATTTCAGATTTTCTTTCTCCACATTATTTGCTCCTAGTTGCAAGATATGAACTTTCAAAGAGATATCTATGCTTTTCTGCCATATTTTTGGCTTACTTGGCAATTTTATCTCAACCTCGCGATCTATAGGCATTTACTATAAGGAATATTCATGGCAAAGGCCTACACATGAATTCTGAAAGAGAGGTGCAAGTTTCAGCAGTATGCAGTTATGAGTGCAAGAGAAAGAAGACAGAAAATGGCCGACCTTTTATAAAGAGACACTACGGAGAAACGATATAGAGCTCATTCATCAGATTCTGCCTCAAACTCTCACCTGATTATTTGTCCAAGCTCTTCTGTGTCTCATTGTGGTAGGTGATAATAGTACCTTTCTTGTTGGCTCAGTTTGTAGATTACTAGACAAGGCAAAGCAATCTGGTATGAATGCCATTTATTGTAGTTATATACCTCAAATGCTCACCAGGATAGAGGCTCATGTATGGAAAACATAGACAGTACTCAATTTTCTTGATATGCTAAAGCTCGTGGCATTCATGGTGATAAGCAGTATACCTCTACATGTTATAGGTCTTGGAAGCCAATCTTGTAAAAGTTTGAGGTCAGAAATATGTGGTCAAAGGGTGTAGTGCAAATATTGGTTTTAGGGCTATGGCTCATGCAACCTAGGAGTTGTGTGGGAGAAAGATCTTCTATAAGTATTTATCTAACCACTCCTCTACCTATATTGTACAAGAACAAGACAACTATCTCTTAGCTAGTAGCCTGGTCTTTCCCAAAAGAAGCAAGCATAACGAGGTTGACAACCCTTTTGTTATGGAAGTTGATTACTTACCCCACTCACAAATTTGAGGACTAGGCCGCCGATCTAGCCCCGACTCAACCGTGGTGTGTTTGTGCTTCCTAGTTGACCTAGCCCTAACTCAACCTAAGGGGAGAGAGTGAGATATAAATGACCATTTATTACAGTGAACACATACTATGATTCATGCAATTTATTTAATGGAGAATTCATGGGAGAAAAAACGAAAAGCTACTCAGGGCACATAGTAGGTAGCTCGTACCTCATTTGAATCAGAGTAGCAGCATAATATCAAGCATAAGGTGCTAAAACAACCATGTTGGTCAGCGATTAATTTTCTGAACTGATAAAGTGGGTTCCTCATATGTTTACGTATATGAAATAGTGTGGATTGGTAATTGGAAAAGTAATACCCAGCTGGATGATAACATCTTACGCACATGACTGTATGTCAAAAATATCAAAAGTGTTATGATGTTAAGTCCAGATGCCCAACTGACTGATCACTTAGGTACGCGGTTATAGGTAAGAAAAAAAATATCAAAAGAGTTGCAATGTTAAGTCCAGGTTAGAACGAACTATTGAATATTACTTTCACTATCATGGGATTCATCCATGAGTTTTCTTATGTGGAGCTATCTGTGAACTACATGCCTTAAAAAATTTCCATGCCTACTCACCCATTTCCTGTCACTGAGAAACCCCCTGATATTGACATTTTTCAGACCCACTCTTTACATCTTACTAGCTGGTTTATGTAATGTTATACCTGATGATTGAGGACTGCAAAAGTCTTGAGTGTTATCATTACAAAATGAGATATCTTCTCCTAGCCAGTACTTTACATTAAAGCCTGGAGGGGGGAATTTATATTATTTGTGAAACAAAAATTTGCAAGTTGGAATTTTATCACTTAAGTATCATGTGGCATAAAATGAGAAATGATAACAAGAAATTTCGCAACATATTAGTTACTGTAATCATGTAGACATTACACACAAACTTAGTAAACTTTTATTATTCTAGCTTTCTATTTTATAAAAAAGTCTTTATAAGAGAATAAATTCGCAGTCACATAACTATGAGTAAATCAAACAAATTTGAAAAGAATCTTGCAGCATACTCGATGTCCATTTTAATCACTGATAGAAGCCAATTGTACATCCTCGTATCTGAATGCAATATTGTACTAACAAATTTGGTATCTCCCACCACTGCCTCAGTCACCGCTGCAAAGATCACGATATTCACAACCAAAATACTAGAATGAATTTCAACAAACTGGAAGTAAAAAGGAGAGGAAATATATATTCTGTAAGTTTCATTGCTACTTTAAGTATATAAACTTTTATGAAGGTCAACGAAGAAGTACGCCTACTGAATTTGTTATATTACAATTAGCTCTTCATGTCATTATACATGGGTTCTGAAAATTTAGGTTGTTATTTTATACACATCGATTGTGCAGGCAGCTATAGGCATGTAATACAATGATCATCTGAAATCATAACCATATGCAACCACTAATCGTCCATCTTTGTCTTTTATTTCATTTCACCTGACGTGACCACACGGAGGAGAAAAGCAGAAAAGTTTGACCACACTACACTCCAACTTGAATAAAAGAAGTCACTAATTCTACAAAAACAAAGAACAGTGTTCGCACTCAAGAGAAATGAATAAGATATATGTAAACTAAACTTCACTATGAAACCGAGAGTCAACTTTCTTTCAGTCTGCTATCAGCAAAGCGAGTACGACAAATATACAATATATTAGAATTGATGAACCACACTGATGATAGGTCTTGTCAAAATTCTTTTCGGCCCTCCTCTACCTTTCTCCACTTGAGTGTAGAGTAGATCGTCCAGTGTGTATTAGTTTTGGTTTGACTGTTGTATGCGCATCTACATATATGCTAACAGTGAGCAGAACTGAATAACCACTGAAAGAAGCTTGCTAGGGATATGGAGAAGAATGTATCCAACTCTAAACAGTAGAAGAGTACGGTCCATCTGTCACCATGGTACTAAATGTCCTCGACATGGGGCGAAATGTCACCGATAATGTCTATGTCGACGGCTGGCGACGTCGAATCCATGTAAACATCCTTATTCCACAATATCCTCGACATTTCGTCGAAGTTGTCGACATTTTCCCATATGTCGACGAAGTTGACCCAAGTCCATTCAAAAATTTCACAATGTCCTCGACATCTGTCGAAGTCGTCAAAGTTGGCGACATTCTTCTGGTGTTTTGTGGAGTTTGCTGTGTGAGAGGGAAAAAGTGTTGGAGCTTAAGGTAAGATAATTTTGATGTTATTTTTTACTATTCTAAGCTAATAGTAATAGACCGACCCCCTCTCTGCTAAATCTACCATAGATTTACACCATTTTTATGTAGTTTGTTTAGTGTCACAAACTTTATATATGGAAGAACTCAGTAGTTCGGAGATGACTGTATGTAATCGTGTATTAATCTACATATGTAAACCTATATGGATGGTTATATGTAAACATATATTGTGTTTTTAGCTAGATTTGAAGAAATCTGTCAATTTTCATCCAAAATGACTATTTCTAGCTTAATTTATGTCGAAGTTGCGTCGAAGTTTGGTTGTAAAAATCCTCGACATTTCCACAAACTTCCATGTCCACACCTGTCGATGTCGGCTTGAAGTCGAAGTCCTGTTCCATGTCTGTCACCACCTCACTTGCGTTGATTGAGACCAAAAAAATATCCTATGTAGAAATGGATACCTTTCTTATTTAATTGATCAATTAAATAAATTTATTCTACTTGTTAAACTAAAAAAAAATCTGGACAACCTTTTGAACTCTTCCTGGTGGCTATAGATGTCTGAACTACTAACCCAGACAGGTGGCAGCAGCAAACCCATGGGAATACTCTCAAGACTTTTTCCCTCGTCAGCCTCTATTTCTGTACCTCCTTGGAAGAAGACAGTTCTAGCTAATTCTCTCTATACCTCTCTGCCTTTAATTTTCTGGTTACTTTCAGTTTGTGTTAGTTTTCACTATAAAGCTTTTCAGCAAAAAAAACTGTTACTCCATCAAATGGAGACAATAATAACTGATTTTTTGTCTGCTTCACTCACTGATATCTGCTTTAGGGAAGAGCCCAAGCGTATGCTATAATCTATAGTCATGTTTGTTAGCAGCACGTAAACTCATACTTAACTATTAGACACTCATAGTTCATGACATTGAGTTGTTCCAAATGAGACCATGTGCTCTGCCTACTATTGTCTAGCTACAGAGCTTCACTTCGATGGCCCTTATATAAAACAATACATAAAGAAAGCATGGGGATCGGATGAGAATATTTCCCTTATGTCACAACGCTGTTGTTGTTCCTCACTCTCCAAACTTTGGTGGTGGATCTTCATACCAGTGCTCTAGGTGCGAATACAATCCATGTGTTTTATACTTCAAAGTAAAACTTAAGAGTGGTGGAAGGTTCGGGTATTCATGAGTGGTGAGTGGAGGTCCAAGATTCCATGAGTTCTTAGGCAGTGAAAAAAGGGAACCCATCGATAAAATGTAGGATGTGTGAGGGCGTTGGAGTTCATCCCCATTGCTCATCAAGAAAGGGGATTGCGTTTTCATTTGGGAATGCACTGCTTGATACAAAATACATGGATTTGCAGAAGCCATGAGTGGACCTTGGCAAGAGGCACCAACAACCCCAGATGATGCTGTTGGAGGCTGTGCTGATGGCTGAACTGAAACTGAAAAATATCCCCATGGCTATTTCTACTTTACTGCAGAACTTGACTTTTGTAAGGAAAATTGCAGAGCTACTTGGCCATAAAAACTTGATTTTCGACTTTGAAATTCCTTTACTAGAAAATTTTATATATAGAGGACAATTAAATATCTCTAAGGCCAACGGACAAATAGAATATACTTGAGGACTATATTTGAAAACAACCAGATTAACCGGCATAATATATGAAACTCTATATGGACACAAGGTGCCCCCTCACAAAAATTTGAATGGCTACTCTGATACTATCCTAACTAATGAAAGACTTGTAAACTAACATTTCCTAATGATTTTTTCACTCCATTTAACATTACCCAATTAATTTTGGTTGTCCCTTATGGCCGTGTTTTCCACCCTCCAGGTTATTAACTTAGCAAGCGAAGCTGATAGCAAGGAAGGAATGATTAAGCCACAAAACAAGGGTTTTTCAGGAGCAAAAGGGTCAACAAAGTGAATCAGGTTCAATAGTTGTTTATGACTATTTAAAGAAAGAATTGACAAGCAGCAACACAAACAAAAACAAGTTAATAGTTCTAAGAATGACGAGCCTCATATCTTGGATCCATACCATAATGTAGTCATTAAACAAGGCAGACCTCCATTCACTGGTCTGAAAATACAGAAAACTCTATATTAAATAAAACATGTAGCAGTATCCAATAGCTTATGTAGGGGGGAGCCAGCAGATAAAGGCTATATCACAAGTAGCATTGCTGAAAGAAGAATTCAGTGTACCACTTACAACTGATTTTCGAACCAAGCTAACAAAGTAAGGATGTTGCCTTTAGACTTAAAATGGTGTTTATTATCTTTCAAGTGGTAACACAAGCATAATCACCTTGGTAATAGCCTGAATATCAATTTTCCAAGAGGAGCCAATTCTAACATTCTACCATGTTGGCTAGGGACGTCTTAGGCAAGTAGTGCATGTCAATAATCTTCTATCGTTCAAACAATAACATTTTATCAAAATAAAGTTATGATTCATGCTCAAAAGCTATAAAGTAGGTGTTTTTATAGTTCAAGGATAAGCTCAGACCAGATTAGATAAAATCACCTATTCATTTTATGAACCTGAATATTTGATCCAAGGAAGCACGGACACTTCTAGACAGCCCCCGTGTCCGTGTCGGACACGTTTTGGACACGGACACTTCCCGGACACGGCCCAAAACGTTTTGGACATGGCTGGGACGTGTCGAGTTCATTTTGATCTTTTTCTGCACCCCGGACACTGCCCGGACACTTCCTGGACACGTCCTTACAGCAGCAGCTGCTGTAATAGCCTATTTTACAACGCAAATGTTGAATATACAACTATTGTTATGTCCTATTACTGAGAAAATATAACATAGAGCTCATATCTGATCACAATTACAAGCAAATCTGTTGGAAAAAAACAATATGTAAAGTCTAAGCTGAATCAGATATTATGAATCAAATTATGATCTAATAAGTTGGTTAAATGAGTAACATGAACTCGTATATATAAAAAATCTGTAATATAATATATTTACAGAAATATACGTTTATTTTTCTTCTTCACATTGTCTCTACTACACACACAAAGACACACCTCTATATGCATATACGATTATATATACATAGATACGTTGATCTCGATAAATTTGAAAACATATTCCAGTTAATATATCATACACCCACATATATGTATATATTAAAAAAATATTTTCCCTCATCCACTGTCGTGTCTGTGTCCTATATTTTTGAAATTTGTCGTGTCCGTGTCCGTGTCCGTGTCCGTGTCCGTGTCTAGAAACATGTATGTGCTTCCTTGATTTGAGCCCATACTAGACGTGATTGGGAAAATCCATTTCTGAACCTAAATATGTAATTAAACAAAGGGGTAATTTACTTAATATTTTTTCAATATTGTGCTCTCTGAAGTTATCCTGAGAGGTTGCTAACACAAAGGTCTACCATATAGGAATATGTAGAAAAAGAAGACTGCAAACAAAGCCTTATCGGCAGAAGAACAGAAACAGACCTCAACGGAAACAAATCCAGAGTTCAAAAACATGTAAAACAAAAACGAATTAAGCTCAAGCAGTCTTCAATTCAATTCTACAGATTTCGATGGATGAATAAAAGAACATAATCAGAAAAAGGTCAAGCCTTCAAACAGAATATATGCAGTGCAGGATTCACAGGTTAGGTACAACTACAATAAAAACAAACAAACTTCAAAACTCTCAAGAATTTCAGCTTAAGTCATTGAGTCCAAAGTCACAATGTAATTAGCTCACCATGGCATTATAAATGGGTTCTGAAAACACAGGTTGTTCTTTCATTCAAACCAATTGTCCAAGCAGCAATAGGCCTATATATTGCAACCACCTAAAAAACTAACCACTCACAACCACTAATTGTCCCTTTTTTTCATTTCAAGCGACGTGAACACGTGAAGAAGAAGAAAAGATTGGCCATACTACACTCATAACTTGAATAACATAAGTCACTAATTCTCCAGAAACAATGAGAACTATCCGCATTCAAGAGAAATGAATAGTGTATATGTAAACTGAAGTTTACTACCAAAGCTACAGTTGACTTTCTCTCAGTCTGCTATTGGCAAAGCACGCATGGACATATGTACCATATATTATAAACGATGTGCATAATGTCAATTTTTGTAAAACTCGTCAGCCCCCTCCACCTTGTCCATTTGGTGTAGACTAGTGTGTATTAGTGTGGGGTTGACTGTTGTATGCCCATCTACATATGTGCTAAATGTGAATTGAACTGAATGACCACTGAGAGAAGCTTTCTAGGGATATGTAGAAGAATGTATTCAACCAAAAATGGTTGAAGAATGTATTGGAATTGTCTCAATGATCTTTTCCCTAATGTGATAGCAACCATGATTAATGATACTTCTACACTATTGATTCTCCTTACTGTTTTCCTGAGAAGAAGGGCATCTTTACAGTTAGATCATCTTATAAACTTCAAAACTTAGCAGCGAGGCGTTGATCTTTGACAACAACCAGATTAACCACCTGATACCATTCCCACTAATGAAATCACATTTTTCCTCCTCGACTCCTCAACTGTGGTTGGGCCAAGAGGTTCTGGGGTGAACTACCTTTAGTGGGCAGGGCCCTGCTAGCTTGTAACCGATTTTTGTAGCCAGTTTGGTAAATGGCGTAGCTGCTACTCGGATGATGATTTTTTGAATATCTATGCCTATCATTAGGCCATCGAGAAAGGGATAAATGATTCAGGGTTCAATAACAAGATCCCCAACCCACTCTCTCTGGTCATGGGGGTTGGTAATAAGCTAAAACTCTACTTCTACAAAGCTAAAGTCAGTTTTACAGCCATAATTACAGATCCAGATGACCACCCATCGCTGTGGCTGAAACCAGCTAATGACTTTTAGAAAATTAAATATGATGATGGCTGGATTGCTAAAATAGCGCTCCTTTGGTATTAGTAGTTAGAAATAAAAGTGGAGTGATCGTGGCTACTATGCGATGAAGAAACCGGGTACCTAAAATTGTAGTCTAGTTCAGGAGGAAGTTGTTTTATTTGTCTCAAAGTTTCTACTGTTTTGAATGCCACAAAATTCCACCTACAATGTGATGACTAGAACATTTTCAGTTGGATTAAGAAAGCTAAGCCTAGATGCTATAGATCCTAGTCATCAAAGATATTGTCCGATTGCGACATGGTTTTCACTTTTCAATGTTTCAGAACATCCTTTGTTAGGAGAGAGGGCACTCACCTTGACTACCTAAAAGTTAACTAAGATGATGGTTGGACTACTGCTAATGGTGCTCGGATGAGAGTGGTTGATAGAAACTAAGATGGAGTGATTGTGGCTGTTGTACCAATGAAGAAATCGGGTGCCTAAATGTTGGTCTGATTGAGGCTGAAATTGCTCTATATGGTCTATATAGAAGTGAAAAGTCTTACTTTGATGTGTTATAACAGATACAATGCTCTCTTTTATAGGATAAGAGAGTAAGTAAGAAACAGAACTAGGCAATATGGGATACAAGAAAGGCTAAAGATAAGTTAGGTCTGAAGCACACAACACAACACATAACATATCATAATTCAAAGACATGTCTAAAGCATACAACACAACACATAACATATCATAATTCAATAAAGCATATATACTAATACTCCCCCTCAAGTTGGACCATAGGTATCAATCATCCCAGCTTGTCCACCATGGTAGTAAATCTGGCCTTGGGAAGAAGCTTTGTGAAAATATTTGCTACTCGATCAGAAGTATGTGTTGGATCTAGTGCTCTAGGGGGGGTGAATAGAGCTTCAAAATTCTTACAAGATAGATTAGACCTTCAAATTATATCAAATTAAAACCAATAGCTTAAGTGCAATTTGAAATCCTAACTAACAAGCATAGCAAGGATGAGAGGAATTGAAAGCAAGCACTTGACAAGGTCATGTAGAGTGGTTCCACTCTCCAAACTAGGAGAGAGTCAGTCCACTACCTAGAGAGGTCAACCTCTAGGACTTTGCAAGTGTTTTTCTCTACATATTCACCAATAAGAGTTACAACACAAGACCACCAAAGGACTTACTCATCCAAGTGCCAACAGTCTTCCACCTTACCAAGGACTTACCCACTTTGCCAAGAGTCTTCAGCCTTCTCCAAGGTCTTACCCACTCTTGCACAAGTCATCCGCCTTCAAGGACTTTTCTACTCTTCTTGGATCTTCAACCTTTGCCTTCTCCTTCACCTGGAGAAGATCTTCACCTCTTATTTGTTGACTCAAGGTCAATTAGGTCAATGTTGACTCACGTCTAAATTGACTAAACCCTTGTTTTGATGATGAATAACCATTCCACATATTGGTGTCTAATGCTTCTACATTGAGTGATTTTAGATTAGGTTTAGACACACTCCAAATGCCCTAACTTGCGCATATCAAATTGGAGAAAAGACAAGTCAAAATAGCTACAAGTGTGCAATTTGGGATCTCTATGTAAATGACCTTAGAATTGCTTTGTAACCACTTGTAATGATTGTATGACTTGTAATTAAGCTTAGAAAAATTATTGGGACACAAAAATCCATCATTTGTATAGTCAAACGAAAATTCCAAAATACCCATAACAGGGATTTTGTCGGCTGAATTCCAAACTCGGCCGATCCATATATTCTGGAATTTTTGTTGCAATCGGCCGAGTTACAAACTCAGCCGATTCCCGTTCGGTCGAGTTTCTAGCTAGGAAACTCGGCCGATCCACTGATCGGTCCAAGATGAAAGTCGACCGATCGGCCGAGTTTCTCCAAAGGAACTCGTCCGACAGTCTAGCTTTCAGCCTTGTCTTTTAGTGGTTCGGCCGAGTTACCTTTATATAAACTCGGCCGATCAGACTGTACTGGAATGCAGAAAAGTGCTACTAGCCGTTGTGGAGTTGCAACAAGTGAAAATAGATCCGTTGCAAGCCACAAAACGGCTATTTTTCATTCTTAAGTGTTCCCAAAGGCTAAGAGGCATCCCCAGCTATAAATAGGACCCCTTGGGCTTCATTCCAAGCTTGAGCATTCATTGCAAACTCTTTGTGAGGTTCCTATTCTATAGTTGAGTGCTTCCTACAGCCTCCTCTCTCTCTCTTAGCTTAATCACTTGCTACATCCATTAGAGTGAGTAGGAAATCTGTAAGAGAGCTAGTCCTACATGTATATCTTGTGAGGCTCTCACTTCCACCACCTCCTATCTCTTCTTTCAACCATGAAGATGAAGGTTCTCTCTCTTGTCCAAGAGAGGTGAAGAAGAACAAGGGAAGGCGTCCCTTGGTGAAGATCAAGGCTGAAGACTTTGAGCTAGAGTGGGTAAGTCCTTGGAGAAGGCAGAAGACTCAAGCTCAAGTGGGTAAGGCCTTGGTGGAAAGCTTCTCCGAGTGAAGGCGAAGTCAAAGGCGGAAGATCCAAGAAGAGTGGGTAATTCCTACAAGGCCGAAGACTTGTGCAAGAGTGGGTAAGTCCTTGGAGAAGGCCGAAGACTCTTGCAAAGTGGGTAAGTCCTTGGTAAGGTTGAAGACTCTTTGTATTGGATAGGTAAGTTCTTTGTTGGTCATGTATTGTATGTCTTATTAATGAATATAAGAGTGCAATTGTTTGAAGTCCTAGAGGTTGACCTCTCTAGGCAAGTGGACTGACACACTTCTAGTTTGAAGTGTGGAACCACTCTAAATAGCTTGTCTAATTGGTGCATGTTCAATCTCTCTTATCCTTGCTATGCTTGATTTAGTTGCACTCAAATTACCTATTTAGCAACCTTATCTTGTCATATATTTTGAAGGTTTAATGAATTTTGTGTAAGTGCTTTCAGCTCTATTCACCCCCCCCTCTAGAGCATCTAATCACCCATCTAGGATCCAACAAGTGGTATCAGAGCGGGTCTTCTCCAAGCATACTTCTACAAGTAGGAGAAGATGGGTGACTACCTAGGAGGGAGACTCTCGACCAGCCTTCCAATCTTCGATGGGAGCAACTTCCTCTATTGGAGAAGAAGACTTCAATTCTTCATCCAAGGATCAAGTCTCGATATGTGGCAAATGGTGAACAACCCATACATTCTACTAAAGACAAACATTGAAGAATGGGATGAAGCCACCTTGATGAAAGCAACCTTGAATGCTAGAGCCATGCACATCCTATATGCCTCCATGACCCCCACCGAGTTCAACCGGATTTCCTCTTGAGAGACGGCCTATGAGGTATGGAGAAAGCTTTGCATCACTTATGAAGGGACAGATCAAGTGAAGGAAAGCAAAGTCTACATGCTCAAAGGGTTGCTTGAGAACTTCAAGATGGGAAAGGAGGAGAGCATAGCCAACATGTACTCAAGGCTCAACACCATCTTGAATGGTCTTGCTATTCTAGGACATCCTATGTCTAGTGGAGAGATCAACTCAAAGATCCTTAGAACTCTCCCCAAGAGATGGGAATCCAAGGTGACTTCCATTGAAGAAGCAAGGTCTCTTAGGGATATTCCTATTGAAGAGATCATTGGAAACCTACAAGCACATGAAGCTACACTTGACAAGAGGGAGGAAGTAGAAAGACAAGAGAAGAAAGAGCTTAAGAGAATGAAGAAGGATGAAATAAAGGCTCAAATTGAAGCTATCATGGAAAAAGTCTCTCCATCCTCTCAAGCTAAAGAAGATGCCATGTACTCCAAAGGTAGACTCTACAAAGGCAAGTCCTCCTCCATCCGGTGCTTCACATGTGGAAAGAAGGGTCACTACAAGGAAGATTGCCCACAAGGCAAAAAGACCCATCTTCACAAGAAGGAGAAATGGCACTCAAGCTCAAGCGGCTCCTCCAACTCAAGCTCAAGTGAAGATTCATGTGAAGGATCAAGCTCAAGCTCTAGTGATGAAGGAGAATGTCATTTTGCTCTTGTAGCATCAACAAGTGAAGACTCAAATGAGGTAAATCTAGAATCTTTAGATAAAGAATCCTTGATTGATCTCATTCATGATATTTTTGCATCTCTTAAGTCTTCTAAAAAGAAAAAGAAAAAGCTTGCTAAAATTGTTGATAATTTGCATATAGAACTAGATGATCTTGAATATGCAAATTCTTGCTTGCTTATTGATAAAAATGATTGTCTTAGCCAAGTAGACTCTCTTAAACTTGAAAATGCTAGTTTACTTGATAAGATTAAATTTCTAGAAGCTCAACCTCTCATGCCTAATTCTAATGAAGAACATACTTTAATTGTTGATTCTCTCATGCATGACATTGATGTTCTTAAATCTGAAAACAAAAACAAAGATTTTGTTTTGCATGAATTAGAACTACAAAATGCCTCCTTGCTTGCTAAAATCAATGGGCATGAATCTTGTTCTAGTTCTACTAATAGAGAGAATGATGTTGCTGCTCTTCATATTGATAGAGATTCTTATTTAACTAAAACTCTTTGCCTAGAAAATGATCTTCTACATGCTAGAGATAACATTAATCAATTGTCTTCTACTATTGCTTCTCTTAAGCATGATAATGATAGTTTAAGATCTTCTTTGCAAAGATTCTTAGTTGGTAAAAAGAATCTTAATCAAATCCTAGACCATACTACTAAACAAATTGGTAGACATGGTTTAGGGTATGATAGTAGTCAAGGGAACAACAAAGATAAAGGACCTCCAATATTCCATGGAGAATCCTCTAGTTCCAAGACTATGGGCACATGTAATTATTACAATGAAATTGGTCATTATTCTACTTGTTGTCCTTTTAGGAAAGCACCCAAGAGCAATAGGATTTGGGTTGCTAAACTAACCCCTCCGTACCCAAAAACATGATTGGGGACCATTTCATCTTTCTTCTTGTAGGTATTTACAAATGGATTGATTTGAGCTATTGAATTGCAAATTGACTTCTCAATCCACATGAAAGAAGAAAGGTGAGATGTGTAGAGGGTGACAACAAGTGGAAAAGAAATGGTAAGCACAAAGGTAAATGTTTTATTGCTTGTAACCATTTCTAACTTGTTTTGTCAAGTTAGTGTGCACTATACATATGGTTTTTGAGTCAAAAGTGGCATGTTGTGTTTATTTTCACACTCTTGCTCAAAAACTGTTTCTAATGCTTCTATAGTGCATTACTAACTTGCTTAGACATGTTTGGATATGGTTTGTATATTTTAGCATGCCTTTAAATATGTTTTATGAAATATATGTGTTTTTTGACAGCTGCTCTGTCGGTCGAGTTTGCCCTAGTGAAACTCGACCGATAGGCACCAATGGGTGTTGCCAGCAGTTGTCATCGGTCGAGTTGCCAATGCACAGAACTCGACCGATTACACTGTGCACAGAATATAAATTTGGCTTATTGAGTGAGAATTTCCCTCTCAACTAGATTTTCTCAACCAATAGCATTATTCTTTGGCACTCTCATTTGGTACCTTTATATATGCATATTGCCTTGTTCTACATTGTCTATCTTGCTTACAACTCTATCTATCTAATTGCACTAAATTGGTAAATCTATATGTTGCAATTACTTGCTTTGAGTTGTTTTGCAGGTTTTGATGATGATCTCTTTGGATCTCTTGGTTGTGTCTAAATTGCTTCCGTTGTGCTCTAACTTGCTACATCTATCTAGGTGTATATCTTGTTTTGATACAACCTTGAGGTTCATAGGGGTAATCATCTTATGGTAAGGATGCACATCTAGTGAGTTATATCCTTTCATGCGTCTAAAATTGCATATCTCTTGGTTTGGATATATCTCTATATCTACTCATAGCTTGCTTTATCTTGTGTATCTCTTGCTATGATCTAGATCCTACTAGTAGTCCTAACTTGTGATATCATCTACTAGTAGTTCATTTACATGTAGTTCTAGCCTTGTTTAAAATTGCCATCTTTGATCATCTATATGTTATGCTTGTATCTTATCTCATACATACTCAAGATTGTTCCTTGAATTGCATATCTACTATCTTGAGTTGCTTGCATAACATTGTGATGCAGGGCACATAGAGCTACATTATATGTAGAAATTGGAGTATTTTTTGGATTTTATGCAGGTTTTGCTCCAATTTCAGTTTTTGCTGCAAGTATAGTGTTTTTTATGCAGAAACACCCTTCTGAGAAAGACTCATCGCTTTGCCATGAGCTCCAATGGTTTTTGGTCAAATTCCATCATCTTGAGGGTCAAAATTGTGATTTATTGTTTTTCTACAGCACTTTATCTTGCATTTTTTGGGATGTTCAAGTATATGCTTTAACTTTCTTTTCTTTCTATGCTTGGACAAGCCCTTATCTGTGCTCTTCTACTCTCCTTATATAACTTTTGTTATCTTCTTTCTCTTAACAAGTGGTGTTTCTTAGTTTCTTCACACCCCCACCTTTTTGAAATGACAAAGGGGGAGAAAGATATGTCTTCTTTTGACAACAGGGAGAAGGCATGTCTTACATGAAGCAAAGAAGCGTGTCCATGTAAAGGGGAGAAGGTAAATGGGAGAAGACATATATGTGTAGAACATATATGAGTAGAAGACATAGTTTCTATAAATGTTATGAAAGATAACCATGCAGGAGAAATAGCATCAATTGAGGGGGAGTATGAGAACTCCATGCGCATCAATTGAGGGGGAGCATATGAGCTCAATCCTATTGAAACCCCTAGGTTTCTCCGAAGGTATGATTTTACGTACAAGCTTTCAATACATTTATGGAATGGTTTGTCATCTTCAAAAAGGGGGAGAATGTTGACTCAAGGTCAATTAGGTCAATGTTGACTCACGTCTAAATTGACTAAACCCTTGTTTTGATGATGACTAACCATTCCACATATTGGTGTCTAATGCTTCTACATTGAGTGATTTCAGATTAGGTTTAGACACACTCCAAATGCCCTAACTTGCGCATATCAAATTGGAGAAAAGACAAGTCAAAATAGCTACAAGTGTGTAATTTGGGATCTCTATGTAAATGACCTTAGAATTGCTTTGTAACCACTTTTAATGATTGTATGACTTGTAATTAAGCTTAGAAAAATTATTGGGACACAAAAATCCATCATTTGTATAGTCAAACGAAAATTCCAAAATACCCATAACAGGGATTTTGTCGGCCGAATTCCAAACTCGGCCGATCCATATATTCTGGAATTTTTGTTGCAATCGGCCGAGTTACAAACTCAGCCGATTCCCGTTCGGTCGAGTTTCTAGCTAGGAAAAACTCGGCCGATCCACTGATCGGTCCAAGATGAAAGTCGACCGATCGGCCGAGTTTCTCCAAAGGAACTCGGCCGACAGTCTAGCTTTCAGCCTTGTCTTTTAGTGGTTCGGCCGAGTTACCTTTATATAAACTCGGCCGATCAGACTGTACTGGAATGCAGAAAAGTGCTACTAGCCGTTGTGGAGTTGCAACAAGTGAAAATAGATCCGTTGCAAGCCACAAAACGGCTAGTTTTCATTCTTAAGTGTTCCCAAAGGCTAAGAGGCATCCCCAGCTATAAATAGGACCCCTTGGGCTTCATTCCAAGGTTGAGCATTCATTGCAAACTCTTTGTGAGGTTCCTATTCTATAGTTGAGTGCTTCCTACAGCCTCCTCTCTCTCTCTAAGCTTAATCACTTGCTACATCCATTAGAGTGAGTAGGAAATATGTAAGAGAGCTAGTCCTACATGTATATCTTGTGAGGCTCTCACTTCCACCACCTCCTATCTCTTCTTTCAACCATGAAGATGAAGGTTCTCTCTCTTGTCCAAGAGAGGTGAAGAAGAACAAGGGAAGGCGTCCCTTGGTGAAGATCAAGGCTGAAGACTTGGAGCTAGAGTGGGTAAGTCCTTGGAGAAGGCAGAAGACTCAAGCTCAAGTGGGTAAGACCTTGGTGGAAAGCTTCTCCGAGTGAAGGCGAAGTCAAAGGCGGAAGATCCAAGAAGAGTGGGTAATTCCTACAAGGCCGAAGACTTGTGCAAGAGTGGGTAAGTCCTTGGAGAAGGCCGAAGACTCTTGCAAAGTGGGTAAGTCCTTGGTAAGGTTGAAGACTCTTTGTATTGGATAGGTAAGTCCTTTGTTGGTCATGTATTGTATGTCTTATTAATGAATATAAGAGTGCAATTGTTTGAAGTCCTAGAGGTTGACCTCTCTAGGCAAGTGGACTGACACACTTATAGTTTGAAGTGTGGAACCACTCTAAATAGCTTGTCTAATTGGTGCATGTTCAATCTCTCTTATCCTTGCTATGCTTGATTTAGTAGCACTCAAATTACCTATTTAGCAACCTTATCTTGTCATATATTTTGAAGGTTTAATGAATTTTGTGTAAGTGCTTTCAGCTCTATTCACCCCCCCTCTAGAGCATCTAATCACCCATCTAGGATCCAACATTATTCAATCTTGAAGAAGAAGAACAACAACTCCACCTTCAATCAAAGTAGCTTGCTTCATCTTTGCTTCATGGAGAAAAGGGTAGGGAATATGGAGTGGATGAGAACTTTACAAGCATAAGGAAATAGCTCTCTTACAACAGACCTATGTCACTCATATTCACAAAATGAAGTGTAAACTAGAGAGAGAAAGGGGCTCAAGGAGTTGCATCACACTCAACTATAGCAAGGACTTAGAATAAAATGAATGAGTAAACTTGGAATGAACTCCAAAGCATCCCATTTATAGCTGGGGGTGTTCCCCTGAGTGTGGGATCACTTAAGGTCAAAATACGGTCGTTTTCAAAGATGCAACAGATCTAATTTTTCCAACGGTTATAATCACTTGTTCTGCATTTTTTGTATAATACATTCGATCGAGTTTCAATAAATGTAACTCGATCAATCCACTAAATGACAAAGCCAATTTTTCAAACTATCAGTCGAGTTTGTTCTGGGAAACTCGATCGATGAGCTAAAATTAGGTTTGCTCAGTGAGTCGGTCGGTCGAGTTCTGTGAGTGTGCAACTCGACCGATGGGTCATCTTTAGAAAATCCATCATAGGATCGTCGAGTTTCGAACTCAACCGATGAACAACCTGTGACAAATTTTCTAAATTGACCATTTGAGTGATTAAACCATGAAATTAAGTGTCCCTGGTTTTTTCTCGTCTTAGTTACAAGTCATATCATCAATACAAGTGATTACAAAAATCATCTAAGATCATTTGGAGTGATTTCCCAAATTGCACACTTGCATTGCATTTGACTTGAACTTGAACAAGCTAGGGCTTGTGTAATTTGATCATTTTCATGTACCTAAAATCTGAAATCAATCTTGAACAAACATACTAGATGCATAGGAATGGAATGGTTAAGTCATTATCAAAATATGGTCAATGTATAACTCTCAACTCAACATTCTCCCCCTTTTTGACAATGACAAACCATTCCTCAATCATATTGAAAATGATATTGAAGTTATACCTTTGCCTTGTGAATTGTAAGGGGATTCAAGATTTGAACAATGTAAATTGCTCCCCCTCAATATATGCTTACTTGTACCTGCATAGTTAGTCTATCTACACAAAACAATATAACACATATGTACTATATGGTCCTTTAGAAAGTCACATGATAAAGCATATAATGAACAAGAAAAGGATCACATAGGCAATAAAAGCAATATGGTTGAGCTTCAAACATTGAACTTTTCTCCCCCTTTTGACATTATCGAAAAAGAAGGGGGTACATGAGCATAGAAACAAGTCTTCTCCAAGCACAACCAAAGCATACATCCATAACATACAAACTCAAAGCATACATCAAATAGAGATGAGAGAAACAAACAATCTAAGGCATAATCAAAATATGGTAAAACATGGCACTAACTCATTAGATATAGTAAATCAAAGAGTAAGTGTGCATAGAATTAAGATTACAACCCAGAAAGAAAGTTCTCAGAAAGAAAAAAAAAATAGCTACAAGCCAAAACGATGAAAGCTAGATGATAAAATGGTACAACTAAGAACATGTTCCCAGATGTTTCTAATATAAAATAGCCTTAAAAGATATATATGATCAACATCTAGACTAAAAACTAAGACAACTAAACATCTAAGTTATCTATGTCCACAACATCATCATCCTCAACATCAGAAGCATCATGCTTGTAGTCATCATCGCCTTCATCATCGAAGGTACCGGCAAAACCATCAGAGCCATCATCATCAGATGCCTCACCATCATCCTCATCATCACTAGCAGCCCCCTCGTCAACACCAGCCGCCTCATCAACCTAGTCTGGCATCTCCTCATCAGTAAGAGAACCAAAACCTTGACCAGACCAACATGCATTATGCTCATCCCAAGACATACCAAGAGCGTGGAGCTCATTGGCCTGTGGGAAGGAGAAGAGCTACCGAGCCTGGCAAGCGGAGTGGCCAAGGGGCCAATAGTCAGAGGCAACACACCAGGGGTAGATCCATCAACAGCAGAGGGTGTAGCAGCGGAAGATGCATGTGGAGGGGCAGGGTAAAAGTGATCATATGCATAGGATGCATAGTCACCTCCTGGGTAGGGTTGGTAGGTTGGGTAGGGGTGTGCACATGACATGTTCATGTTCATGTTGGACATGATGGAACAAAGGCCCTGACGTATGTGCTCCTGAACCTAAAAGTTATATGCATGTTGATGCATCATGTAGCCCATAAGGGTTTCATTGGATACATGGAACGAGGCACGGGAAGGTCAAGAAGGCTGAGGTGGTGGAGGTGCTCGGGTAGAGGCAGAGGTAGAGGCGTCAGGTGTGGTAGATGATATGATAGGCACAAGCTTCTAAAAAGTGGTCTCACTGATGCAAACTCCTTTCTGGGCAGGTTTGTAATGAAGGTCATGGAAAAGAGATTTACCAGTGGTAAGCTAGAGCAGACCACAAATTAGGGCTGGTTAGGGTGGGTGGGTGCCATGGGTGTTCTTGCATGAGTCAAAGTAGGTCATATGATGGAGAACATATCTTGACCACTTGACTCCGATGTTCTTCAAGAGATAATACATGATCACCGCAGTATGTTCTATAATCTCAGTTTAATTTTTCTTCGGGTGAATATTGCAGTTAACAACTAGGGCGAGGATGCGTCTCTTGAGGTCCAAGGAAGAGGAGGGAAGGGTGCACTTATTCCTATACGGTAATTAAGTCTTCTTCAAGAACTTATGAATATCAGGGAGAGTAAGAGCATATTGCTTGTAGAAGACCTCAAACTCAACTAAGTCAAAGTACTCTGGGTAGTCCTTACGCCAGGTGTCAGTCACTTCGGTACATGAAAAGAAGATGTTCAGAGTATCCTCAGAGACTTGAAATCTATTCCCGGTTATCATGGATGTGAGGAGTATTTGATTATCAGGCAGGGGTACGAGGGTGTCGTAATTCCAACACAAGTTAGCGTAGAATTCATGAACCGCTTTTGTGCTAGTGATGGAATTTTGTAGCACACACATTCAACACCCAAGGCAGAGAGATGGTGATCATGAAGTAACTATGCTACTTGATCTATGACCTCTTGTCTTCGTGGTTTAGGCTCAAATAGGGAACGAAAAGGGAAAGGGTTCCGGGGAAGGAGCTCCTTACACCTATTTAGAGCCTCATTTGAGACAAAGAAAGTGTCATCAAACAGAATCAAGCGGGAGTTGGATGAAGATGAAGGTGCATTAGCTAGGGCAGCCCTCTTCCTCCTATTGGATGCCATAGAGACGAAAAGGAGAGGAAGGAGAGAGAAAAAGCTAAAGACTCACCACCAAAACTCATCCACATACCTAGGTTAATAAGGGGGAAGGTCAAAGGAGGTCAAGCTAGGTCAAACTAGGGCAAGGGAGAGGAAGGTTAGGGCTAGAGTAGAGAGCTTAGGGGGGCTGGAGGTCGGATCGGTCGAATTTTCTCTAGTTGAGAGGGAGATTAGTCGGTCAAACCTATCTTAAATTTGCTCTAGCCCGACTATCGGTTGAGTTTTGTGAACTCAGAAAATCGACCAATATGCTCTTTTAAAAAATCTCTCATCCTCCGATCGGTCGAGTTGGCAACTCGACCGATGGTCAACATGACCTAAACTTATAAAACTAGTCGTTAGCGTGCTAATTAAATTTATTTTTCAAGTCCATCATGTATTTTGAACATACTTAGGCATATACCACTCATAATTGGGTACTATTTTGCGGTGAAACATGCGTTTGTAAGAAATACCCGAAAACAAGAGAAAAAAAAGCCAAAATGAACATGAAAATTTGATTTTAAGCATGTCAGTAAGAAATGGTGATCAAAACAGAGGCAAAACATATAGGATAGATGATAACTAGCTAGAAGGCAAATTAGATTCATTCAAAGCAGCTATGAGCAGCTTAGATCTAATAAAATTAAATTTCTCTCTAGCTAAGGATTTAGTGAAAATGTCCACCAACTGATTTTCCGTATCTACATGAATGATATAGATATCCTTCTTGGCAATGTGATCACAAAAGAAATGATGGCGAACCTCTATATGTTTAGCTCTACTATGCAAGATAAGGTTATTTGACAAGTTAATTGCAGTAGTATTATCACAATAGACAGGAGAAGCATCAAAATGAATGTTAAAGTCTTGAAGCATTTGATTCATCCATAGGACATGGGCACAACAACTTTCGGCTGCAATGTATTCAGCCTCGGTGGTTGATAATGCCATTGTGCTTTGTTTCTTGAAGAACCAAGATACCATGCATGGTCCTAGGAGGAAACAAGTGTCACTTGTGCACTTTCTATCAATCAAGCACCATGTATAATCCACATCACTATAAGAAGTAAGAGTAAAGTCCTTGACTTGGGATACTATAGTCCAAAATTTTAGGTTTTGACTAAGTACCTTAAAATCCTCTTAACAACTATAAGATGTGATTTCTTAGGATTTGATTGAATGCGAGCACACAAGCCAACACTATTTATTATATCAAGTTTATATGAAGTTAAGTAAAATAAACTTCCAATCATACCTCTATAGAGATTCTCATCTACCTTCTCACCTTATACATCTTTTTCAAGTTTGGTGGTGTTTGACATGGGTGTGTCCATTAGCTTGGTATTCTCCATCCTAAAGCATTTGAGTAGTTTACTTGTATACTTGCCTTGGTTGATGAAGTTTTTATCTTTTGTTTGCTTGATTTGAAAGCCGAGGAAGATCGTGAGATCACCCATCATACTCATCTTGAATTTGCTCTGTATAAGATCACTAAATTCTTTGCAAAGATCAATGTTAGTTTCGCCAAAAATGATATAATCAACATATATTTGTATGATGAGAAAATTGTTAGAAGTGTGCTTTAGAAATAAGGTAGAATCCACTTTGCCCATCATATACCCATGATCTAACAAAAAATTCTTTGATTTCTCATACCAAGATCTATGTGCTTGTTTGAGTCCATAGAAAGCTTTTTGCAACAAATAAACATGGTTACGTAAACTTTCATGTTCAAAGCCAGGGCGTTGTGCAACGTACACTTCTTACTCAATTGTACCATTCAAAAATGCACTTTTAACATCCTATTGATACAGAAGGAAGTTTTTATAACTAGCAAAGACAAGCAACATATGAACGGACTCAAGTCTACCTACAGGTGTATATGTTTCATCAAAATCTATACCTTCCTGTTGATTATAGCTTTGAGCCACTAACCTTACTTTGATCCTTACCACTTTGCCGCTTTCATCAAGCTTGTTGTGGTAGACCCATTTGGTACCAATGATCTTTCTATCACTTGGTCTCGGTAATAGGGTCCAAACTTTGTTCTTTTCAAATTGCTCCAACTCTTCTTGCATAGTTAGGATCCACTCATTATCCCCAAGAGCTTCCTTGACGTTCTTTGGATTGAGTTGTGAGATAAAGGTGTTGTTGGCTTGTTCTTTGTTGAATGCAGCTCTCATCTTTACTCTTTCAAATGGATCACCTAAAATAAGCTCTTTTGGATGATTCTTTGCAATCCAGGGGGTTGGATTCTTCTTCTCTTCATCTTTATCTTCTTCTTGAGTAACCACCTCTTTTCCCTTTTGGGTGATGTTGAGCTCTTTTAGGATAGGAATCACTTCACCTACAACGTCATCATTTGGAACAATATCTTCAAAAATAGAGAGGTTAGTCTCAATAAACTTAACATTTATGGATTCTTCTACTTTAGCAAGATCAACATTAAATACTCTATAAGCCTTGCTAGTAGTGCTATAGCCAAGAAAGAAAGCCTTGTAAGATTTTGGATCAAACTTGTCGAGATAATCTTTTATATTCAAAACAAAACAAGGACATCTGAAAATATGAAAATACTTGATAGAAGGCTTCCTACCATGCCATAGATCATAGGGGGTTTTCTTCAAAGAAGGATGAGTAAAAATCCGATTTTGCACAAGGTACTACCAACTTTAGCCCAAAATTTCTTTGAAGTATCATACTCTAGAAGCATGGTCCTAGAAATCTTCTATAAAGACCTATTCTTCCTCTCTACAACTCCATTTTTTTTAGGTGTTTGAGGTGAAGAGAACATGTGTGCATAATCAGTTTCTTCACAAAAAGTTCAAAAATCTCATTTTCAAATTCTCCCCCACGATCAGTATGGATGGAAATGATGTAGCACGAAGCTTCATTCTCAACTCCTTTATAAAAGCTCGAGAAAACATCAAGTGTATCACTCTTAGAAACAAGAAAGAAGGTCTAAGTATATCTAGAGAAATGATCGACAATAACAAGACAATACTTAGAACCACGAAGCGTTTGAGTTCTCATTGGTCCAAATAGATCAATGTGAAGAAGCTCAAGAGATCTCTTGGTACTAAGGACTCCTTTGGATTTGAAGGAGGACTTGGTTTTCTTTCCTTGGGTACAAGGTTGGCTTTCCTCATCCTTTTCAAAATCCGATTTGGGAAGTCCCTTGACCAAGTCCTTTTTGCTCAACTTCTTCAACAGATGCATATTTACATGACCAAGCCGATGGTGCCAAAGAGAAATATCATTCGAGTTGACTACTAGGCATCTACCAATAATAGTCTTAATAGAGTCAAGAACAATAACATAAACATTACCATTTCTAGTTCCCTTATGTATAACTTGGTAGGTGAGGGAATCTAGAATCAATCATTCAAAGGAAGTAAATAACACAAGGTAACCATTGTCACATAATTGACTAACACTAATTAAATTGTGATGTAGGACATCCAAAAAGAGAACATTCTTGATACACAAGGATTCACCTACATCACCCTTACCTTTGACTTTACCTTTCTTCTTGTCCCCAAAGGTGACCGAAGCTCCTTTATTTTTGGTGAAGTTGTTGAATTAGCTTATATCACCTATCATATGCTTTGTGTAGACACTATCAATAATCTATATTTCTTTTTCCTCCAAGAAAGGCGAATGTCAGTTACCAACTCAAACTTTGAGATCTAGAGTTAGCTTGGGGACCCATTTCATCTTTGGGTTGGTCCCCTTAGGCTTGTAAGGACAATAAGTAGAATAATGATCATCACCTTTGCAATAAGAACAAACCATATTATTATTAGTGCCGGAAGACTCTCCTACAAATAAAAAGGTCTCATTTCTCTTTTTCTTACCTTTGGCTTTGATCTTGCCCTTTGGTGCTCCCCCTATAAATCCCAAACCACTAGTACCACTTTGTTTGGTAGAATGGTCAATGATTTTATTTAGAGAGTTTCTTCCCTTTGAAGAATTTCTATAGGGATGCTCTCAATCTATGGTTATCATCATTTAGAGAAATAATGGTAGAATATAAGCTAGCTATGTCATCCCTAGCATGAACAAGATTGGCCTGAAGATAGAGGGCTTTAGTTAAATATGAACCCTTCTCAAGGGAAATGGAAGTAGCATTAGCACTAGGCAATATAGGTCTAGAAGATAAATCATTAACTTGACCAAGCAACCTAGCATTTTCAGATTTGAGCATTTGGATTTCTTTAAGATAGACATCTCTTTCATCTCTACGAGCATCAATAAGAAGCCTAAATTCAACATTTTCAGTTTTAATCATTTCAAGCTCTTTTAGGAAATTTTGGTTTTCTTCCTTAAGATTTTCAATGTTCTTAAGGTAGATACCATTCTCAACTTCAACTCCATTGTATTGGAGCTCAAGATCAATGTATTTCCCTTGCAAATTATCAATACTCTTAAGATTAGTTTTCTCATTCAGCTCAAGGATTTTAAGTTTAGCATATTGATCATCAATGATTTTCCTAACCGTTTTCTTTTAGATTTACATTTAGCAAAAGATGAATGAGTAGAGATAAGCATGTCAATAATAGTTTCCTTATATAACTCATGAAAACTTACCTCAATTACCTCACTAATTTCTTCACTATTAGAGGCCATGAGTGCAAGGTGGCACTCTCCATCTTCTTCAGAGCTTGAGCTGCTTGAAGATGAAGCTTCCCAAGCTGCATGAGCTGCATTCTTGTGTCTCTTCTCCTTCCTCTTGTACTTTCTCTCCTTCTTGTACTCCTCTTCCTTCTTTGAGCTGCCCTTGTGGTGTGACTTTCTTGACTTGGTACATTCACTCTTGTAGTGCCCCTTTTGTCCACACTTGTAGCATCTAGGAGTAGAGGAGGAGGAGGCTTGCTTTTCTTTGAAGTCTTTGCCCTTGATGTAATTGGCTTCATGCTCACTTGGGCCATCATCTTCACTAGAGGAGGAAGGAGAAGTTTGATAAGAAAGTTGTTGTTGAAGGATGACCGCCTCCATTTCTGCTTTGAAAGAACTATATTTGATCTTCTTGGATTCCTTTTCTTCTTACTTGGCTTCTTCTTCTTCTTGTTAGTCAAGCCTTGGCTCATGTGCTTGGAGGTTGCCAATGAGCTCTTTGGTTAGGATGTCATCAAGGCTCCTCACACTTCAATGGAGGTGACCTTTGACTCCCATCTCTTTGGTAGTGTCCTCAAGATCTTGGAGTTCATTACACCTCTATCCAAAGTATTTCCCAATGCAACCAGCCCATTGATGATGTCATTGAGTCTTGAGTATATCTATGCAATCCCTTCTTTCTTACCCATATTGAAGTTCTGTAGAAGGTTGTTCAACATGTAGATCTTGGCCTCCTTGACTTGCTTTGTGCCTTCATAGGTGATGCACAATTTGTCCCAAATCTCATAGGTGATGCCCCAAGATGAGCTCTGGTTGAACTCCATTAGGGTAAAGGTTGTATAAAGGATGCTTATGTCTTTGGCATTGAGTTGGGCTTCTTTGAGTGAAACTTCACTCCATGTTGCAACATATCTGGTTGGCTCCTTGTAAGGTGTGGCCATCACCTTCCACATGTCAAAGTTCATGTCTTGAATGTAGAATTGCATACGTCACTTCCAATAGAGGAAGTTGGTGCCATCAAAGATTAGAGGACGCATGGAGAAGCCTCCCTCTAGGTTGAGAGAACCAAGTAGGTTGTTTCCCATCTTCTCGTCTCATGGGAGATTGTTGGAGAAGATTCTTAGCTTTGATACCGCTTGTTGGATCTAGGGCTCTAGAAAGGGGGTGAATAGAGATTCAAAAATTCTCACAAGATAGATTAGACGTTAAAATTATATCAAATTAAAACCAATAGCTTAAGTGAAATCTGAAGTCCTAACTAACAAGCAATAGAAAGGATGAGAGGAATTGATAACAAGCACTTGACAAGGTCATGTCGAGTGGTTCCACTCTCCAAACTAGGAAAGAGTCAGTCCACTACCTAGAGAAGTCAGCCTCTAGGACTTTGCAAGTACTTTTCTCTATATATTCACTAATAAGAGTTACAACACAAGACCACCAAAGGACTTACCCATCCAAGCGCCAAGAGTCTTCCACCTTACCAAGGACTTAGCCACTTTGTCATGAGTCTTCAACCTTCTTCAAGGTTTTACCCATCCTTGCACAAGTCTTTCGCCTTCAAGGATTTTTTTACTCTTCTTGGATCTTCATCCTTTGTCTTCTCCTTCACATGCAGAAGATCTTCACCTCTTCTTCAACCTTGAATAAGAACAACAACAACTCCACCTTCACTCAGAGTAGCTTGCTTCACCTTTGATTCATGGAGAAAAGGGTAGGGAAGATGGAGTAGATGAGAGCTTTACAAGCACAAGGAAGTAGCTCTCTTACAACAAGCCTATCTCACTCATAATCATGAAATGAAGTGTAAACTAGAGAGAAAAAGGGGCTCAAGGAGTTGCAACACACTCAACTATAGCAAGGACTTAGAATAGCATGAATGAGCAAACTTGAAATGAACTCCAAGGGGTCCTATTTATAGATGGGGGTGTTCCCTTGAGTGTGGGATCACTTAGGGTCACAATATAGCCGTTTCCAAGATGCAAAAGATCTATTTTCACCCAAAATAGCTCGCCAATGGTTATAATCACTTTTTCTGTATTTTCCATACAGTACATTTGATCGAGTTTCAATAAAGGTAACTCGACCGATCCACTAAATGACAAAGCCAATTTTCAAAATATTGATCGAGTTTGTTCTGGGAAACTCGACCGATGAGCTAAAATTAGTTTTGCTCAGTGAGTCAGTCGGTCGAGTTCTGTGAGTGTGCAACTCGACCAATGGGTCATCTTCAGAAAATCTATCATATGATCACTCGAGTTTCTAACTCAATCGATGAACAGCCTGTGACAAATTTTCTAGATTGACATTTGAGTGATTAAACCATGGAATTAAGTGTTATTGATTTTCTCATCTTAGTTGCAAGCCATATCATCAATACAAGTGATTACAAAAATCATCTAAGGTCATTTGGAGTAATTTTCCAAATTGCACACTTGCATTGCATTTGACTTGAACTTGAACAAGCTAGGGCTTGTGTAATCTGATCCTTTTCATGTACCTAAAACCTGAAATAAATCTTGAACAAACATATTAGATACATAGGAATTGAATGGTTAAGTCATAATCAAAATATGGGCAATGTATAACTCTCAAGTCAATAGTATGAGTATATGGAGTAGAGATGTTTCCAGATAAGATAGCTTATCAGACAAAATGACAATCCACTTAAATATGCTTGGTGTGCTCATGAAATGTTGGATTGTTGGCAACGAATATAGCACTTTGTTGTCACAATACATAGGAATAAGATCATGATCAGAATTGTCATACTCCTTCAGAATACCACAGACCCACAAAAATCACAAGTAGTATGAGTCATAGCTCTATACTCAGCTTTAACACTAGAACGAGCAATGATAATTTGTTTCTTAATGCATTAGGTAACAAGATTACCTCCCATAAAGGTACAATAACCAGATGTAGATTTATGATTTATCTTGTTGCCTGCATAATCAAAATCAGAATATTCAGTGATTTTACAATGCCCATGTCTCTTGTAGAATAAGCCTTTTCTTGGAGATTTTTTTGGATTTTTTAGAATATGACACACAACATCCCAGTGGCATTGTCTGGATTTATCTAGATATCAAATGACTTATCCAACTACAGAAGATATATAAGCCCTTGTAACAGTCATATATATAAGTTTACCAACTAATCTATGATATTGTTGGTTATCTGAGTATGGAGGAGAAGAATCATCATCCCAATTGGTATTATGATCTAAGGAAGTAGTAGTCTGGCTCCAATCATGCTTGTTTCCGATAAAAGATCCAAAACATATTTCCTTTATGATAAACAAATACATGAAGAAGAGTGAGAAACTTCAATACCCAAAAAATATCTCAATTTTCCTAGGTCTTTAGTGATAAAGCATTTCTCCAGGTAGTCTTTGGTAGTCTAGATGCCTTATTGATCACCCCTAGATAAGATGATATCATAAACATAGACAATGAGAATTTCAAGACCAGAGGAAGTTTTCTTAATAAAAACCAAGTGATCATAATGAGAGCGGCGAAAGCTACATTTCTGAAGAATGATTAAATTTGTCAAAACAGGCATGTGGATTATATTTTAGTCCATAGATAACTTTGTGTAACCTACATACTTTAGAACACTCTCCTTGAACAACAAATGCATGTGGTTACTCCATATATACCTCCTCGTGTAGGTCACCATATAAGAATGCATTTTTGACATCCAATTGAAACAGAAGCCAATTACACTTCACAACCACAGAGTTAATGACATGGAAAAAGTTTAGATGTACAATAGGAGAGAAAGTCTCAAAACAATCAACTCGATATGTTTGGTACTGCCTTTGGTGACAAGAGGATCCTTCAATCTTTCAATTGTGCCATCCAGCTGATACTTGATGGTAAATATCAAATGGCATCCTGCAGGAGAGAAATTGACAGGAGCATCAACCAAGTCCCATGCATGTCGATCGGTAAGGGCCTGCATTTTAATCTCAATAGCTTGACACCATACATGATGTTGTAAAACATGAGTAGCATGTTGGATCTAAAGGTGATGGGAACTAGAGATGAGGGTTAATAAAGCTAATAAAACTTAAACCAAATTCATTAGACCTTTAAGATATATCACAATATAAGGTGCTAATATGGAATTTGAGTGCAACTAAACATACATAGCAAGGGAGAGAGAGATTGAACAAACACCAAATACACAAGTATCTACAGTGGTTCCAACCTCCAAACTAGGAGATGTACATCCACTCCCCAGAGAGGTCAACCTCAATGATTTTACAACCATTGTATACTTATATTCCATTATAAGGCATATAACAAAACTTTCTTTTTCTGGGCCAAGGACACCCAACATTCACTTTAAGGAGAAGGGAGCATTAACCTACCAAAGGACTTACCTATATAAGAACAAAGAGTCTTGAACCTCACCAAGGACTTACCCGCTTTGCAACGAGTTTTTTGCCTTCATCAAGGACTTACCCACTCTTGCACAAGTCTTCTGCCTTGAAAGAATTACCCATTCTTCATGGATCTTTCGCCTTTAACTTCACCTTCGCCAAGGAGATACTTTCACCAAGGGACTCCTTCCCTTATTCTTCTTCACCTCTCTTAGCTATAGAGAGAATCTTCATCTTCATGGTTGAATGAGAGATTTAAGGGTGGAGGAAGTGAGAGCCTTACAAGATATACATGTAGGACTAGCTCTCTTACAAATCTCCTACTCACTCTAATGGATATAGAAAGTGATTAAGCTTAGAGAGTGGAAGGAGGTGATCAACTATAATATAGAGACCTTCATATTTCTTGACTAACCATGTGATGAAGTCCAATGGGTCCTATATATAGTTTAAGTTGTGTACTAGACAGTAGAGACACTTAGAGTCAAATTCTAACCATTTGGGGTGTTGCAACAAATATAATTTTGAGTTTTGCAACACTCCAATGGTTAGAATCACTTTTTCTACACATTCTCTACAGTGCAGTCAATCAAATTTTAACAAATATAACTCGATCTATTGTAGTATGCGATAAAGTAAATTTGAAGCATTGGTTTATGTTTATCTTGTATGAAACTCATCCGATCACTTAAATAAGTTTTTCCAGTGTAGGGTGTCAATCGAGTTCTATGTATTGGAAACTCGACAAGACCTAGACATTCTCAAAATGCATCCATGGTGTCATTCAAGTTTGTTACAAGAGAAACTTGACTGAATAGGCACTCTATGATGTATTTTGGAAAATGCCATAAAAGTCATTCAATTTTTGAATTAAGTGCTCCTATTTTTTTCTAAGCTTAATTATAAGTCATACAATCCTTACAAAGGATATACCACATGATTCTAATGGATATACATTCCACAAAAGTGGACTTCATTGATTTTGACTTATCTTTTTCCAAGTTAGGATGTGCAAGTTTAGGCATTTGGAGTGTGTCTATACCTAATCTAAATCACTCAAGTAGAAGCATTAGACACAAATAGTTGGAATGGCTAGTCGTCATCAAAACAATAGTTTAGTCAACTAAAATAAGGATTTTAGTCAACATTCTCCCCCTTTTTAAAGATGATAAATCATTCCATAAATATATTGAAAGCATTGAAGTAAAATCATACCTCTTGAGAAACCTAGGGGTTTCAATAAAATTGAGTCCATATGCTCTTCCTCAATTGATGCTCATGGAGTTCTCATACTCCTCCTTGATTGATGTTATTTCTTCTACACAGTTAGCTTTCATAACATTTATAGAGACTCTATGTTCTACTCATATAAGTTCCACATATATGTATTCTCTGCTTTACATATCCCTTTACATAGGATACATCTTCTCCCCCTTTGTCATTTCAAAAGTGAGGGGTGAAAACATAATTTTTTAGTAAAAGGAGATACCACATGTTATAAAGGAGAGTAGAAGAGAAAAACTAGGGGCTTGTCCAAGCAATAAAATTAAAGCATATCAAGACATGCATTTGAACAACCTTAGATCTAATTCTGGCAGATATCAAGGTAAAGCTATGTAAGCAAGGAACTCAAGATAATAGATATGCAATTCAAGGAGAAAACTTGAGTATGTATGAAAATAATATATGCACATAGCAAATAGTTGGATACCACTTATGATAGATATCAAAAGATGAACAAGGCTAGAATTACATGTATATTGACTATTAGTAGAATCTAGGTCCATAACAAAAGATTCACAAGTTAAAGAACAAGCTATGAGTATATGTAGAGATATATCCAAACCAAAAAGATATGCAATTTTAGAAATGAGAAAGGATATAACTCACCAAAAAATATGCATCATTACCACACGATGATTACCACTAAGAATCTCAAGGTTGTATCAAGACATGATATACAACTAGATAAATGTAGCAAGTTAGAGCACAACAGAAGAAATTTAAGACACAATCTGGAGATCCAAAGAGATCATCATCAAAACTGGCATAACAACTCAAGATAGGTGATTTCAAAATAAGAAGATACCAATTAAAGCAATTACAGAGATAGAGTTGTATGCGAGATAGGCAAATTTAAAGCATGGCAATGAGCACATATAAAAGGTACCAAAAGGAGTGTCATATAATAAGGCTATTGGTTGACAAAGTCTAGTTGTGGGAGAAATTATCATCCAAAAAGCCAACTATATATTCTGTACACAATGTTGTCGGTTGATTTTTGGGTTGAACTTCTCGACCGGCAACAACTGTTGGCAACACCCATTGTTGGTGTTGTTAGTCGAGTTTTTAACATGAAAAACTCGACTGAAATTGCTACTGTCCAAAAACATATATATTTCACAAAAACATATATAGAATCATGCTAAAAATATAGCCAATATCCAACCATGTATGAGCAATTAGTAATGCACTATGAAAGAATCAGGAATAGCTCTTGAGCAAAAAAAGTGACGAGAATCACAATATACCACTTTTGACTCAAAAATCATATGTATTGTGCATACTAACTTGGCAAAAGTAAACAATGATTGGATATGATAAAGAATAACATTACCTCTATTCTTAATAATTCTTTTCCACTTGTTGCCACTCCTACACATCTCACCTTTCTTCCTTCATGTGGATTGAGAAGTTAATTCAGAAATCAATAGCTCATGCCAATCCAATTTCAAATGACCTACAAGAAGAAGGATGAAATGGTCCCCGATCGTATTTTTGGGCCCGGAGGGTTTAGCTTATCAGCCCAAGTCCTATTGATCTTGGGTGCTTTCCTAAAGGGGAAATATGTGGAATGGTGACCAATTTCATTATAATAATTACATGATCTCCTATCCTTGGAACTATAGGATTCTTCATTGAAAATTAAAGGTCCTTTATCTTTGTTGTCCCTTTGTCTACTACCAAGTTTAAAACCATATCTATCCATTTGTTTGATAGTATGGTCTAGGATTTGATTAATATTCTTTTATCATCTAAGAATATTTACATAGAGGATCTCAAACTATGACTTTCATGCATAAGAGAAGTAATAGTAGAAGATAATTGATTGCAATCATCTCTAGCATGCAAAAGATTCGTTTCTAAGCAAAGAGATTTGATAGTATAATAATATTTATCAATATGATTAGCATGACAACCCAAACGGTCATCTCAACACTTGAGACGCTTGTCTGGCTGCCCAAACGGCCGTCTCAACACTTGAGATGGTCGTTTGACAGTCCCGTCAGCCAATCTATCATTATGTTGTGTGAATTGAATACCTAATGCTTTAGTGATCAATCCAACCATCATTCAAGATAAACTCCTCTTCTAGATGATTTACTGTGTGTGTGACCCTATAGGCCCCATATCACATCGGTAGTGAAACTCCATCACTAGCTTATGACATCACAAACATGGAGCGATGCCTAGTCGCACATTAGTGCTACCCAAGTAAATGGAAAGTTGGAGAACAACTTAAACCTACAACATGTGTAAGGTGTTGCAATGATTGTATAATTCCTTTGTCACTGATATCCATATGAACTCGAGGCATGTAATTGTCATCCTCTGAACATTCAATCAATGTTCCTTGAACCAAGAGAAGATTGTCTGAGATAATGTGACCTCAATATCATATATTGATTCACATGTGCATACACATGTATTTATCAGTATCACTTATCAAGTGGCCATGATATCATACTCTAGTAGGATGGACAAATCCCATATCTATCACTCACAATCTATCCCCATGTGTCAGCTCCACCCAATCATCACCTTTATAACAACCCATGTTTCAGATTTGCGTTTGATGATGTCAAAGCGTACCCAACTACATGTGATGAGTGTAGTCATTTTAGTTCTAAGAATCACAATCACCACCTTCACTACAAGAGATAACTAAGACCATCAAATATGGTTTCCATGTGTCACTCTCAAGGTGGGTCTGCCCGATTCACTGTTCCCCTAACATGTATCTATGTGCTTGGTTTGATATTTTCATATCATGACTAATGAGATTTTGTCATCAACCCACACTCTAGTCTTTGGTGTTAATGATGTCTATCTACCTTGCACAATAACAACCGACAAGGGACATAATAAGAATGTACATACTCTTGACACTCGTATGATTTCATCCTCCAAGGCTAATACTTGAAGACATACCTCATTGAGTATTGCCATTCTTTAGACATTTATAATGTTTCCTCATCATCTGATTACTGAATGAAACATAATGAATTGGAATCTTTCCTTTATTACATTATTATTAATCATTTTTTTTGTATGCCATGTCAACATCATATGATTGGCTCTACGGGCATACTTCACCAACATGTTTTACATACATTTACGCATATAAGTGTACATAATGGATAATATAATCCATATCATACTTTTGTTTATAAAACACAAACTATATGTATAAGAATTCTAAATAAATATCTTATATGAATTGGGACCCAAAATAATGGAGATGATCACTATAAATATAAATGACAAAATTTGAATATTTTCTACTTGATTTTTGTATAATAAGAATAAGTCATATAAATATACACACACATATATCCAAATTTCTTTTTTATTATCTCAAATAATGTTCTATTAAATAAGATAAATATTTTATATATGATATGTTAATATCTCTAACACTTTAATATCTCAAGACAAAACCAAAATAAAATATTAAAAATCCTAGGACTTGGCTATAATTAGAAGAAATTTTCTACCAGTTACTCCATTTAGCGACAATAAAGTGTTTCTAGAATATTATAAACTAATGCTCTATGATAATTTTTTTGATGATATCTTGTTATTTGAATTGATATATGACATACACACATATGTTAATCTCGCTATGATTCACCCCTCAACATGCAAGTCAGTCACCCCCTAGGTGGTTACAAAAAAACTTCAATAAGGAGGATAAACTTGTAAGGAAAAGCATCATCAATTCTGTCTTTCCTCTTTGATACATTTGGGTTATTATTTATGATGTGATTTATCTTATTTGGTGTTCTTAACATGTAGATAATAGGAACCTTATAGTGTTATCATGTATATTCCTTGATTTATTGTTGATCAACAAATATCATCATCTATAAGGATTGGAAATTCATCTGTTGCCTACACTTCATGAAGAATTGTTTGTGATTTCAACATCTACGTGGATATAAAAATAGCTCATAAATAAAAATATAATAAATACACTTGAAAGTAAAAATAAAATAGAAGTTTTACACCCTTTATTTTATTAAAAAAGAGAATCATTATAGTTTTCATCAAAATGAATCAAATTCTAATACATATTTTTGTTAACCGATCAAAGTTAGGGAAGTGAGATGATTTTCAATGTTGGTTTTTTGAGAAGGCTCTATAATCATTTATATGTTACTTATGTTTACAAAATTACTACGATATTGTTTTCCTATTGACGTAGTCATATACAAAATATCAAAGTGCAAAAAAATGTAAATGGAAACTTTGCATATTATAAAATTTTAAAATTAATGAAATGGGTTTAAATTTAAGATAATAGCATGTATAATTTGACTTGTTATTGTTAATACTAAATATATAAAGTGAGTTATATATAGACATCATATAGGGATTATAAACTTGTACAATGAGTTAAATTTATAGTGTCTTATTTTTTTGAATCAATCAGGATACAATTACATATACATGCTTTCACATTTTACTAAGGTGATGCAATGGGTTTGGGCTATTATGTATTAGTATCTATGTTTATAACTAGTATGTACCCCTACAAAGTATGTATAATTTTTGTTAAATATTTTTATTTTATTTTAATGATATGAAAAGAACAACATTAGACCGAATAGGAAAAGATATAATTCATTACATATTTTTAGCATTTCAAATGATGTTAAATAAAATAACCTAACAATCATATACTATAAAAAAATCATATGTTCTTTATCTTATTAAGTTTCATTTGTCATTTCTACCTAATGAAGAACAACTTTAAGCTAATATATTATTATTTGTTATGTGATTAGTTAGTTGAAAATTATAGCTGACTTAATTTTATAGAGTTCAAGGTATTTATTACTGATACAAAAAAAAGAAATTACAATTTGTTATTGAGTATAAATATGCCTTATTGCAAATATACATATTTGACTAGAAAATATTTACAATATGTGCACAAATTTCAAATTTTATCAAGTTATTGCATGAGTAAAATCTTACTTATAATCCATGACCATAGATTATTTTTTAGGTTAATAAGTCACCTATAAAAGTGTTGGGATATTGAATCTTAGATTCAATTTTAGGATTAGAATGGTAATAATAAAATGGTAAAATAAATAAATAAAGAAGGGTTTGTCAAATATTATTTTTACATAAAATCATTATGTTTTATTACATACAATAACAAATTAGAAATCCCCTAGATTTATCCTTAATGCAAATTCTGTAACGACTATCAATCATCATTGCTATAGAACATGACCAATTGTTCAAACCATTCAAGTAATTTATTCAAAGAAGGGATATAGCTCATGTGTTCTAGACATGGTGTACCTTATGACTATGCTTTTAAGTAAGGAATATTCATGTTTTATAATGGAAACATGAGTTGTCTTTATGACTTCATGATTATACTTTGTATTTGAATGAAAAATGTTATACCATGATGGGTTGGGTTTATAAGTTCCACCAAAAGAAATTATATTAGTATAAATAAAATAGTTATAAAGTTAAATGTTTGTTTGTTGAACAAATATGGATTGACATTGCAAAAATACAAGGGTCTGTATGTGAAAACAATATTTTGGCAATTAAAATGTAATCTAAATCTAAGGTTTTAAGATATACTAAGAAGTGGTGTATTTGGTATCTGGTAACTTTGTGTAAGAATAAAAGATATGAATCGCATATATGATTGTTAAACAAACACATGATGTTAACCACCCTTTGTCTGTACTGGTGATATAAAAATCATTATAAGTTACATATGAAAGTAATATATTATTAAGTAACATCACAAGATAAGACAAATTTATACAATCCAGTCAGCCAATTCCCAAAAGTGTATTTGGTCATTATTATTATCTTACCACAGAGAAACATGAAGATATATACCATCTTTGGTATACTATTTCCTCTATGCAAAGTAGGCATGAACTTGAAGTTTCACTTCTTATGATGCAAACTTACATAGTTCATTTGATAATGACACGTTGTAAGACTGGACATAGTAAATTTTTGTGTGTGAATGCAGGACCATGATAGTTATGAGTGTAAATATACACATGACCATAGAGTGAATGTATTTTTGGATATATATATATATACATATATTCATTTTTAGATATTTTCCATGTAGGATGAATAATAAAGTAAAATAGATGAACAATCACTCATACATGTATGAATACACTTCCAATTTTAATTATTACAAGTTTACCTTGATGTAATTAGAAATTATAATCACATAAAACCTTAATTATTTGCAACAAAATGATTAAGATGTCTTAACATATAATGATTAGATCTAATGCAGGATTTTTTTTAAAATTTTGTATGAAAGAAGTAGTCAATTGAATTGATCCTCATACCATTTGTAAAATTGATGTAATTAAAATGAAATTGTTCAACTAAAGTTATACATTTACATAAGTATGTTTTTTCTTAGTTTGTTCAAACTTGAAAAAAAAAATCATATTTCATGTACTTAAGTACTCCAAGAAAATATGTTTTCTTCAAAAGATAGGATATCATAAAAGTTCTTTTCTACTAATAAAATTATGCACAATATACCAATTATCTATTATCCTGATAAAATAAAGACTCCTCATCAAATAATAGACATACGATCAACTTCAGACACACATTTCAATATGGAGCCCTTGAAACTATGTTTCCAATGAGTCTGATAAAGTATATAGATAAACACTCATAAATAGAGATTATAGAAAACAAAATATGGATAGAGACTCTTAATCAAAAGATGAAAGAGATCTATATAAAAACTTAATATTTGTCTCAAGCAACATGAGGGTAACCCATAATCACTTAAAGAGAAGATGGAGAATGAGATCGAGGGAAATAACTTAGTAGAGTATAAAATAATATGATTTACATAAATGCCATAAAAGGTAAAGTATAAAAGTTCATGTGCAAAGCACGTGCAAAAAACTAGTAGGCTACTAAAAGTAACCTTGAAGGTTCATTTAGCTGGACTCATATGTAGGGAGAATCTTTGTAGTCATTGAAACATCTTCTTGGGATTGGTGATATGGTCTTCCAGACTATTAGATTTGGAAATCATATTGTCCACATAAAGATCCACCTCCTTGTGCATCATGTTGTGAAAGAGGGATATTTTTGCCCTTTGATATGTAGCTCTAACATTCTTCAGACCAGACTCTATGACCCAATATTATAATACTCCCCATTCCGTGATGAAGGATGTCTACTATTTATCTTACTTGGTCTTCTTAATTTGATTATAGCTGAAAAACTCATCCATGAAACTAAGTAGTGCATGTCTGATTGTGTTGTCAATGAGTACATATATGTGTGGAAGTGGGAAATCATCTTTTAGAGATACTTTGTTGAGGTTGCAATAGTCCATGAATATTCACACCTTTCCATCCTTCTTTGGTACTTGTATAATGTTGATGAGTCATTTAGGATAGTTGTCTGGCTCTATGAAACCAACACTATGCTACTTCTAAATTCCTCCATGAACTTGAGGCTCCACTCTTGTCACAACAATCTAGCTTGATGGGTAGTCAATGGATCATGATCACCTTGTCCAACCCAGACATGTCAATAGAGATCCATGCAAATACACTGATGTAGTGGAGTGGAATCTCTATCAATTGGTCTTTGATATCTTGTGGTAGATGTGCCCCTATTTTGACTTTGTGTTTCTTGAGTCCTGAAATGAGATTGATTGGCTTTGTATTGTCTTAGATATGAAAAGGTTGATTCTCCTCTACTATACACTCCATAATGGGATGTATTCTTAACTAGACATTTTTGTCTTTGTAGATGTTTGTTACTTTAGTGAAATATCTAGAAAACTCCTGGAGAGTCTGTTCATCTTCAGATATTCTTGGATTTTCTATGTTTCATAATTTTTTGGGATTTTATTAATTTTGCAAACTTTTAGGATGTTACAGGGGGTGACCGGGAATGTGGTAGAGTATGATTGAATAGCCACTCTAGGATCTCCACCATATTGGGGTGTCGTTCCTCCAATGTTTTTTTTTGTGCTTGGAGGGACTTGGTCCTCAAGACATTGCGGTCATTTGCAAACCCATTTTGGGCTTCCTCATTGTTTAGAAAAAGGTGAATGAGGATTTGCAAGCCTTCAACAACCTTTGTATCAAAGTTGGCATTGACACCCCTTACCTCAATCATGTCATAGGCGGTGGCATAGTCATCCCTCATAGCATTACAGTTCTCCTCCATGTCTTTAGGACCTGTATTATTAGAGTCCTCTTGGTTGGGATAGACAGAACAAATCCAGAGGAGATCATAGGTGGCTACCTCAGATGGCACGTCCATCCCTTCTAGTGTTGGTTCAATGTTTTTTACCCCGACAACTATATCATCTTGGTGATGTTTGATGCTTTCATCAGCATCTGGGAGCTCTAGACATGGCTTGTTGACTGTACAAGTAGGCATGAGCTTGATTGCTTCCTTGTTTGGAGGGATGATCTTATATTTAGACTCTTGGTTTTTCTATGTGATCCAGATGGCCTATGTTACATCCCAATGTCACAATTACCATTAATCATGAGATTAGGGCATAAATTGAGGATTTAACGTAATACAAAGATCACCCTTAACTTTTTCTTCTTTTTCAAACTCTTTGTTTTCTTGTATTGAACCACACAAACTAACTTTACAAGGGAGTCTAAACATTGATTTCTCTAATCTGATTTCAATAGTAAAAATGCATGTATGAACATTCATTATGTTTCTCATACTTTTAAGCACATAAGATTTGCTGATTCACATATATTGCTAAAAGAGGAATAATGTTATACATCATCATTTACAACTCTCTCTTATTTCTTTACAAGGACCTAGAGTGACAAGGACCAACTAAACTTAACTATACTCAGACTTAACTCTTGTGGAAGATCTACTCTGATGCAATGATATCTTCAAGTCCATGTGATATCCCTAAAAATTGTGAGTAGAGGGGTCAGCCTACTCGCTCAGTGAATGAGTACTTCAAAGAAATAGTCTAAAGCACTGATATAATTACAAATATACTTTTGAGCAACTGATATCAATTATAACAACAGTAAGCTTTAAAGAGATTGATCATTGACAATCATAAATATGGCAAGATACTCTAGATATCAACAAGAGTAAATCAATATATGAGCATGCTTGATTAATTTCAATGAGAACTAATAATTCAGAAACATACAAAGAATAATTGCTGGGAAATTGTACTCGAATCTTTCTTAGCCTTTCTTACTTATAAGAAACTCTTTAAACCTATGTGAACATATTTTAGCTTATGCCCTGATCATATGCAGTGTACTCTACATATGAAGACTCGTAGCAAACTACGATCTCACCGTACAAGACTTAGCGGACACACCCGGGAATGCTAAGTCTGACTACTCTCAGGTCTGCAACAGGAAAATGGCTCTCTGGCCTCGACACATCTATTATGGTGTAAAAACTGGACTCATCCTCTAACCTAAGCACACAGGCGGAGAGTCAAGCCACCTATATTCTTTTTCTGTACTCTAGTGCCACCAAGATCTCTGGTTGATGTTGGACACTACATTTTGTAATTTAAGGAGACTTCCACTAGGGCTTCATCCTCTGTACCACCTATTTCTATGTTCCGACCATCGTATACTGGACGCACCGCCAGGGTTAGGTCATTTCATCCCTAAGACGTAGACCTCTCATAGGGATTCTACGGTGTTCAGGGCTCTTAAGTCTATTATTTTATTATTCCTAGAAAGCTCTTTCTACATTGTACCTTTCTCTTACTTATACTTGACTCTAGTATCTCTATGGTATCCCATCTACTTATTTGAAGTTTATAACACAACATGTATATCATCCTTAACTTGGCAGAGCAGTATATTCATACATTGTAATATACTGAGAAATCAACATACTATACATGCAGGCAGACTGAAAAACTTAAATAAACATAATGCATGTCCATTTGGCACTTATACACTAAAATCATACAATTAAACATATTAACATACTGATAAGAGCTAATTACTTATCATATGTGTAATCATCATTTTAACCCATAAATTATTTGCACTTTCTTGGAAAACATGCACATCGACCCAAATTATGGGTTGTGCATCTCATACTGAAAACATCGTAATCAAATTCTTAATTCATTGAACACCCTATCCTTAGGGTTTCATTTGCCTCATTCACTTATCACATGGCTCTCCTAAGGATTTAATATGTCATAAATATCCACTATATACAGATTGCTTTAAACAAGTCATATACAATCAACATATGTATGAAATCCTCGAATTGAGCTAAATTAGAGTTTTCCGTGCCATTCATTGAGATATTATGAATCAAGAATAACATTTGCATAAATAGAGTCTATGATGCCAAGAAAAACACTTCAAACTGATTTCATCATATTTATTCACAAATTTCCAACTTTCCACTCATATAGGGCTTCACCCTCTTTAAGAAGATATCAAGCAAACACTATTCACATCACATGAAATCCAAAATAGTATCTTACAATTATATACTATGCATTCAAATAAACAATCATTCATAACCAAGGGGATCCAGATAAACAAATTCTCTATTTAATTATACAGTAATTTCAGTCACAGCAAATTCCCTATATTTCAGTTTACTCTTATAACCTTAGTGAATACTTAGGAAATTCTCATTATGATGTATTGTATACATTTCTAATATGAATTTATCATCTGAAATTCAAACAAATAGAGGAAGAATCCATTTCATATCATTTTGCTACAACTTAGATCAAACAGACAATTCAGGGATTGTAGTCGCATACTAAGCAATTGAAGATTATGGATGATTTAACCAATTTTCGTGCAATATATTGTTTAAAGGAAGTTCCCACTCACCCTAAGATGTAAAACAGCTTAAAATGCAGCTCATCCCTGAAAATCTTGATCTCATATCAGATCCCTAACAATTCACTCGATTCTTCTTTCTTTCAACTCAGAAACCCTAAAATGAGGGATTATGAAGAAAGAGTGAGAAAAGGGGAAGTTTTGATGCCATTTTGGATAAAATCAGAGGAGGGATGGAATCTTGACATGTGAGAGAAGATTCACCATTGAAGTCTATGCAAAGAAGCTAAACTTACATGATTTCATCATTCCTCAGACTGTAAAACCCTAGGTCAGCATCTCCATCACTTTCTCCTCTCAAACCCTAACTCTCCCTCTCTCTCTAGGATTTTGTTTCACTGGATTGAATCACGAATTATGAGAGCTCCTTGTGTGTTAGGTTGACCATACAGAGCAATTGAGCTGCTTTGGTCAATTGCACATTGACCCCTCACTATACTTTCTCTTATTTCAACTGAATTTTCTGTCATAAAAATATTACTGTAATTCGTCTACTGATAAGGTCTAAACGCATCCAAAAATTATGAAAATTTTACATTTTGCTTATGATTGAGTTTAAAATCTCTATTTATAATTTTAGATCATTTGGAATTGTGAATAAATAACTTAAAATAAAACACTACACTGCTAAAAAGCACTCTGTCAGTATTTTGGTCGAAGTATAGTTCTACCGGGAACCACATTCAAAGAACACTAAAATATTCTGAAATTTTTCTCCAATATGAATGATTGAGTTATCCATATCATATCCAAAATTCAATTAAATACAAAATTTTCAGAAAATATGAAAAATCATTTACCACACTTCTATCCTGATCAAATTCCATATTCATGTACTATCAAAACCCTAATTTTTGCCGATTAGGGTTTACATTTCTCAAGCCCTAGTTCTTCAAACTAAAATCATAGTTAGAGTTTATTCTTAGGTTTGAAACATCACAATTAATCTACTATCATTAATCAAGTCTACACGATGTTCAATCTAATCAAGCATGTAATCATTCAGGTAAACCCTAGTTTACCAATTAAGCACAAATGTGGTCATTACAATTCTCACCCCCTTTAAAAGTTTCGTCCCCAAAAAATAAATACGCAAACAAAGTATATTGAAAGTTTATTTTAAGCTTATGAAATCTTACTTGTCATTATATTCTTGTATTTCATACTTGAATTTAGTTTTCAACATTAAGTCCTTCATTTCTTTTCTAATCACAACATGTTTGAAATAGTTCTCAATGACAACAAACAAATTCTCTATGCCACAATCAATCATAGCAGAGAGAGAAACAACCATTTCAATATTTTTTATACTCTTGAGGTGTTACCTCAACATTGATAATCTGATCCAACTATCTCAATTCATACGGCTCAATATGTACTATTGTTATGTATTACCTCTAAGTCACAAAAGAGAGTTCACCATGTTCTTTTGAATTTTACTATTGTGCTACTCAAATAGAAAAATGGTCTTGAGTTGGAAGACTAGATTCAATAGTAATTGTACAATACTACTCACTGCATCCCCATTGCATCATGGATGCATAAGGTGAAGCGTTACCATCACATTCGATATTATTCTCAAGTATGAACCCACACATAATTCAAGGTGTAACCATCGGGTTATAGCATACTAGGGTTTCAACAATAGTAACAGAGTACTCCATGTTTGTATTAGTCATTCAAGGACTATTCATACCCAATTACCGTCACTTAGTTATATTAAAGCTAGGTATAACAAGCTATACCTCATTAGGGTTACATATCAATACAATATGGTTATCATCCCTTCTATTCATATGAGTGAATAGGTAAGACTACCTTATTCAGGGTCACCCTTCATTTGTTCCATCATTATTTAACCCATATCACCATACCACAATTGTACAATACTAAGATAGATTATTGGTATGAATGACTATAACTATCAGACACCATTAATTAACATATTGCTTGCACATGTACACCGAAATCATACGTAGAACCAATTTACATCCCTTAATATACCTCCAACAAATTATACTTCTAAAAATAAATTCACATATTACTAAAAGCCATTGTTTTCTCTTATCTCTCCCCTCATTCACTACTACTTACTTTTTGCTACTTATCCTTCTCATTTTAATCATGTAGATTTAACATTCCTAAAATTGAAACATATAAGGTACAAATAGATTAATCATCATTCTTGCTATCATTGTAAGAATTTATCTCATATTGCACTTCACTCATATTGTATTTCTCCTTTTGTTCAAAACACACTTGTTACATTTCAAGTTTATATCTTACTCTTTGCTCCAAATCATTGCCATATTGTTTATCTACCTTTCAGATTAGCTATCTTTAAACCCTAGATTACTATCAGTGCTAGTTTACTTCTCATAGTGCAAATCTCATGATCTTGTTTTATAGAGATGCTAGTATTCAAGGTCAAATCACTATTGACATCCCTTGAACTACTACAACTCTAAACATTCTAGGTTTGGTCCTTATCAGTAGCATGACGTTATTGTGATGTGACCTTGCTCCCTTAATTTGAAATTCAAACTTTGGATCCCACAAGTTTTACTAAAGTCTTCTTTATCTTATCGATTGAATTTCCTTTCTCTAACTTGGCCATTCAGATAGATTACATTCTCAATTACCCTTCTAGGGTTTCATCATCATATTGTGTGTCATTATTACATTCACTAGATGTCTCTACCATGGTGGTTATGCATCATATATGATTCATTTTCCTATCACTTCATTCCCACATTGCTCTTATTAATGAAGATATGAAATAGAATATGATTCTGAGACTTCAGAATTCTTATCTTCAAACATTCAATAATACATTTCTCATATGTAGGTTTAATTAGTTATCAATAAGGATACTTGACTAATTAGCACTTTCTCGAATCTCACAACCTCTTTCTTTTATAATCTATATTACTCCATTATGTTTCAAACGCTTCTTTACTTTCCATAATCCCCTTACCATATACTACTATTCCACATGTCATCTTTAACTTCTAGTTTTCTCTTATGATCATGTTGCTTCTTTTATGTGTATGATCATGTATACCATGTTGCATATATTTCCTTTTATCCTTCTACTAATGTGAAATTGAAATTCTAAATCAATAATCTCTCTACTAGTATCACCTCATGTTTAATACATTACATATCCTTCATTTTAAATCAAACGGCTCATGCATGGGTGGAACATAGTTTCTCTTTCAATCAAGTTTTTCCTTCTTGAATATAGTCTACATTTGTATGACTTATTCATTTATTTAGCTACACTTTTGTTCTTCTTTTGGAAACTAGTTTGTTGTTTTATAGAGACTTAGAATCTAAAGGCAGTAAGGATGAATGTATTAAACTTATTAATAAAGGTATACATTCCATGCTCTCAATTATATCATAACCCTCATTCCTTAATCAAGCTCATTATTTCCAACATTTCTCTTTGTTTCAACTAAGTTTCTTATCCTAGTCTTATGATTTACATGTTCATTTAATTTTCTTTACTTTTACTCTTCTGAAGACTCTACACTTCTATGTACTTATTTTATACTTAGCTCTTTTCTTCTATTTTCCTTTTGCTTCGGAGTACATAAAAACATTGTACTTGGTTATACAATTCATTCCTCATAATTGATTCTTACTATCTTGGCCCCTTACATACTTTTCTCATATCTTTTCCATATTTCATATTTAGAGTTCATATAATACTAATAATTAAACTTAATCTAAACCATATGTCGTGTTCCTTTATTCCCAATTAAGAGTTTCTCATATGAGGCCCCAAAGTTGGATCTCAGATATCAGTTCCAACTGATTCTTAGTTATCCCAGTCTTTCCCTTATACTTTAAAATCTTAGAGTATATACATTCATACTAGAATTTGGATCTAATCTATCTAGAATTTACTCTTGTTATGTTACTAATAGGAGTCATTAGATCCCAGTAATGCATCCTGCCAACCGGACCAAGCCGAACCTGCAGTCCTGAAGCTAAGAGCTACTCAAGATTACTCAACTCCTATTCATCTCAAATGTGTGGAAGAAAACTTATCCACTTAGGAAATCTCATTCAAAGATCATTTCTAGTCTACTTGATACAAAGAATGTAACCAATAAATGCTACAGCTGCATAGTGTACAATAAATCCTAAAGACCCATATATATTTCAAAATACTGAATATCTGAATTCAAACATATAAGAGCTTTTCTATTAATCTCCAATCAAACAATAATATGAAATGAAAGTTCTATCTCATTTTATATTTATGCTCTTAATTCATGTTACTTATTCTGTTTCTAGCCCTAATATTTCTAGGGTTCCTCTCTAGACCATCCTTCTACTGTATACCTGGCCAAAGTATACATGAAAGAATAGACATAGTAGCTTGATACTGGTTGATCCAAGTACTCAGATACCAGGCCAGGATATACAAATACTCAAATCCCTAGAGCTAACATAATAACATATCCTATCCGCCACACTTATGAATCTAACTTACTAACTTAATGGTCCCTAACAACTCAGCCTAAGCTCTGATACCAAGTTGTTACACCCCGATCTCACAATTACCATTAATCATGAGATTAGGGTATAAATTGAGGATTTAACGTAATACAAAGATCACCCTTAACTTTTTCTTTTTTTTCAAACTCTTTGTTTTCTCACATTGAACCACATAAACTAACTTTATAAGGGAATCTAAACATTGATTTCTCTAATCCGATTTCAACAGTAAAAATGCATGTATGAACTTTCTCATACTTTTAAGTACATAAGATTTGCTGATTCGCATATATTGCTAAAAGAGGAATAATGTTATACATCATCATTTACAACTCTCTCTTATTTCTTTATAAGGACCTAGAGCGACAAGGACCGACTGAACTTAACTATACTCAGACTTAACTCTTGTGGAAGATCTACTCTGATGCAATGATATCTTTAAGTCCATGTGATATCCCCAAAAATTGTGAGTAGAGGGGTGAGCCTACTCGCTCAGTGAATGAGTACTTCAAAGAAATAGTCTAAAGCACTGATATAATTACAGATATACTTTTGAGCAACTGATATCAATTATAATAGCAGTAAGCTTTAAAGAGATTGATCATTGACAATCATATATATGGAAGGATACTCTATCAACAAGAGTAAATTAATTTATGAGCATTCTCGATTAATTTTAATGAGAACTAATAATTTAGAAACATACAAAGAATAATTGTTGGGAAACTGTACTCGAAGCTTTCTTAGCCTTTCTTACTTATAAGAAACTCTTTTAAACCTATATGAACATATTTTAGCTTATGCCATGATCATATGCAGTGTACTCTACATATGAAGACTCGTAGCGAACTACGATCTCACCGTACAAGACTTAGCGGACACAGACGGGAATGCTAAGTCTGACTACTCTCTGGTCTACAACAGGAAAATGGCTCTCTGGCCTCGGCACATCTATTACGCTATAAAAATTGGACTCCTCCTCTAACCTGAGCACATAGGTAGAGAGTCAAGCCACCTATTGGCCTTTTCTGTACTGTAGTGCCACCAGGATCTCTGGTTGATGTTGGACATTACATTATATAAATTAAGGAGACTTCCACTAGGGCTTCATCCTCCGTACCACCTATTGGTACGTTTCGACCCCCGTATACTGGATGCACTTCCAGGGTTAGGTCGTTTCATCCCTAAGGCGCGTGCCTCTCATAGGGATTCTACGATGTTCAAGACTCTTAAGTCTATTATTTTATTATTCCTAGAAATCTCTTTCTACATTGTACCTTCTCTTACTTATACTTGACTCTGGTATCTCTATGGTGTCACGTCTACTTATTTGAAGTTTATAACACAACATGTATATCATCCTTAACTTGGCAAATCAGTATATTCAAACACTGTAATATAATGAGAAATCAACATACTATACATGCAGGCAGACTAAAGTACTTAAATAAACATAATGCATGTCCATTTGGCACTTATACACTAAAATCATGCAATTAAACATCTTAATATACTGATAAGAGCTAATTACTTGGCATACGAGTAATCGTCATTTGCACCCATAAATTATTTGCACTTTCTTGGAAAACGTGCACATCGAGCCAAATCCTGAGTTGTGCATCTCATACTGAGAACATGGTAATAAAAATGCTTAATTCATTGAACACCCTATCCTTAGGGTTTCATTTACCTCATTCACTTATCACATGGCTCTCATAAGGATTTAATATGTCATAAACATCCACTAAATACAGATTGCTTTAAACAAGTCATATACAATCAACATCTGTATGAAATCCTCAAATTGAGATAAATTAGGGTTTTCCATGCCATTCATTGAGATATTATGAATCAAGAATAACATTTACATAAATAGAGTCTATGATGCCAAGAAAAACACTTCAAATGGATTTCACCATATTTATTCACAAATTTCCAACTTTCCACTCATATAGGGCTTCATCCTCTTTACGAAGATATCAAGCAAATACTATTCACATCACATGAAATCCAAAGTAGTATCTGACATATATGTACTACGCATGCAAATAAACAATCATTCATAACCAAGGAGATCCAGATAAACAAATTTCTCTATTTAATTATACAGTAATTTCAGTCACAAACAAATTCCCTATATTTCAATTTACTCTTATAACCTTTGTGAATACTTAGGTAATTCTCATTAGGATGTATTGTATACATTTATAATATGAATTTATCATTTGAAATTCAAACAAATAGAGGAAGAATCCATTTCATATCATTTTGCAACAACTTAGATCAAACAGACAATTCAGGGTTTGTAGTCGCACATACTAAGAAATTAAAAATTATGGATGATTTAACCAATTTTCATGCAATATTCTATTTAAAGGAAGTTCCCACTCACCCTAAGTTGTAAAACAGCTTAAAAATGCAGCTCATCCCAGAAAATCTTGATTTCATATCAAATCCCTAGCAATTCACCTGATTCTTCTTCCTTTCAACTCAAAAACTCTAAAAATGAGGGATTATGAAGAAAGAGTGAGAAAAGGGAAAGTTTTGATACCATTTTGGATCAAATTAGAGGAGGGACGGAATCTTGACATGTGAGAGAATATTCACCATTAAAGTCTATGCAAAGAGGCTAAACTTACATGATTTCATCATTCCTCAAACCGTAAAACCCTAGGTCAGCATCTCCATCACTTTCTCCTCTCAGACCCTAACTCTCCCTCTCTCTCTAGGATTTTGTTTCTCTAGATTGAATCATGAAATTATGAGATCTCCTTGTGTGTTAGGTTGACCATATAGAGAAATTGAGCTGCTTGGGTCAATTGCACATTGACTTCTCACTGTACTTTCTCTTATTTCAGCTGAATTTTCTATCATAAAAATATTACTGTAATTCATCTATTGATAACGAAATCTAATATATGAAAATTTTAAATGTTTTTTATGATTAAGTTTCAGATCTCCAGGTAAAATTTTAGATAATTTGGTGTTAAAAATAAATAATTAAAAATAAAACACTACACTACTGAAAAGCACCATGTCAGCATTTTGGTCGATGTATAGTTCGACCGAGAACCACATTCAAAAAACACTCAAATATTCTGAAATTTTTCTCCAATATGCATTATTGAGCTATCCATATCATATCCAAAATTAATTAAATTAAATACAAAATTTGTAGAAAATATGAAAAATCATTTACCACACTGCTATCCTGATCAAATTCCATATTCATGTACTATCAAAACCCTAATTTTTGTCGGTTAGGGTTTACATTTCTCAAACCCTAATTATTTAAACTAAATTCATAGTTAGAGTTTCTTCTTAGGTTTGAAACATCACAATTAATCTACTATCATTAATCAAGTCTAAACAATGTTCAATCTAATCAAGCACGTAATCATTCAGGTAAACCCTAGTTTACCAATTAAGCACAAATGTGGTCATTACAGCCTAGCTTTCTTCACTTATGTGGGCGATCTCCATGATGATGGATACAATCCCGGGGTAGTCATTATGGACGTCATTGTTGACCTCTTGCATGAGGTAAGGTGCCGTCATCAGGATGATGGGCTTGGCATTGCTAGCATCTTATTTTTTACTATCCCAATGCAAGGGGAGTACATATGGGGACCTTTATGCTCAAGTCCAAGGTCCCATTGATATAGTATCCTAAGTTGACATCTTCATCTAGATAAATGAGTCAAGCCTTACCTCTTGAGTCTCGAGTCAGTGATAGACAATTTAGGCAACCCCTTTAGGCCAAGTCTATTGTAGTGGGCCACCATGATGTAGGATTCCAATAAGGTATCCACCTGGAGATTCAAGGTCGTGCATAGGACCATAAAATCTCAGACCCAACCCCTTTTTTCTTGAAGGAATATGGATAATCTTTGTATGTCCTCATTGTTTGGATCATTGTCATCAATCTGGGTGGATATACATCTTAGATAGCCATTGGGCAAACAACGTGGGATTATAGGAGATGATGAGCTCTTCTTCATGGAGGCACCCAATTTATGTTGGTGATGTGCAACATCTCAAAGTGAAATTGAAGATCATCTTCTTTGATGCAATATATGGGGTCACTATTATTGTCCTGAACAGTGACAAGGGTGTGCCATAGACTATATTCAATTTCTAATGCATTGATGAGGGAACATCCCGATTGTGATGAATCCATGACCTTATTAGGAGAAGGCTTAAAGAATGATCAAATTCATGACCACGAATGAGACTGTAAACATTTGTAGCCCAATTTTAGCTCTAGAGTAATTTCTCCTAGAGTATCTTTGATGACTCTATTGAATGAAGTCACTTTGTTTATTATTGAGTGTAGGTCTGAGGGATCCTTCCCTAGGATGATGAGTGTCTTTAAGGGACACACATTAAGGTAGCACTACTGTCGACAAAGCATGAAGGTTTTTGAGGCCATTGTATATTTCCGTGATTAGGAAGGGCCTACTGTGACTTCCTCTAGTAGGTATATCATATTTAGAAAAATGAGATCAGGTTGGGATTGTGATTAACATGATGGCAGCTGTAAGAGCTTCTGGCCTCATGTCTTTGGAGATGTACTCCCCTTCTAGAGTCTTCATCATTTATTTGCGGCGTGCATGGGAAATTTTTATTAGTTCATTTAGTGACACTTCCCCTTCAAATTGATTTAGGAATTGGATAAAATTTGAGCATTCTGGACTAGTTTCCTCATAAAGATCCAACATCAGTTGCACCTTCTTGGCATCAAGATTTGGAATGGATACCTTGCACGTCTCCTCTTCTGTCATATAGGTAGGGAATCCTACATATGTAGTTATCTTCTTATTGTCCTTGTTCAAGGGTAAGAGTAATTCTGGTGAAATGGGGTGTTGGTCCATTTCTATCGTGGTTGGTGTGTGGATACTGCGGGTAGTACTAGTACCACTGGACAAGGAGTCATAGTTTGTTGGGAATTTCCTAGAACATATGCCTTAGGGACCTATATCTTTTGTACTTTTGGCCCTTGGCGGGATCCCAGTACGTTGATCAATTGTACCTTTTGCCCATGGCAAGCTCCTAGTATGTTGGCCGGCCTTCTGGTGCTTACTTGGACTATTGTCTTCTTTTCTTGAACTGAAGTGACAATTCAAGTACTTCGTGGTTAGTTCTTTATTGCTTGTTGTAGAGGAAGGGTGAGCCATTTTTATGAGTCTTATGGTGATGAAATGACAACCACTATTTTGGAAAATGAAGGCATTTCTAATAATGCAACTGTACTAACCTCAGTGGATTCTGTCAAATCTTATAAGATGTGCTTGAGTGTGATTCATTAATCAATTTTGTGCCCTTTATCTTGGTGGAAGTCATAAAAGTTATTGACATTGTAGTTCTTTGGCAGAGAATTTGGCATATCCCTTATAATTGGAAACTTGAGCAAGTACTTGATGTCTGATAATATAGTGTGGAAAGAAGCTACCACGAAAATGAACTTCCCTTTTGTCATGGAAGGTTCTTTTGATGATGGACTTGTGGTTTTCAGCTCTGCTTGAGGTGTTGGGTTACTTGATGTTGGAGGCATGTTTTCTACCACTTACTGCATAGGCTATGAAAAGGCGGTGGTTCGTACATATGCACTATACATAAATGATGTATACTGTCACATTTGATGTCGTCGGTTGGTTCACAAAATCGATGCCAATAGTCTAACATGTCGGCTTATAAAGACAACTGACACCTATATGTGAAGACCGGCTAATTTTCAAAAGACATGGGTATCATTTTTGTTAAACATCGGTTTTTAATAAACAAAACCGACATCCAAAATCACCTGTGAAATACAATTTTTTAGAGAAAAAAGTTTACCTCCAAAATTTTTAAATTCGGCGTCGGTTGTGTAAAATTCGATGACACATGTTCCGCGTCAAGTCTCGCGAAAGTTTTTATCCCCTCATTTGTCATCGGTTTTTGTTAAAGAATTGATGACTAAATATCCTTCACGAGGAAAAATTCATTACCTTATTTATCGTCAATTTTGGAGGAATAATCGACATTGATGTGTTAACTTAGTAGCACCTGCGCAAGCCAGACTCTTCCCCTTCACTGTTAAGTTCCCGATCTTCTCCTACCTAGCTAGGTCTGGCAATTTTTCTGCCACCTCCCCTTCTCTACTCACCGCCTCCGCGTGCTGCCACGACGAGCTTGAAGCTGCTCGCCGCCTCCATATGCCGCCACGACAAGCTTGAAGCTGCTCACGCCAGAGCGGCTGCTATTGTCTAGTCGTCGACCGCCACCACCTGCTCCCATCGCCGCTACCACCTCCTCCAAACGGAGCGAGGAGCCTTCCTCTAGCTGCCTTCATCTGCTCTAGTCATCACCACCGGCCACCGCCTGCACCTCCTCTGCTTCACCTCCAGCACCGGCCACCTTCACCTCCAGCCCGACCACCTCCACCTCCGGGTGCCTCCACGACAGCCTGCTCGATCCACCATTGCGGTGAGTGGTTTAATCAGTACTAGATTTGATATTAGGGTTAATAATGCCACCATATAGTTGATTACTGTTTATTAGGGTTAATGATGCATTAATTGTTGGGTTTTAGAGGAGGCAGAGAAGCAGCGGAAACAAAAAAAAATCTTCCCAAACCCAGAACAAAAGGAATCGCGTCAACTTCTATATAATAGGAAAGATGGTTTGTAAATCATACCTTGTCCCGAGGCTTGCTCGGCGACAGTACCTCGCGCCTTGCGCGATCTTCACCTCTGGTCTTGGACAGTGTCTGTGCAGCTCCTGGTCGCACCGGGACTGACGACTCCTCCTCCTACCGGACTATTGGATGACAGTTGTCCTCCTAAGCGGCAGTGACCTCCCGCCTCTGAAGTAGTCCACACGGACCACCTGGAACTCCACTCTCCTTGTCCCACAAGGAAGTGGAAGGAGTTGCACCCTCCTGTTCACGTACTAGTCGCCAACACACTCTCCTGCTGTCAATTGCAACTGCAGTTGTCCTTCCCTTGCTGCACCTCCCTTTGTGGGAAGCACTTGCTCGGGCTCTCTCTCGGTTACCAAAACCAGAGAGAATGACAACTTTGCAGAGCAACCAACTTGCACTGAGTTGTACTCTAAGAAGCCCCCAATTACCCCTATATATATGCGGGTCATGGGATAGGGTTCTCTGTCCCCGGCAATATGGGACTAAAAGCAGGAGTAGAAGGGTTCGAGATTTTCCACAAAAAGCAACCAACTCGCAACCTGAACCGATCGGTTCACAAGTGAACCGGTCGGTTGGGGACCTGAACCGGTCGGTTGGTGCACCAACTGATCGGATGGGACACCTCAACCGGTCGGTTCACTCTTGAACCGGTCGGTTGGGGTTCCATTCGGTTCCCGATTGAATTTCCTTCTTTTGTTTCTAATTGGTATCGAATACCAATCCTATTTCCAATCAAATTGGATAATTGAAACGAAAGGAAAATTCTCACCAATCCTACTTTCCCAAGTTGCTCGATTGCGCCAGTTGAACCGATCCGTTCAACACTTGAAGCGCTCGTTTCACTCTGTGCATGAGCCGATCGGTTCAACAATTGAGCCGACCGGTTCAGCAACCTCAGCCGACCGGTTCATCACATGAACTGATCGGTTGGGAGTGCAGGTTGTGCAGAATCAGTCAAATGTGATTTCAATCAATCTGATACTCCAATCAATGCGTCCAACACCTTGAACATTATGATATTGAGCTATCGATTAATTGAGTGTTTAATTGAACTACTAAACTCCTTTAGTAATCAATCTAAACATTGCTTGTGGACAAAACTCCTCTTCCAGGTTAAATCCTATGTGTGTGACCCTGCAGGTCCATTTCATGTTGGCAGTGAAAGTCCATAACACTTATGACTTCACAAGCAAAGAGTGGTGCCTAGTCACACATCATTGCTACCCAAGTGAAATAGAAAGTTGGAGAACAAATTTCATTCCTACAATCCGCGAATGGTGTTACAGTGAATGTATAATTCCTTTGTCACTGATATCCTTAATGAACTCGAGGCATGGAACAGTCATCCTGTCAACGTTCATTCATTTCCTTGATCTCAGAGTAGACCGAGTGAGATGTGTGTGACATCAATATCACATATTAATTCACACGTGCATGCGCATGCCTTTCTCAATCCTACTCATCAAGTGGCCAAGGATATCAAACTCCCTCAGGAGGGACAAATCCCATATATATCACTCACCCCTCAAAAGCCCCATGTGTCAAAGCCACCCAATCATCACCTTTATAACAACCCATGTTTCAAGACTGCGTTTGATGATGTCAAAGTGTACCCAACGACATGTGTTGAGTGTAGTGATTTCAGGTCTAAGAATCACACTCACCACCATCACTGTGAGAGCTGACTGTGACTACCAAGTCATGGTTCCATGTGTCACTCTCACGGTGAGTCTATCTGGTACCTTTTTCTCTAACAAGTACCTATGTGCTTGGATTGATATCACCATATCATGACTAATGAGATTCTATCATCAACCAACACACAATCTAGTCTTCAGTGTTATTGATGTCTATGGTTATTTCCACAATAACAACTGACTAGGGACTAAACAAGAATGTATACTCTTAACATCTGTATGATCTCATCGTTTAGGTCCTTAACCTAAAAGCATGTCATTGAGTCAAAACATTCTTTAGACATCTATCATGTTACACCATCATCTCAGAAACAGTTTAAACATATAGATTGGAAATTGCCTTTATTATTATTATTCAAATCATTTACAAAGTATCCCATTACAATCATCACATGACTTACTCTATGGTCATACATACCAATAGACTCCCACTTGCACTTAGAGCCAGTCACCAAGGAATCGCAGTCCTTGTGACCTAGCATGACCATCATGCTTCTGCTGAGAAAGGGCTTTAGTCAGTGGATCAGCTATGTTGTCTTCAGTTGGTACTTTGCAAATCTTCACATCTCCTCGTTGTACGATCTCTCGTATGAGATGGAAGTGCCGCAGTATGTGCTTGGACCGCTGATGTGATCTGGGCTCCTTATCTTGTGCAATAGCTCCATTATTATCACAATAAAGCTCAATTGCATCACATCTACTGGGAACTACACCAAGTTCATAAATGAACTTCCTGATCCACACAGCCTCCTTTTTTGCATGCGAAGCAGCAATATACTCGGCCTCTGTAGTAGAATCGGCAATTGTTTCTTGCTTGGAACTCTTCCAGCTCACAGCTCCATTATTAAGGCAAAACACAAATCTTGACTGCAATTTGTAATCATCTTTATCGGTTTGGAAGCTTGCATCGGTGTAACCCTTTACAACCAGCTCTTCCTCACCGCCGTAAACAAGAAACTAATCCTTAGTCCTTCGCAAGTACTTGAGGATGTTCTTCACGGTTGTCCAGTGAGCATCCTCGGGATCTGACTAGTATCTGCTCGTCATGCTGAGAGCATACGAGACATCTGGGTGTGTGCACAACATAGCGTACATGATGGACCTGATGGCTGATGCATATGGGATCCCATTCATACGCTCCCTCTCTTCACAAGATTGGGGACATTGAGCTCTAGAGATGGTGACTCCATGTAACATGGGGATGTTGCCTCTCTTTGAGTTCTCCATGTTGAACCGCTTCAGCACCTTGTCAATGTACGTGCTTTGACTTAGTTCCGAGAAGCCTTCTAGATCTATCTCTATAGATCTTGATTCCTAGAATGTAGGATGCTTCTCCCAAGTCCTTCATTGAGAAAGTTTTCCCAATCCAAGTCTTTACCTTCTCTAAGGCTAAGACATCATTCCCCATCAAAAGTATGTCATCCACATACAATATGAGGAATGTGGTCGAGCTCCCACTAACCTTCTTGTACACACAAGGTTCATCTTCATTTTGAATAAAGCCAAACACTTTGACTTCCTCATCAAATTGAAGATTCCAACTCGAGATGCTTGCTTCAATCCATAGATTGACCTTTGCAGCTTACAGACTTTATTGGCATTCTTTGGATCTACAAAACCTTCAGGATGTGTCGTGTACACATCCTCATGTATATTCCCGTTAAGGAATGCGGTTTTAACATCCATCTGCCAAATCTCATAGTCATAATAAGCTGCAATAGCAAGCATGATCCTGATGGGCTTAATCATGGCATCTGGAGAAAAGGTTTCGTCATAGTCAACACCTTGAATTTGTCAAAAACCCTTCGCAACCAATCTGCCTTTATAAGTTTGCACATTGACATCCATGTCGATCTTCTTCTTTAAGACCCACTTGCAGCCTATGGGTTTTACCCCTTCGGGTGGTTCCACCAAAGTCCATACTTTGTTGGAGTACATGGATTCCATCTCAGATCTCATGGCTTCAAGCCATTTCTCAGAATCTGGTCCCTCCATAGCTTCTACGTAGGTAGTTGGATCATCATCTATGATCAACTCTCCACCTTCCTGAGTTACAAGGTATCCAAACCTCTCAGGTTCAAGGCGAGTTCTACTAGATCTATGAGGTTCTTGTGTTACCTGAGGAGACTGAGATTCCACAACACCTTGTGAATCTGCATTTTCTTGTGGTACATCTATCGGTTCAATGTTTTCTTGTTGGGCTTGAACCTCTTCAAGCTCTATATTCCTTCCACTATTTCCTTTGGAAATAAATTCCCTCTCTAGGAATACAGCATCCCTGGCAACAAATTGTTGTCAGTACAGTGGTATAAGTAATATCCCCTCGTTTCCTTGGGGTATCCAACAAAATAACATTTATCGGATTTGGGTCCAAGCTTATCAGGAAACATTTTCCTAATGTAAGCCTCACAACCCCAAATCTTCATAAAAGACAAAACGGGACGCTTCCCATACCACATCTCATATGGTGTCTTTTGAACCGATTTAGATGGTACATGGTTAAGTGTAAACGCGGCGGTTTCAAGAGCATGACCCCAGAAGGAAATCGGAAGATCAGTAAAACTCATCATTGATTGCACCATATCCAACAATGTGCAATTCCTTCTTTCAGACACACCAATATGTTGTGGTGTTCCAGGAGAAGTCCATTGTGATACAATACCACGGGCTCGCAGAAGGTCCTCAAACTCTTGGCTCAAGTATTCTTCACCTCAATCGGAACGAAGTGCCTTAATACTTTTACCAAGCTGGTTCTATACTTCATTCATGAAATCCTTGAACCTTTCAAGGGTTTCTGACTTATGTTTCATCAGGTACACATAGCCATACCTACTGAAGTCATCAGTGAAGGTAATGAAGTACTGATACCCATTTCTGGCATTAGTTCTAAAAGGCCCACATACATCAGTATGTATGAGTCCTAATAGATCACTAGATCTCTCACCTTTACCTTAAAAGAGAGTCTTGGTCATCTTGCCCAACAAACAAGATTCACATGTCTATTGATTCATAATCAAAAGAGTCTAGATAACCATCTTTATGGAGTCTAAAAATGTGCTTCTCATTTATGTGCCCTAGATGACAATGCCAGAGATATGTTTTGTTTGAGTCATTGAGTTTTTGCTTTTTGGTGTTTACGTTGTATACACTTGTCTCCAAGTCTATCAAGTATAGACCATAAGACATAGGGGCACTTCCATAAAAGATCCCATCTTTAGAAATGGAACATTTTCCATTCTTAATAAGAAATTCAAATCCATCTTTGTCCAAACAAGAGACGGAAATGATATTCCTAATTATGACAGGTACATAATAGCAGTTCTTCAACTCTATTATTAGCCCACTAGGTAGAGTTAACTCATAGGTTCCTACGGCACTGGCTGCAGCTCTTGCCCCATTGGCAACATGTAGTTCAACCTCGCCTTTCCCCAAAGGCCTACTTCTCTTAAGATCCTTCACATTTGAACAAATGTGAGATCCGCATCCGGTATCAAGTACCCATGATGAAGAAGTAGTAAAGTTAATCTCTATCACGTATACACCAGAAGTAGAGATCTCTATCTCTGACTTCTTCTTCCATTGTTCCTTCCATCCTCTCCATGTAGAAGATATTGGTTTGGCGAGAGAACACTTATCTCCCTTACCTACTTTCTTCTTCACTAACGCATTAAGCATACATAGAGTGGATTCTAAGGCTCCTGGTATATCTAGATTGTGCAGAACACTTCCCACAGTCCTCAACCAGTTATGGAATTTATTCTCAATTAATTTGCCCATTTTAAAAGATGATTCTTTTGCCATTCTACAAGAGAAAATTTGCATTTGTCAAAACCCTTTTGATTTGATTTGAATAAAATTTGACGATAGTTAATTAGGCCTTTAATTAATTACCGCTCCCACTATTTTGACTCAAATTGATAGCCCTCACCATCAATTCGGAAGATTGCAGCATACAATCTTCTAGTGGGTCAAGATCCTGAAATCCTCTGAGCCATGGACCAGCTAGGGCTGTCACCCACAACTCAGATCTCTCAGGTAGGCAACTCTTGAAAGATGTCATATGCAACTCCTTGCAATGATCATCTCCATGCCTCAAGGTACTAGATCCCATCTAGATCACCTTGTTAAGTCCGACCCAAAGCCAACACGATGAATATGCACCCTGCTAAGGCAAACCCACACATTCATCCTTCACGCTTCCACGAGATAGACAGTGTACCACGCTAGGGCGTGCCCACACTTGGTCGATCAAGCTTTTCACGTGTGTCGCATTTGGAAGGCATCTAAAACTTAATATTTAATGAGGGATTTTGTTTTATATACATATACATATCCAATCACCACAATATATAGTAAGTATCATATACATGCTATATCCCACAGAAAATATGCAAAACGATAAAAAAGCAATGATTATGGCCATCCTATTTGTGATTCCTTGAGCCAAGAGGAATCACGATCATCTAGGTCTACATCACATGCAACCTGTACAAGATGAAATCTGTGCCTGCCTTTCTGGGTTTGATCAACTCATCTCCATGACTGATCGGCTCGCCATCGGGTTGGTTGTTTGGGTGCCACCAGCCGATCGACTGGCGCCTCCATCCGATCAGTTCACCGGTCATCGTGCATCTCCTCAGGTCACCACCCGCTCATCTCGATCCTCGAATCGGCCGTCTGGATCACCAACCCATCAGTTCACTCCTTGAACCGATCGTCTTCAGGTTGTCCTCCGTTCTTTGACATAACAGGAAATAAAATCTATCCTATTTACAATATAATTGTGAAACCCCGAGTTATATTCGGGGGGAGCAAAGGTAGGAAAAGAATTCTCGAATTATTTCGAGTTACATCAGGAATAAGAGAAGGGAATCGGTGCGTAGACCGAGATGCAAGCAACCACACAAACAACCACACAGAAATATAGGGGTTTATAGGCCATAATCATGATACACATCCACCACAAAACTCATTTAAGGGTGACGCGTATCGAGTGCATTAATATTACATATCATATATGTATATTAGGGATTTGTGGATTGGACATGTATAAAGCCGATATAATTCGCATCGTATGCAATAAATAAAGGAGACAAACCAAAATCGATCATATCGATATTCCTAAAATATAGAGCGGTTGACGTGGCTCTGATACCACTGTTGGGTTTTAGAGGAGGCATAGAAGCAGCGGAAACAAAAAAAAATTTCTCCCCAAACCCAGAACAAAAGGAATCGTGTCAACGTCTATATAATAGGAAAGATGGTTTGTGAATCATACCTTGTCCCGAGGCTTGCTCGGCAACAGTACCTCACGCCTTGCGCGATTTCACCTCCGGTCTTGGACGGTGCATGTGCAGCTCCTGGTCGCACCGGGACTGACGACTCCTCCTCCTACTGGACTGTCGGATGACAGTTGTCCTCCTAAGCGGCAGTGACCTCCCACCTCTGAAGTAGTCCACACGGACCACCTGGAACTCCACTCTCCTTGTCCCACAAGGAAGTGGAAGGAGTCGTACCCTCCTGTTGACGTACTAGTCGCCAACACACTCTCGTGCTGTCAATTACAACTGCAGTTGTCCTTCCCTTGTTGCACCTCCCTTTGCGGGAAGCACTTGCTCGGGCTCTCTCTCGGTTACCAAAACCAGAGAGAATGACAACTTTGCAGAGCAACCAACTTGCACTGAGTTGTACTCTAATAAGCCCCCAATTACCCCTATATATATAGGCGGGTCATGGGACAGGGTTCTCTGTCCCCGGCAATATGGGACTAAAAGTAGGAGTAGAAGGATTCGAGATTTTCCACAAAAAGCAACCAACTCGCAACCTGAACCGATCGGTTCACAAGTGAACCGGTCGGTTGGGGACCTGAACCGTTCGGTTGGAGCACCAACCGATCGGTTGGGACACCTCAACTGGCCGGTTCACTCCTGAACCAGTCAGTCGGGGTTCCATGTCGGTTTCCGATTGACTTTCCTTCTTTTGTTTCTAATTGGTATCGAATACCAATCCTATTTCCAATCAAATTGGATAATTGAAACGAAAGGAAAATTCTCACCAATCCTACTTTCCCAAGTTGCTCGATTGCGCCAGTTGAACCGATCGGTTCAACACTTGAACCGCTCATTTCACTCTGTGCATGAGCCGATCGGTTCAACAATTGAGTCGACCGGTTCAATAACCTCAGCCGACCGGTTCATCACATGAACCGATCGGTTGGGAGTGCAGGTTGTGCAAAATCAGTCAAATGCAATTTCAATCAATCCAATACTCCAATCAATGCGTCCAACACCTTGAACATTATGATATTGAGCTATCGATTAATCGAGTGTTTAATTGAACTACTAAACTCATTTAGTAATCAATCTAAACATTGCTTGTGGACAAAACTCCTCTTCCAGGTTAAATCCTATGTGTGTGACCTTGCAGGTCCATTTCACGTTGGTAGTGAAAGTACATAACACTTATGACTTCACAAGCAAAGAGCGGTGCCTAGTCACACATCATTTCTACCCAAGTGAAATAGAAAGTTGGAGAACAACTTTCATCCCTACAATCCGTGAATGGTGTTACAGTGAATGTATAATTCCTTTATCACTGATATCCTGAATGAACTCGAGGCATGGAATAGTCATCATGTCAACGTTCATTCATTTCCTTGATCTCAGAGTAGACCAAGTGAGATGTGTGTGACATCAATATCATATATTAATTCACACGTGCATGTGCATGCCTTTCTCAATCCTACTCATCAAGTGGCCAAGGATATCAAACTCCCTCAGGAGGGACAAATCCCATATCTATCACTCACCCCTCAAAAGCCCCATGTGTCAAAGCCACCCAATCATCACCTTTATAACAACCCATGTTTCAGGATTGCGTTTGATGATGTCAAAGTGTACCCAACGACATGTGTTGAGTGTAGTGATTTCAGGTCTAAGAATCACACTCACCACCATCACTGTGAGAGTTGACTGTGACTACCAAGTCATGGTTCCATGTGTCACTCTCACGGTGGGTCTGTCTGGTACCTTGTTCTCTAACAAGTACCTATGTGCTTGGTTTGATATCACCATATCATGACTAATGAGATTCTGTCATCAACCAACACACAATCTAGTCTTCAGTATTATTGATGTCTATGGTTATTTCCACAATAACAACCGACTAGGGACTAAACAAGAATGTATACTCTTAACAACGGTATGATCTCATCGTTTAGGTCCTTAACCTAAAAGCATATGTCATTGAGTCAAAACATTCTTTATACATCTATCATGGTACACCATCATCTCAGAAACAGTTTAAACATATAGATTGGAAATTGCCTTTATTATTATTATTCAAATCATTTACAATGTATCCCATTACAATCATCACATGACTTTCTCTATGGGCATTCATACCAACATTAATGAACTTAATTAATTAGATTTGCACTTAGTTTCTCAAAGATTGTGTAGTTGATTAATATTGAATTTGTGTTTATTCATTCACTTAGTTTCTCAAGATTGTGTAGTTGATTAATATTGAATTTGTGTTTAATAATGAATGAATAAACACAAAATGGAAGAATGAATTGAATTAATTGATGAGTATGATGATGAGGATGAGGATGATGATGATGATGATGATGATGATGATGATGATGATGATGATGATGATGATGATGATGATGATGATGATGATGATGATGATGATGATGATGATGATGATGATGATGATGATGATGATGATGATGATGATGATGATGATGATGATGATGATGATGATGATGATGATGATGATGATGATGATGATGATGATGATGATGATGATGATGATGATGATGATGATGATGATGATGATGATGATGATGATGATGATGATGATGATGATGATGATGATGATGATGATGATGATGATGATGATGATGATGATGATGATGATGATGATGATGATGATGATGATGATGATGATGATGAAGAATCCTCATCATCGTCATCATCATCATCATCATCATCATCATCATCAATATCATCAATCATCATCATCATCATCATTATCATCATTGTCATCATCATCACCACCACCACATGATGATGCATCATCATCACATCATCATCATCATCATGTGAGGATGATGAGGATGATGATGACGATGATGCTGATGATGAGGATGATGAGGATGAGGATGATGATGAGGACTATCATCATCATCGTCGTCGTCATCATCATCATCATCGTCATCGTCATCGTCATCGTCAACATCACCATCACCATCACCATCACCATCACCATCACCTTCACCTTCACCATCACCATCACCACGACCACCACCACCATCAATATCATCATCATCATCATCATCGTCGCCATCGTCATCGTCATCATCATTATCATCGTCATTGTCATCGTCATCATCATTGTCGTCATCGTCATCGTCATTGTCATTGTCATTGTCATCATCATCATCAACAACAACATCACCACCACCACCAACACCACCACCACCACCACCATCATCAGCATCATCATCATCATCATCATCATCATCAATTATTTCTCCGTCATGAATATGAAATAACCCATACTGTTGTCTATTATTAGTACTTACATTTATATTACTTGTTCTCAATATTTTACATTGTTGTAGGCATAATGGCTTGGGCCTCTACCCCAATGTTACTATTCCCTATTGAAGAACAGTTGGACATCATTCTAGACGGTCGTTCATTAGCACAACTCACTATACCTAAACATTGTCGTGATCTAAACGGAAGATGATACACAACTGGTGAAGTGACCCTAAATTTTGGAACTTCAACATCTCTTATCGAGGTTAAGTACGATGTTGACGGAAATCTTGTATCTACATCCAATTGGTGCGAGTGGGTTAGGAAGATGCTATTGGGCCATAGTGACATGTTTTTTCTTTGTCCGGTTGGCCATAATACCATCAAGGTTTAGATAACCAACTTCAACAACGAGACGCCCGATCGTCTGGTCCGATTTGAGTACTCGACAGGGCATAACACGTATTTGGTCTCACTTGATGAGGAGAGCACACCTGATTTCCCTTCTGTTCCTACTATTGGCACCGTCCATTTCCCTATCACCATTAGTTTAGATCCGTCTAACAATGGCAAGCTCTGCGACACAACAACATCAACAAAGTAGGTCCAAGTAACAAATTTACTTTCCCGTCTTATGCACATGTTTAGGGGGACAACAAGCCCCTTGTTTAGTTACCGTCATGTTATGTTGTCATTATTAATATTTTGATAACATGTTCAACTTTGGAAGACACTTATATATAATGTATGAATGAATTTTTTTAAATTGTCTTATCTATATACATGTGTTTGGGAAGATGGAAGAATGAATGTTTTTGTGTGTGAATATGAAAAGAGATGAAATGAATGGAACTACAGGTTGCTAAATGTGTGTGAATATGAAATGGAGGAATTAAATGGAACTAAATGTTTCTACATGTGTGTGATGGATCATATTTGAAACTAAATGTTCTTATACATGTGTGTGAATCACATGATCATATAATGTATATCTTGTTAATATTTGTAGGTTTGTGGCTTGTTGTTGGCTGAAATCAAAGGATGTTGTAAACATGTAGTTCAGAACTAAACTGTAGGTTCTGCATCCTGCTGACCAGCCAGACAACAGGCCTGGGAGCTGATAAGAAAAAAAAAACATCGGCGTCGGTTAAAAACCAACAACCGACAACAAATGGTTAATTGTGTCGATTGTTTGCTAGAAACCGACGCATATGGTCTGATTCCTAGCGCTTTTGGGTTGTAATCAAGAATGGCTTTGTGTCATCAGTTATGTAACTAACGTTGAAGGAGTCTACTTTTAGTGTCACCTACTTGGGTGTCGCTTCAAAATCGACGATAAAAGTCTTACTTAACTGATGCTAAAGATGTTATCTGTACTAGTGATGGTAGTTGCTTGGCTGCCACAAACACTGAGGCACGTATTGAGTTTGATAGTTGGGTGGAACCATGTGGGACTGTTGTTGCTAGTGTGTCGGGTCATGGTGTATCTGAGTTGGTTATTCCTGAACCAATGAAATCAAGATGGTTGACTATTTTTTCTTACCATTTCCGTCCAGGATGAGCACTTCCCTTGCCATTGCATTTGTGACTTCTTCCTTGGTCTACTTAGGCTTTTGGATTGGTTGTCACATATGTAGAATGTGGCTATAAAGTGAGGCCTATGTTTTGATGGACCCCCTCTTGATGGAGTTTACAGACCAAACTAATATTGTATGAGTTTTGGAAAGGTAATGCCTTTATAAGGATAAAAGGTTCGTGAGAGTTGGAATATCGGCTTTGATCACCATGTCCATCACTTCTTTATCCATGAGCTTGAGCTCCAACTAGGTGATCATCACCATCCATTGTTCTACAAACTTGGAGAATCTTTCATCAGCCTTTTTCTATAGTGCCTCGAGGTCCTCCTTGGTTGAGACTGGGTATACATTCCAAGCATATTGATCAACAAACTTCAGGACCATCTTGGACCAAGTGGTTATGGATATCATGTCATGCTTGGTGTACCATGATAATGTTGGTCTTGTCTAGTTTTGTACAAAGAAATGGTTTAACATTTTATCATCATTTCAGACCTTCACCATGTCTGAGTAGTACACTTTGACGTGGTTGACGTGGTCCATAGGATCCCTTTTTCTAGAGCACTTATAGAACTTGGTCATGTTGAAGTTGTTAGGAAGCTTGGCATCTAATAAGTGACAATAGTTGCTAATAGTTATCCTATTGCCTTTCTTCCCCTCTAGTTGTATGATCTTATGTAAGATCTCAAGCAGTAGGGTGTCTGCAGAGGCGAGCTCTTAAGCAAGATCTTTTTGGCATGCAGCCACCACTGGTATCATTGGAGGTATGATTGTTGGTGGTGGAGTCACATATAGGGTTGTGGGAATCTATACCCTCCTTCTATATGTGGGTTGTTCCATAAATGGGGAAGCTAATGAAGAGAATGTAGACTGAGGATAAATCCTCATCCATTAAGAGTTTGTGCTTGAATCTTCACCATAGTATTGGCTTTCTAAGCCTCCTTAGGATTTTCTATTGCGGTTGAGACTTTTCATTCATTTTTTTCCCTTCGGTTTCTTATTCATGGGTCAAGATGAATGCAACTTCCTCTTGAGTTATTGGATTTTCCCAATGTTTGAAAATGAAGGACCCTAGTAGGGATCTAGCTGGATTGGTTCTGGTTGAGGCAGGTAGGGACCCTACATGATGTATAGAATGAATAGCATTGACAAATCGGCATATATATCTCCCAATCCAATGAATCATCGATAGTCAGTGGAGGCATGAAGGGTACAATCTTCAATTGTTGTGATGTGTATGGCAAAGGACCCTCATGCGAGCACTTCTTTGTGCTTTTTGTCTCTTATAGATTTATCTCTTATCGTTGGTGGCATCCCCCTTGGTGATACTATCATATTGGCAGTCTGTGTTGCTACTTCCTATCATTTGGGTAGGTCGTTGGTGAGAACGAGTGAAGTACGAGCTCTTTGACCTTCCTGTGACATTCGTTATTCACATAATTAGGTGTAACATTATATGAAAATATACTCAATGTTTGGGGACAGATCCCTCCACACACATTATATCAGAATTTTTTAAAAGATTTCCCCCTTTGTCTAGGAAGTTTATAAAATAGAGTGCAATCTTCTCACACCGAAAGACACATGTTATAGTCCTTGTTTATTATTATTATTATCATCAATTTTTAGGTGACAGTATCTACACCCAGCCTAGCAAAATAAATGTTTTTATTCACTTTTAGTATGAGACCGCTATAAGAAACTTTGTCAATACCGACACCATGTCCCAGTACCATGCAGTTTGTGCTGATATAAATAATGTTTTCTGACACATATAATTGATGTTGCTATATATGTATATGCTATTCTAAATTTTGCTTAAACTTAAATACAACCGGTAAGAAAAAATACATAGGAACTAACTAATAACCAAGGAAGCTAATGCTCTTTTTTTGCACAACTATACCTAATCCTACCCTAGCGTCCCTTTCAAAAACCGCATGGAGCACAACTTCCGATTCTTAGTTGTGTGCCGAGTTTGTGAAAATGTTGCCTCCTCCTACATTCCACGTGTGGCCGCTCCCTTCTTCTCCTGCACTATGTAAGTTCTGTGATGTTGTCGTTCCGTGCTCCCTCCTATCCTTTGCCTTATGTCCTTGCTGTCCCAGAACCCCATCCATCTGGCTTTTGTAAGTGCTACGCATCTGGCCTCCTGAAGTCAAGCACCTCCTTCTGATTGTGCTCACGTTCGCATTTTTTTCATTGCAAGTCACGATATAGGCATCTTAAAATATGAATAATGTTACACGATGCCGGTTAAACAACAAAAACAAAAACAGTGATGCAATTAACTTGCTTGTCTCATTATTTTTATTGTTTAACAAGCTACAATCCAAAATCAGCCTCATTTTGAGTTCAACTTTTAATCTGTATAGTATATCTCTTAAAATATCTACCGGTCACCACAATCTTATTGTGGTCACAATCATTTTATGATGCATGCCGTTCACGTCAACGAGACCATGATCCCCCCAAATCGAGCCCCAAATCGAGATAAGTTTTTCAATTAAAGTTGTGTTTGTTGTGCCGTCCTAGTGGCGGCACGGTAAATAAATTTGACTAGTTATTTTAACCGATGTTTGTTATACATATTAAAAGATAAACAAGTTGCGGCACAGATAAGTTAACTGAGAAATTTCTGGATAACATGCCGCACTAAATCCTTATGGCTGAAAATAAGTTTATTTGTCGCGTGTCAATTTTTCATAATATCCCTCTAACCAGCTGCTTAAAATATACACATTATTTATGTGTTAGGCATTATGGACTTTGTCTAAATAACCACAACCTACGTACACACGTACCAAACAAGGGACATCTTACTCACAAATTTATTTACCGTTGCTCCAAACAACAATTATCTTACACACGGTTAAAATATCACTGGTTAATTTATCCATGGCAAATAAACCTATCACGATTGTACACTAAATGCAACCTCAGTATGTTTGTATATCTGTCTATTATTATTTATGAGTGGAACAATGATGAAAGTGATAGTCCAACTAGAATATGATGTATTTTGAAATCCACACGCTAAACATCTGGTACCAATTACCAAAACCAAAATATTGCTTAAATAGTACAGATTCACGTTGAACTGATTTTCTTGGCATATACAATAAACAAGATAATGAAATATGGTACATTAAATTTGGCATTACTAGTGCTTTGTGAAGGAGGAGACTACAAAGAAAGTTCTTGTAACGACCCCGCCTCCCGGTAACCCCCAATTAAGGGAGACCCAAAGGTCAGAGCCGTTATTTAATTAACAGGATCAAAGGTTCGACAAATAATCCATAATAATTATGAAATTCTACAACTAAATTGAAAACAGGTATAAAATAAAAACTTTACTTACCTTTTAAAAGCTGGGATTTCTAAACTTCTATCCATGAAGGTACTAATCTATCTAATCCTCCTGTGTACGTTATTTCTCATTTAGTTCCACTTATGCCACTTTACTGTTTGTTCTTTTTATTTGTACCTAAAACGCCGACAAACAAAATATCGGTCAGCAAGAAGCTGGTATGTGGGGGAAACAATAATTGTGCAACTATGTTAACAATGTAATCAACCAATTATCATGTAACATTCAAGATTACATTTTAAGCAATACTACTCAATCCTTGCCTATCCCCTATCTCTGTACCGTCCCTACAGTGGACATGGATACTACCTCTCTCATATGGTAGATCATTACCCCCATGGCCCTACCACACAGGTAGCCAATTCCTAGGGTTATGGAGTCGCATGGTCCTACACAAGGGTATCCCAATCCCTGACTCATGATGACTTGATGGACCTACCCCATTGGTAGCCATTTACTAAGTCATTTAATGACCTGATGGACCTACCCCATTGGTAGCCATTTACTAGGTCAATCTATAAAGCTACAGAGGGGACTAGGATCTGAGCTAGTAGGCATATCTCATATGTGATAGTCATATTCACATTATACTTTGCATGAATTAAATACATCCAACAGTTTAATTCAAATCATCGATAAAACCTCAAAAATCCTCGAGAAACTAATTCGGGATATTCATATGCGTAACCACATACATGTACATGTAGATTCAGGTGCAGGAATAATCCAAACAACAATGAGCAAGCAAGCATTCAATAAGATCCTGAAACAAATATACAATTTCCTTTTATTACTCATGTCATTAAGATCTATTAAATCTAGCTCGCTTCTTAGGGTTTCTAGTCCACTTTTAGGGTTTCCATTGCAATTAGGGTTTCCCTTCATCTTTTACTATTTTAAACCCTAATTTAACGCAATTGATTACAAACCCTAATTATCTCAACATCTAATCCCCAGTTTCAGATCAAAGGCATAATTATCCATTAATTAAGCCCCTTAAACCTCTTTTACATAAAAGCTACTATTTTTATCCTTTTAATTCATGACAAGATCAGTGTGCTAATTTATCATCAACTCAACGTTCATTATGGTCCAATGCACATATGAACTCGATTTGCTATTAATTCCACCTTTTATTCATGAGAAAACCCTAATTACTACATTTAGGGTATTTATCCACAAATTAGGAACTTTAATGCTCAAAATATCTTTTAACCATGAAAACTCGGTTCTATACATGAAATCAAATAATTACAGTCATTAGTAGTCCTAATTACCAACATTAGGGTTTCAAGGCCCACTAAAGTATATTCATACACATGAAACTCAAAATTAACTAATTGCGTGCAAAATTCCTCTTTTTCGATCTTAATGTATCTCTTTACGATTAACAGGTTAATATCAACTTTATCAATCAATTAAACCCTACTAATCACATTAACCACATCAAAATAGGATTTCTTAATCACTAATACACTAAAGTTAACAATTTGCATTACTTTTCGCATTGCAATAAGAATCAGGCTTCAATTTTATTTTTATTAGATTCTCCTCATTTTTCTGAGCAACTTTCATATTTTATGCAAACCTATCCGAGCTACGGATAATTAGTTATGAATTTAACAAAATCACTTACTTCTGGCCAATGAGGAGGTGCCATGTAGCCTGCCTCATGCTACGTGCTTGGTGGCTTGCAAACATAACAGAATTCCACTTATTCCCCCGCGCGACTCCTTGGCTTTGCAACGCCCGCAGGGGCAAAACTGTCCAAACCTCCTCTTCTTCTTCTACCTTACGGCAACGACCTGTTGCCGCCGCAGCAGTGCTTTGATGCGGCCCTACCGCCTTCCCCAGACCCCGATGGCCACTGGGGAGGTTCCCCTGGCTCCTTCGCGCCCCCACATCGGCCAGGTTGCTGCTGAGCCATGGCCATGGCGGCCGGTTCATGGTTCTTTAGCTCTACAACTTGCGGACGTCCTGCGGCCCTCCTGTTGGCGTCGTGCACGAGCTTGGGCGCAGGGTTGATGTCTGCGCTCATCCGCGACGTCAAGGGAGCATTGTGCTCCCTCTAAACCCCATCTCAGGACTCTGTGTTGCCCTGGGGTCGTACTAACCCCGTCTCTAGGGTTTATGCGGAGATAAGAAGAAATGAAGAATAAGATGCACGAGATATCATTAGCTCGAGGCCCTGGATCCAACCCTTTATATAGGGAAGGATGGCAACGTCCCCTTATACTTAACCACAGGGAAAACAAGTCCCCTTAGCCTACTTTCCTTGTTTAGGTGCAACTCTCTTCTTAAATATATTCCTTCTTTATTAGTATCCTTGGTTATTAAGGAAACTATTCATTTAAAGGGAAATCCGAAAATTACATATGTTAATCTCCTTGTGCTTGACTTTTAATCCATTGGCCACGAGGATCAACTTCCTTAAAGAAAAATGCATCCCCTTTTGATAATATCAAAAAGTTATTAATTATGTAGTACATTATCCTCGCATTTTGCATTATTGGCATTTTCTCTTTCCTCTTTCTTCATTGGGCTCCTTGGACCCCAAAAAACTCTAATATTTAGAAATTCCTTCATGAGGTTACTTATTATCCTTCTAGATGCATCCATATGCATTATTCTCCACTATTTCCCATTATCTTGTTTATTTCTTATTAAAATAGTTCTTTTTGAGGATTTCTCTTTATTTCTCTTTTATTTTCCTCATTGATATTCCTTTTATCATTAGTAATCCTTGGGATACGAAATTCCACAAAGGATAACTCAATTACACCTCTTTTCACTTGTTTTCCACATTTTATCATTGTTTTCAATTTCTTTCTTAATAAAGAAATATGTAATTGATCTTTTCTTTTATTATTGCATTTACTATACAACTTTGGACTCCTTGGAACCCAAGGAATCCAAGAGGCATGAAATCCCTATTTGGGTTTTCCTTCTAGAGGTTTCCACACTTTCTTTTCTCAAAACTCGATTATTCATTTATTAATTGAATTTTCCTTGTTATTAGGCCCAATAGCCAATAAAGCCCACAAATAAACCAACAAGGCTATTTTAAATGAAATACATGCATTCAATCACAAGACATCATTATTTTCCCATTTATCTTTGTTATGAGAAATTACATTTCTCACCAAAGGAACCCAAAATTTGGGGTTGTAACATCCTTCCCCTCTTATGAGAATTTTGCCCTCAAAATTCCATCAAGCAAGCAAACAAACAGGATAAGTCTTCTTATGTCCATTAGGGCTCCCATGTGGCTTCACCCTTTCCATGGTTTTTCCCAAGAACCTTCATTATCTCATTTTCCTCCATCTGAGTTCTTTCTTACCTTGGTATATCGTACCCTCATAGGTGACTCAGGACTTTTCAGCCTTTCAAAAGTTGAATAGGTTCAGGGCTCAACACCTGGCTTGGGTACCTCACATAGTGCTCTAGATCGAACTCATGCAACACATCATTTTATCCTGAGGGGTAAGGTTACATAACCATCTCCACCAATCCATCTCAAATGGACCCATATATCGGGGACTTAGCTTTCTTAGCTATAGCTTAGAGGGGTCGGATTTTCACATCACATATTCTCCCACAGTGAACTGCATGTCAGTCTGCTTTGCATCAACTTGTGACTCATGTCACCACTGGGCTCTCTCTCATCCATTGCACGATCAAGTGACTTCATCTGCACACACTGTGGTTCTTTTATGACCTTCGTGAGGCCTCCTTCACCAACATCATCATAATGAAGTGGCGACCGACACAACCTCTTTATAAGCCTTCTTGCATCCCGATAAAGGCTATGGTGGCTAACATCACATCTTAAGAACTGTCTCTATGTATCACCCTGAATGAGCACACATGCTCTCATCAGACCCTCTAGTCTGGATCATACTGTCCATTAGTATGGGGTGATAAAATGTACTATCATCCAGTTCTTCATGTATCCACTTCCACCTCATGGAAGTGATCCTTTGTCATACTCAAGAACTTTTGAACTCGCATCATGACGTAGTTGAATCATCTCTCTTTCTCTTATGTAGTTCAACAAAATCTGTCTCTTGACAGTACTCCTTCTTCCATCAGTCTTATCCCTTCCTGACCCTAGGACAGACTTAGGATTCTCTTATAGTACATGTTCAACTTAGAACCTTACCCAAGCATTCATCATCTCTCTCCGCATTCTCGACTGACTTTCATCCCTTCATAGGGGTCAAGGCATCCTTCCTACCTTGGACAGGCCCCATACTAGTTACCTCCATGGTAACACATCCACATGCACTTAGAGATGGTTATCTATGGGCCTACAGGTTCATTCTCATTCCATGTACTTTTCACTTAGCTTCTCAAGATCCTATGGGACTTCTTTAGGTTACCTCAAAACCAGCAAAACTGGTATACACCCTACTAAAGGGTCCCTTTCCCAGGATGGGAGGAAACTACAACTCTTGACATCAAGGTCACAACCGTCCCTAGGGTTTACATTCACATGAACATGCCTAACCCAACAGCTACCAAGGCACAAGCAGATCACCTATTAAACCATGCTAGGTCACACTTGTTCTCATCCTTAACATTAGACCAGCTTAGTTATGAGGGCTTCATCAAACCTACCTTCAACTTAAGGGGTTTCCTTTTCCTCTAAACATGAAGAGTGCCATACTCGAAACTATAGAGACTCAATTCTCATCATGAGCATTAGGTACACCACTTCCCCTCTTCGGCCAGGAACCCTAGGTTCACCTTTGGATATCCAACTACATGCTCAACCTCTTAACCACGAATCAATCATGTCCAAGGTATGCCATGTACTCCCATGATCCTTTTATATGGGCAACACCTCATAGTTGAGTCCTCCTCAAGGACATTCAACTAGGTATAAAACCTCACAACAGGGTACTTAAACCTCCTTAGGGTCTAAGGCACTCTTTATCTCATCCAGCAGGTAACCACTTATACCCTGGGTACTAGAAGCATCGTCCTCTCTCTAGGGTTTGGTTCCTCTAAAGGCAACCAAGATATCATCAGCCTCCAGGGATCAAGCATAAGGCAACCACTATCATCCACTTAGGTCGCATCATTCTCGACTCCCCACTATTCCTCAAGTTTTGGGGTTTTAAGCTTACAACCTCCCTGTTGGGGTTTTGCTTCCTCTCTCTAGAGCTAATTCCACCTCCAATCATACTTACTAGAGGTCCCTTCTCCATGAAGGCTCATGCTCACAAGCATACCCCTATGTGGTTGAAGCCTATGCTCAACTCATGTTTGGCTCAAGAGCATCCATACCCCTTTCATAAGCCATCCATCATGAACTCTTAACCAAGATTTCATCAAGCTATACCCTACTTGCCTAAGCCCATAGGGTAACTATAGGTTCTCCTCTAACCTCATCCATGAAGGAGCTATCCTTCTCTCTAGCATGCACAACCTTCTCTAGGGTTGAGTCGCCAAAGGTACTAGGCCATCTACCCTCTTATGGCTCATATGACATCCAAGGCATGTCTAACCAAACACCTAGTCTACCATGACATCTAACTAATCATGTCATCTCTCTTCTCTATCCTTCACTTAGGGTTAACATCATCCGCAAAGGAGGTGCTAGATCTCTACTTTTAATGGAGATCTCTACCTCCATGACTAACTCTCTCTACTCCTCATGCCAAAGAGGTCTATCCTCAGGTCACTCCCGAGGGCACTGACCACTCGTGTCATACGACCTAAGCATGTATCTATTTCATTACACTTACTCTATTAAGCTTATGTCCATGACATCTTATTTACATGCTTTTTATTAATTTTTGTGGAGGATCCCTTAATCCTTATCAACCTTACCCATACCTCAAGAGGGTGAGGAAAAGAGAGAAAACCCTAATCCTTAAGGTCCTAAATAGAATTTGAGTTGAGGAGGGATGAATGAGATGAGAGAGTCCTAAAGGTATCTTATTTCGAGTCATATCCTAAGACATCGGCCAGGAAGTCACACAATCCGGGAGTCCTCGTATTCCGACTAGCGGTGCGGAGGAAAATATTGCCAGCCCGTGGACGTGATCCTTTTTTAGACACCTCAATCTTTCAGACAATCCTCTAATAACTCCCTTGGGTTCTACAGAATATGTAAAATTTAATATTTATTAAAGATTAATTGAGGAACCCATGCTCTGATACCAATTGTAACGACCCCGCCTCCCGGTAACCCCCAATTAAGGGAGACCTGAATGTCATAGCCGTTATTCAATTAATAGGATCAAAGGTTTGACAAAGAATCTATAATAATTATGAAATTCTACAACTAAACTGAAAACATGTATAAAATAAAAACTTTACTTACCTTTTAAAAGCTGGGATTTCTAAACTTCTATCCATGAAGGTACTAATCTATCTAATCCTCATGTGTACGTTATTTCTCATTTAGTTCCACATATGCCACTTTACTGTTTGTTCTTTTCATTTGTACCTAAAACACCGACAAACAAAACTTCGGTCAACAAGAAGCTGGTATGTGGGGGAAACAATAATTGTGCAACTATGTTAACAATGTAATCAACCAACTATCATTTAACATCCAAGATTATGTTTTAAGCAATACTACTCAATCCTTGCCTATCCCCTATCTCTGTACCGTCCCTGCAGTGGACATGGATACTACCTCTCTCATATGGTAGATCCTTACCCCCATGGCCCTACCACACAGGTAGCCAATTCCTAGGGTTATGGAGTTACATGGTCCTACCCAAGGGTAGCCCAATCCCTGACTCATGATGACTTGATGGACCTACCCCATTGGTATCCATTTACTAAGTCATTTAATGACTTGATGGACCTACCCCATTGGTAGTCATTTACTAGGTCAATCTATAAAGCTACAGAGGGGACTAGGATCTGAGCTAGTAGGCATATCTCATATGTGATAGTCATATTCACATTATACTTTGCATGAATTAAATACATCCAACAGTTTAATTCAAGTCATCGATAAAACCTCAAAAATCCTCGAGAAACTAATTCGGGATATTCATATGTGTAACCACATACCTGTACATGTAGATTCAGGTGCAGGAATAATCCAAACAACAATGAGCAAGCAAGCATTCAATAAGATCCTGAAACAAATATACAATTTCGTTTTATTACTCATGTCATTAAGATCTATTAAATCTAGCTTGCTTCTTAGGGTTTCTAGTCCACTTTTAGGGTTTCCATTGCAATTAGGGTTTCCCTTCATCTTTTACTATTTTAAACCCTAATTTAACGCAATTGATTACAAACCCTAATTATCTCAACATCTAATCCCCAGTTTCAGATCAAAGGCATAATTATCCATTAATTAAGCCCTTTAAACCTCTTTTACATTAAAGCTACTATTTTTATCCTTTTAATTCATGACAAGATCATTGTGCTAATTTATCATCAACTCAACGTTCATTATGGTCCAATGCACATATGAACTCGATTTGCTATTAATTCCACCTTTTATTCATGAGAATACCCTAATTACTACATTCAGGGTATTTATCCAAAAATTAGGAACTTTAATGCTCGAAATAGTTTTTAACCATGAAAACTTAGTTCTATACATGAAATCGAATAATTACAGCCATTAGTAGTCCTAATTACCAACATTAGGGTTTCAAGGCCCACTAAAGTATATTCATACACATGAAACTCAAAATTAACTAATTGCGTGCAAAATTCCTCTTTTTCGATCTTAATGTATCTCTTTACGATTAACAGGTTAATATCAACTTTATCAATCAATTAAACCCTATTAATCACATTAACCACATCAAAATAGGATTTCTTAATCACTAATACACTAAAGTTAACAATTTACATTACTTTTTGCATTGCAATAAGAATCAGGCTTCAATTTTGTTTTTATTAGATTCTTCTCATTTTTCTAAGCAACTTTCATATTTTATGCGAACCTATCTGAGCTACGGATAATTAGTTATGAATTTAACAAAATCACTTACTTCTGGCCAATGAGGAGGCGCCACATAGCCTACCTCATGCAACGTGCTTGGTGGCTTGCAAACATAACAGAATTCCACTTATACCCTCGTGCGACTCCTTGGCTTTGCAACGCCCGCAGGGGAAAAACCGTCCAAACCTCCTCTTCTTCTTCTTCTACCTTGCGGCAACGACCTGCTGCCACCGCAGCAGTGCTTTGATGCGGCCCTGTCGCCTTCCCCAGACCCCGATGGCCACTGGGGAGGTTCCCCTGGCTCCGCCGCACCCCCATTCCAGCCAGGTTGTTGCTGAGCCGTGGCCATGGTGGCCGGTTCATGGTTCTTTAGCTCTGCAACTTGCGGACATCCCGCGGCCCTCCTGTTGGCGTCGTGCACGAGCTTGGGTGCAGAGTTGATGTCTGCACTCATCCGCGACGTCATGGGAGCATTGTGCTCCCTCTGAACCCCATCTCAGGACTCTGTGTTGCCCTGGGGTCATACTAACCCCGTCGCTAGGGTTTATGCGGGGATAAGAAGAAATAAAGAGGAAGATGCACGAGATCTCATTAGCTCGAGGCCCTGGATCCAACCTTTTATATAGGGAAGGATGGCAACGTCCCCTTATACTTAACCATAGGGAAAACAAGTCCCCTTAGCCTACTTTGCTTGTTTAGGTGCAACTCTCTTCTTAAATATATTCCTTCTTTATTAGTATCCTTGGTTATTAAGGAAACTATTCATTTAAAGGGAAATCTGAAAATTACATGTTTTAATCTCCTTTTGCTTGACTTTTAATCCATTGGCCATGAGGATCAACTTCCTTAAAACAAAATACATCCCCTTTTGATAATATCAAAAAGTTATTAATTATGTAGTACATTGTCCTCGCATTTTGCATTATTGGCGTTTTCTATTTCCTCTTTCTTCATTGGGCTCCTTGGACCCCAAAAAAACTCTAATATTGAGAAATTCCTTCATGAGGTTACTTATTATCCTTCTAGATGCATCCATATGCATTATTCTCCACTATTTCCCATTATCTTGTTTATTTCTTATTAAAATAGTTCTTTTTGAGGATTTCTCTTTATTTCTCTTTTATTTTCCTCATCGGTATTCCTTTTATCATTAGGAATCCTTGGGATACGAAATTCCACTAAGGGTAACTCAATTGCACCTCTTTTCACTTATTTTCCACATTTTATCATTGTTTTCAATTTCTTTCTTAATAAAGAGATATGTAATTGATATTTTCTTTTATTATTGCATTTACTATGCAACTTTGGACTCCTTGGAACCCAAGGAATCCAAGAGGCACGAAATCCCTATTTGGGTTTGCCTTCTAGAGGTTTCCACACTTTCTTTTCTCAAAACTCGATTATTCATTTATTAATTGAATTTTCCTTGTTATTGGGCCCAATAGCCAACAAAGCCCACAAATAAACCAACAAGGCTATTTTAAATGAAATACATGCATTCAATCATAAGACATCATTATTTTCCCATTTATCTTTGTTATGAGAAATTACATTTCTCACCAAAGGAACCCAAAATTTGGGGTTGTAACAGTTCCCTTCGAACAGGTACGTTCATCCTCTAGATGTCATTGCATCCAAAACTGTATATTGCCCACATTCAAGGATGATTCATATTATAGTTATCACATCACCAATGCCACAATACCAGTTCAACTTCTGTTAGTCAAGCACCAAAACTTTCTTTATCAGCAATATTCAGGGCTTGATTTACCAGTCATGTTAGTCCATTATGAACTATGATTCTTGTTAGATATATAATTGCTAATGACACAAAGGTATGACATAATGACAAAGTAGTATTTTTCTTTCTTTTAACTGCTACAACCTCATCGTCCATCTCCCGTATCTTAGTATTCAATCATTTCTTTATTGGTCTACATTATAATATATGTCTAGAGAAAATTTATTTTCCCAACACATTTGATACATTTCAAGGTGACTTTAGAGCTATTTGACACGAATATACACTATCAATAGTAAATAAAGGTCAATATGATTCTTCCTTGGAACTTATCCGTTGTATGCACGACACTAACTAATATGTGTCAAATTGATCAAGTGACACTTGGAAGTCAATAGCGCCTGTTCAACTATAAACATGCACATGTTCAATCTGAATCCCATTCCATCACTATATTCATTTTCCTCATGGTGCTAAGGTAAGCATATATAATTTACAATACTCTCACACTCTTCTTTTGCCAAAAATTATAGTTATATTTTTTTATCTTTTATTTTAATATTTGATGTTATCATAAAATATAGTACATCATGTCTATGGGTTTCCTCACTACCGCATTCTTTTTTAATTAAATCTACATTACTATATCTATCTCCATCTAAGTAGTGCCTATTATTGATTGTTATGTGTGTATGTAAACATGGTTTCTTCACATTTCTTCTATCCATGTAGATCATATTTATCCGTCAGGAGATCATTTCTGTAAATCCCTGACCTGGGTTATGTACTAACCCTAGGTGTTTTTCTTAATAAAGTTGATTATATGCTTTCTTTTATTTCTTGAAAAGTAATTAAGGCTTTTGAGGAACTTATATTTCAATTTCAGTCCTTTTTGAATAATGTTGAAACATTGTTTTGTTACTCTTAGATTAAAGTGCAAATTACCCAAGTTAACGGGTTTAATTGCAAATTGCAGTTAATAAAAATTTTATCTGATGTTGAGACATCATAGGAATGAATATGATGTAGTGGTATGGTTTCCACAAGCTTGGGCACTAAGATAAAGCTTGTAGAGCAATCCTTGTGCATTAAAACCTAGTTTTGGTGTAATGTGCAATTTACCCAAAACCTAGGGTTCAATATGCAAAATACCACCTCTATAAAAGCCCCTCATGTTTCTTGTCATCAAATAGAGAAAAGAAAATGAGAGGGGCGCCTCATTTGAATTATCATGGAGGAAAGAGAATCTTGATATTAAAATAATCAAGATTTAAGCCTAAATGGAACTTTAATTTAATTAATGCAAAAAGAGATAAATTAACTAAGGGGCCCTTCAACCAAAAGTTGAGGGATGTGTTTGCAATAGTTTTGGACGAGCTTTTGCCTTGCTATGGCACAAAAAGATCTTGGTTGAGTGGAAGCGACTCACATTATCATAATAAAAAGTAATATCCACTAAAAGGTTGGATATTAATATAAAACTCTTTAAGGTGCTTAATTCCTTTTCCATTAATTCATAGATAATGGAGAGTTTTTGCAAGAAAATTAAGGTGGATTTGTGGCCAAGAAATTGAGGGGGATTTTGTGGAAATAATTTTGGATTTAAAGAAAATAATTCCTTTTTCTCTTTCCTTGAAAATCCCTTATACATATCCTTTTTGTAATACACTTAAGAACCTTTTCCTTAGTTTTCTTTTCTCATCTTTGCTTTGGCCGACCAAGGGAGAGCTCAGGAGCAGGATAAGGACGACCATAACCTGTTGGTAAGTTTTGATCATCTTCTACCTCAGATTCATGGTGAAAACCCTAAATCAATGCTTGATTATTGGTTTTCTTCACTCGATTTCCAATCCTAGCCAACTTGTTCATTCAAAAACTCAAGAACGGACCTTGGGCAGTTTTTGGAACTCCATCCACCATTAGAGCCGTGGATATTGGAGCTTGGGATCAGATTTAGAGGCAGGTTTTATAACTCAAACCCTTAAACATTGCTTTTGCACTCCTTTCTTCAATAATCGCTGGTTATTTTCTTCTATTTGATACTCTTGTGATTCATTGCTGAAATTCCCATGAAGAATGACTGCAGCTCTTGGATAAACAGAGGAAAATGATGATGACATCATCATAGATTCTTATCCAAAGAAATCCTAGACCAAACGGTTTCAAGTTAGTTGCTCAAACGGTTTTCCAAACCGTTTGGGAGCAAACGGTTTCAAACTGTTTGAGGGGAAACGGTTTCACCAAACCGCGTGAGGGAAAATGGTTTCAGACCATTTGATGGTGTTGACCAGGGTTGACCATTTGGGGGTTTGTTCATAATGTTGTTGGTTAATGATCCACTAATAATAATTGATTAGTTCCAATTGGTTCATGAGTTGAAGGTCAATCAATCATCAAACCCTAATCGGGTTGAGTGCTGATTTCATAAGTGATTGAGTTGGAAACTTCGGTTGATTGGCCAAAACAGTTTCAAAACCATTTGGGGATCACCCAAACGGTCTCAAGACCGTTTGGGGGTCACCCAAGACCGTTTGGAGGTCTAGGGTTGAGTATGGTTAGGTGTTTGAAGATCCAAAGATACCAAGTTGATTTGCAATTAATTGCTGATTTAGTGATCAATCCAATGATCCAAACCCTAATTGGTTGACTTGAATTTTGATGTTGACATGGGAAAACGGTCTCAAGACCATTTGGAGGTCATCCAAACGACCTCAAGACCGTTTGGGGTCAGGTCATGTCCAATTTGAATGGTGGTCCATTAGTTCCAAAGTAACTAGTCTCACATTGATTAATGTTGAAGGATCATCGATTCTAAACCCTAATCCAATTGATTCAAACCCTAATTGATGATCAATTGAGGGTCAAATCGGTTAAAGGATGACCTATTTAACTCAATTGAAGTATGGTGATAGATCCAATTGATGATTGGATACATGAATTCAATGGTTGAAGGAATCAACATTGGAAACCCTATTTCAATTTGGTTGATTGAGACTATTTTTGGTCCATGCGGTTTTGAGGAGGTTTGGACCAAACGGTCTCAAGACCATTTGAGTCCAAACAGTCTCAAGACCATTTGGGACCAAACGGTCTCAAGACCGTTTGGGACCAAATGATCTCAAACCGGTTGAAGCTCAAACGATCTCATGGGTCACCTTTAGCAAACGGTTTCAAGGGTCACCTTTGATAAACGGTTTCAAGGGTCACCTTTAGCAAACGATCTCAAGGGTTCACTTTGGCAAATGGTTTCAACCTCAACTTTACTAAACGGTTTTGAGTATTCAACCAAGACCGTTTGAGGTCTGATTGGTCAAGACCGTTTGAGGTCCAAGTGACCAAGGTCATTTGGAAAGTAATTAATCAAATTGTATGAACACTTAAAGTGGTTGAAGGTTAATTATTTAAGTGAACAATTACATGATGTAAACCAAGGGTGATTATAATAATGGTACCCTTAATGAGATAGGGTGATTGGTACCCTTTAAATAATTAAGCTTTAATAATCATGGTGATAATGTCATAACTCATGGTGTCAATTCTTCTTCAAGTTGAGTTGACTTAGCCTAATCAAGGCTGAAGTAAGCATCATCTTTTGGAAGATGAGAGAGAAGACTTCCTACATGAATAATAACCATGTTAATGGTCAAGTCTTAACACTTTCATTATGGTTGTATGTCTAATTAGGGTATGATTCAAGTCTTAACACTTTCATTATGGTTGTATGTCTAATTAGGGTATGATCCTTTATAGTGAGATCATGAAACCCTAATTATGAAGGTTAACGAATCATAACCCTAATTGAGAGCATTGATAGGTGAAATCCTAATACATGATAATGGTGTGATCCTAATTTAGGACAATGATATGAGAAACCCTAATTCAGGGTATATTGATGATAAACCCTAATCTATGGTGATGTGATGTGAATAATAAACCCTAATTATGATTTTTTGGTTATAAACCCTAATCTAGGGTGATGCAATGTGAATAGTAAACCCTAATTCCAAATAAGGTAAATGAAAATGTGAAACTCTAATTCTAGGATATACTTTATAGCATGAAGCTCTAAGGTTGGATAATGAAATGATGAGTCATTAATCCTAATTGAGCTAAGGGAATGATTAACCCTAATTGAATTGAAAAGGGAAACCCTAACCCTAGTAAGGGCATAGTGGTGCAACCCTTGAATAGTGACGTTATCATTGTTTTGCATTATGCTAATATGAAATTGATGTATCTGTTATCATCTGTACTAATCATGCAGGTTTTATGAGATATTGAACATAGCCAAGTATGAGCTACGATGCTTTGTTTATTGAAAGTACTTTATAAGCTTTGTAAGCAATGACATGCTATGTTGCCTAGTGATAGGTAACAAAAAAGATTGATAGGTTGTAAGAGCCATATGAAATACTTGCAATGCAATTATCATGTTTACACTGTCAGATGAATTGATGGCATTAAGTTACCTGTTAAAGTGGTAACAAGTGTTTTGATGATCTAAGGGTTGAACACCCATATTCTTGAATCATGATGATGAGATGATAAGGGATTGAATTCCCAATGTTAATAAAGCTGTGAAATGAACTTGATAGAAATAAGTACTCATTCTTTATGGCAATTGTTATAATGGTTTATATTTGAAAATATGCTTGATGCTAAAAGAATGTTGTAATGTACTTAAATAATCAAGTGAAATGATATCATGTAGAGCCTTGACCATAGATCCATCATCGTCAGTAGTTTGGTGATGGTGAAATAGGTTTTCCTAAGGGAACTCCTAGAGAGCATACTTTTGAGTATGTGGGGGTTATGGGTGTGAATATCCTTACGCCCTAATGGAGGAATTGATGTGAGATAAGCATTAAATCTCTCAATCCTTCATTATATGTATATGTCGGGATAGATGTATCACTAATCTCCCGATGAAGATGTTAATGCCGAATCGATGTGAGATACACAAGAAATCTCTCGATTGCAAAGAGAGTACATCATGCCACTGTAACTCTAATAGAGAAGTTGCCAGAATACCCTGGAAAGCTATTTGGCAGAGACACGAGATGTCCTTCATGTTGTTCCTCACACTAATTGAGGAGGATGAGGTCATAGAAATCCGGCTCTTCTATTGACCTATGTATGGTACCAGTTTCGACTTCACAATGGTCGGTTGGAGTATGAGCGGTATACCTCATCTCCTCAGGGCATAAGTATGTTTGTAAAATGTAAGCGGTCGTGTAGCATATTTGCTTAGGGTTGAATTATGAGAATCAATGATTGATGATACATTGTCTATTATATCCTAATTGGATAAATGCTATACATGTTCTTCAAATTCCTTATTGAATAAATGACATGCTGCTTATCAAGTTATAACTGGAATGAACTGCATAGAGAATACTGCTCTACAAAGTTTAAATCAATGATTTACCTGCTATTGAATATCTATAATTGTACTACTCAGTGATGTTCTATTATCTGCAATGACAATGTTTCTGGCGGAGAGTTATATCTCTCGCTGGGGCAATTTTTCAATTGTCTCACCCCCGTGGGATTCAACTTTTTAGGTAATCGCCGAAGAAGAGGTAGAAACCCTACAGAGGGTGAACAACAGCAACAACAAGGACAGCAGTGATCCACAGGTGGAGAAACTGTCTATCAAGTCATGTATATAGAGAGTCCTATGCGTCATCTCTGTACTCTCAGGTCCTAGGAGTCAGTATATGGTTTGATATAGATCTGAGATTTTTGGCTTGATGCCTCGAGATCTTTGTATACTACTTATATATAGTTAACATGGCAGTCAATGTTTATGACTCTCAAGATGAGATAATACAGAGATGTACTGATGAATCAGAATGTAAATAACTTACTTTGGTTCTCTATGAAAGAGTTTTATAGTTTGTGGATCTCTTTGCAAAAAGTTTTAATTTTTAGTGATCATCAGTAAATCTGCTGCTAATAATACGCTTCCGCATTAGTTAATCTTGTTTTCGCGAGACGGACGCCACAATTTCACATGAACAATCTAATGCAAGTTACACCAAAGAGGTAAGTCATTTCCGACAAGGCATACTCATTTGACATTAGTGATTCATCAATTATGAACATGTTGTTTTCTATTCATACCAAGTTAAATTTCTTTACATTGAATTTAGAATATTATTTTAGCGGTTACATTGGATAAAATCCAATCAAAACATGGCTTTGCATGTCCAAAGTAATTAGCCATCCTAAAAGATTGTCTATATATTTCTATGTACTAATAAAATGTTATAATTTCTACCACAAGTAGAATGTCTATGATAATCAATTAACTTAACGTGGCTGCACTATCTTTTTGTCTAGTTGTTAACTGTTACTAAATGGCATTTTTATATTTCTATAATGACTTGATGCTCCATTAATACCTTTTAACACATCCAAGAATTCATTTTAAAAGAGCAAAATATCAATTAAATGATGTTGCAAATTATAAAAGTGGAACCATATCTATGTATAAGTACTTATAACTCGTATTAATTTTCCTCTTGAGAAATATAACATTGAACTTTAAGTTAAGTTAGGATATAATGGTGCTTAGTTATTTGTTATCCAATGGCTATATACCATCTACTGTTAACCATGGACTAGCTTTTATTCATTTTCTTATAAACTTTACAACATACTAACTATGTATTTGATGTGTATAGTTGCCGATGTTCTCCTATACATTTCAAAATTAGGAAGTATTATGGATTGTTTGAAGATAGATATGCAAGTACTTACAATTCATATTAATTTTCCTCTGGAGAAATATCACATTAAACTTTAGTTTAAGTTCGAATATAATCATGCTTAGTTATTTTTTATCTAATGGCTTCATACAATCTACTATTTAGCATGGACTAGTTTATTCATTTTCTTATAAATTTTACAACATAAACTATGTATTTCATGTATATAGTTGTCGATGTTATCCTTTACATTTCAAAAGTAGGAAGTATTATGGATTGTTTGAATATAGTTACATAATTACTCACAACTAGTATTAATTTTCTTCTTGAGAAATATCACATTGAACTTTAAGTTAAGTTTGGAAATCATGATGCTTAGTTATTTCTTATTCAACGACTTCATACCATCTATTATTTAGCATGGACTAGCTTTTATTCATTTTCTTATAAATTTTACAACATGCTAACTATGTCTTTCATGTATGTAGTTGTCAATGTTTTCCTTTTTATTTCAAAAGTAGTAGGCATTATGGATTGTTTGAAGATATATACCCATGTGTCTGTCAGGATACTACAAAAGCAAATCAATTTTAGCATGTGGTTTAATATACCAGAAATAATTTAACAAAGGTAATCTAGTGAAAAAAATTGATTATCTTCATATTTGCACATTATCAATTTTTAATTTATTATCTTTGACATTTTATTTTATTATGACATTTGTTCCATGCTTATACTTACTAATTCTTGTATTTACTTTATGACTGAGTATTTCTTGTGTAATATTTTGATGCAAACAACTGGATGACATTCATGTTTCAACAAGGGTTACATGTATATAATAGATGGGGATTGGAAGTGACATGTTAATTCTATAGGGTTTTGTTTTATGTATGTAGCGATTCAATCCAACAAATTGAACCATCATATGTACCCATCATTAGTGCGACTGATTTGTTTGTTACAATTGTAAGGGGCAAGGTCAATGTCCTCCCCATGTAGTTGATGTTAAACATTGAATACAAAATTTTATTTTGTTCAACAATATTCATAATATTCTGTTGATCTTAATTTTGAAAGTTAGCTAACATGCTTATCATGTACGAGGTGATTTTTTATGCTATCAAGCAAAAAATAATGTGGTTGTGGTTGTACACCATACTTATTTGACAACGCTCATCGTCCATCATATATTGCTTGAGATAACACCAAGAGAACAAGTATTTATAGCCTTAATTTGTGAGTGTATGCTTCTTGCATGTCTCAAAATAACTCTATGTTTCTGGTTATAGTATTTGTTCCAGCATCTTCCCAATGTTGATGTACAAGTTGCAAATTAGTTATTTTTGGAGCCATTAGTACATGTTCCAACGGTCTCATAATTTTTTCCAACAACTCATGAGTGACATGTTAGATAGAATAATAAATTATGAGAGCTAACCTGACACGTTTATACCAACAATTATAAGTGTTGGCATAGCCTAAAAAAATGTTGGTAAAGGTCTATGTCGACATCAATAGAGCCAACTTTTGTTGGCCTCTGGTATAACCTATACCAACATTTTTGGGCCTATACCAGCATGTACTTGGCTACTGGTATAAGGATATATTGTTGTAGTATATTTTTGGGCCTATAAGAACACTTCCTTGTCAATGCCATGACATAAGGAAAAAAATACATACTTGTCAATGCCATGGCATAAGGAAAAAAGTGAAGATGGTGATCATAATGTTTCATAAGGAAGTGTTACAAAAGAATTTTTTTTAAAGAGGATGGAAGGTTGGGATTCAAATGGTTGATCAAGATTAAGGTAGCCTCTGATGGGCCAGTGACTTTGCTCAATCAATCACTTTTCCCTTACATCATCCTCATCAAGTCGGGTTTTCAAACTGTTACCCTTGGTAACATCCATAACACCCTAGTTTTCTCCTAGTTTGAGGAGTTTCTCATGGAGGTTCTTCCTTTCGAAAGCAATAAGTGGTCAATAAAGAGGGAGCATTGCCTTGGCACCTCCCTACGGATTACATGGTTGAGTATGGGTTGTTGTCCAGTTCTAGGCCATAGTCTAGGACCATAAATGTAGGCATGAAGAGTGCATGAGGGTATAGTTTAAGGTCATTGTCTAGGAACATAGATGTGATCTTGAAAGGATCTAGGTGATCTAGTTTTAGGTCATAGTCTAGGACCCTGGTTGTGGGAAAACTGACACTAACAAGTGATGCCTCACTCAACATTGAAGAATTGCATCTCTCAACTAGCTTCAAATATAGGGTTCCTTTTTTATTTGGGGAAATGAGTGTTCATACTTTTAGAGACCGTTTCGCAAAAGGGCCCGTCTTTCCAAAGTTTATCATTCCCTTATATTGTTGACTAGAGAAAATTAGTTGATCCTTTCAAAAAAGTCATTGGATTTTGAATGGCTTGTTAATTTTCGAAAAGATCTTTTGGATTATTGGAAAGATTGTTTATCCTATAAAAGCCTATTGGATTTTTTAAAAGATTGCTTATCTCTTAAGAATATTATTTGATTTTTAAAATAATTATTAATCTAAAAAATATTGGTTGATTTTTCAAAGAATCGTTAATCTTGAAAAAATGTTTGATTTTTTTGAAAGAATTGTTAATATCTATAAAGATTGATTGATTTTTTAGAGGATTATCAATCTTTGAAAGGATTGTTTGATTTGTAAATTTTGTTAATCTTTAAAAATATTTTTGGATTTGTTAATCTTGGTTAATATTTTAAAAATATTATTTGGTTTGAATGAATTGTTAATCTTTGAAATAATTGTTGATTTTAAAACTTGTTTAATCAAAAAAAAGATTGTTTGGATTTGTGATTTTTACTTTTCAAAGGAGATTCTGGGATTCTATCAATTGTTAACCTTCTTAGAACATTGTCAAACTTGGACACAAAAGGAGTTATCAATAATGTCAAATTTTCTCAATAACCAAAATAAGATATATGTATGGGAAGTAAAATGACCCTCCCCTTTTAGCCCATGAATTTGACATTACATCCTCATGTAAACATGACTATGTAGTAGGGGTTGGTCCTTATCTTATATATGGGTAGATGGCACTCACTGAGAGGTAAAGTTTACATCCTTGAAATTTAGATAATTCAAGTCTAACTCAAGTTCTGATGTTAAGATACAAACGGAACAATGAAGATAATTATATGACCTTGTTTGATGAATTTGAACCCTAGACTCATATCAAGTTTTCAATTTAAGTGAATAATGTGTTTTTATCATATGTGTTCATATAAGGCCAATAAGATGTGCAACGATTATCAAAGCCTTACATTTGAAACCAGGAGCGAAATTAAGCCTATGGAACCTTTTGATGGCCCAAGATTTGATTCATTGCTTTAGGGACTCATTACAACCTAATTTGGCTAATTAGGGTTTACAGATGGGTCCCTGGGATATGAAGTTGGATATTTTCTGCCTAGTGACTGATCGGACTAAATCGTGCGTCCAAAAAGTGGAGGCGGATTTGAGTTAGTCGAGCTTTTACATTTATAACCCGAAACCTTCTAGGCCCCCGCCACTTTGTTTACGGGGTCGGAGTAGATATACGGGGTCGAACACAGGGACAAGGATGGTAGTGTTGAGAATGAAGAATCGACACGCTACACTCCGGCAAGGGTAGATATATGATAAAATTCCCAAAAGGGAACAACAGAACAAGATCGATAAAATAAAAGAAGACCCTATCTCCAATTGGAGTTACAAGGAAAACATAGATTTTAAGCATTTATCAGTTTTAAGGGGTTTTCATGCAACAGAAACAGAGAGATAATACTAACGCTAAAGCAAGGTACGAAGGATAAAACTTCGGTAAAACAAGCGGCAGCAGGAACATCTTGTACCCCTCCTCTCAGAGCGGGTACCTCTAACCAAGCATCAACACCACTCTCGAGGTTGCTGGACTTAGGTTAGGGTGGAAAGGTTACTACAAAAACTCTGATTCCGGGAACTCTCGTACTCCATAATAGGACCAAACACTAGAGCCACAACACCTCTCTCAAGGCTGTTGCAACGGGAAAACACGGTTCGGTAGCTAATCGAAATGTGATCCAACGTACAAGCTAGAGTTTAGATATTAAACATAGCAATCATCCAACAAGGGTACCAAACATAAAGCAGCAGATAATTAAACTCTTCTATTTCCATTAACAAATAAAGGTCTGATTACATTGCAGAAGTAAAAGAGATAAATGACTGAAATAAAGATAGATATCGCCTTCTTGATATAGAAGGACGACAGACTACAGTGGACCCTCCAGCTCGATACCGGGTAGGAGCCTAGCCCGATACAACCGTGTCGGGCGGCACACCCTCTCGGGCGACACGCCGTGATGGGTGGATTGCATCGTGCGAGGACCCTTGCCCGATACGGTCATGTCGTACGGCACCCTCTTGGGAAACACGCCGTGACGGGTGATGCATATCGGAGTTCGGTATCGTGTTGGGCTAGAGTGATGCATCTAGTATCGGTCACTTATGTCGGGGATCCATGTCGGCCGATATCGGCCTGTAGTGTTGCCCGGGACGACTCTAAGTGAACCATTCACCTCCCTCTCGGGATGGGGAAGTGCTCACCTAGGATCGCTCGGCACAACACTGATACACTCGCTCTTTACAGCTTTCCTGAGGTGACTTGCACAGGGTTCCGACCTGTCTTTTCGGCTTCCTGTAGCTTCTATTTATAGGCAGCAGTTGGGGGAAGTTATGGTGCTCAGGGTGCCACGTGTCCTCCTCATCATCGCAGAGTCGGTGGACGGCCGATATCGGTATCGCCCGGCACAAGGATGTCGGCTGTCGGTCACGTGACGAGCGACGCCTGCCGGTGGGTGGCCTGTATCGCGCGACAAGCTTTAGTTGTCGTGGAGAGCTCGGCTCCCTGTCGGGTAAAAGACGTATCGCTCGCTAGTTCCTTCTTGCGCGGCATCCTCATGTCGTGCGTCGGTGTGTTGCGCTACCCTGTCGGGCAGTGATCGTATCGGCCATCTGGAAGGCCGATGCAGGTGGAATTTGTTTGTGGGCCGGGATGGCCTTATTGATGATAAATGTATCAAAAACTGAGGGAAAACTCTGCAAAAGATGGAAATATTGAATTAAGAGCGTCGTTTGGCCAATTATTGCAAATGTCAATATAAAAGGAGAGGAAAACAGTTAAAAGGGCAGTTTTGATAACAAAATAAGGGTCAAAAACATCACCAAAATTGGTGTTATCAACTCCCCCAAACTTAGCATTTTGATTGTCCTCAATCAATATTTAAATTTTATTTTGTGATGCTTCTTCTTGCTCGGTGTAATTTTCAGTTCAAGAGGTAAAACAAGAATTGTGATGCCTTTAGAGATAATTTTGTCCCACTACGAACAAAAGACCTTGCGTTTCCTGCCTTATTATTTCAGTAAAAAATTTCTCTACAGCTTCAGCGAGACTTTGGTGTATGATTCTGAAGTTAGCTTTCGCACCAAACAGCTTTAGGGGTAGAAAGTTGTGTATAGGGTAGGCTAAGGCTTTTTGGGGTTTTTCTTGTTTCCCATCAGTCCATCCAGGTAAGGGTCTGTTAACGGGAAAGTGGTCCCTGCAGTCCAAGCCAGTTGGCTTTAGAGCAGTGATTTCACATCCTATGTACCACTGCCTGGCTCTACCATGCCTAAAGATGGATACTTTTGGAAGACAAGTGTGTGTATATTTTTTTCTTTTTCTTTTATTGGGTACAACTCTCATGCTTTTATTCACCCTCATAAGGTTGCTTTCTCTTTTTGGGATTTTTGTTGGGTAATGGGAAACAAAAGGATTTTTGCTGTTTGGGCAGCTTTTTCCTTCTCCATACTCGTCTCTTAGCTGTTTGCAAGATAATTATTTTTTTTCGAAATTTTTGGCACAGAAAAATGTAGTCTTTTGTTGTTTGAGGCAGCATTATCAAAAAGATATAACAAAACCTGCATCTCATTAAGCACATAGAAAACAAACTTGGCAATAAGTCGCATCAGGTTTTTACTAATATAGTGACTTTGTACATATATATGGGAACAAAATAAGCAAAAAATTCAAAATTTTTATATGAGCATGGCATTTTATATGAGCATGGGTACATACACATGATATAGGAGAAGAACGAAATGACACAAAGGGTGGAGGTGAAGAAGAAAAATTTTATACCTCCTTCACTGGTACATGGGTACCCCCCCCCCAAACTTACTCCACTCTCTATCCCAGAGTAGTGAAGAGGACAGGGTGAGGTCATGTTAGCCCAGTGAAGGTTAGATGGTGGTTGCGCTTGTGCCTTGGAGAAGCTGCAATACATTCTCCTTATTTGCAGTCTCCATTTTCTTTCCCAGTTGGATGCATCCGGAACAAGTGCAAAGCTCTCAAGAAGGAAACGCAAGGCTCGTGCATATTATGACAGTGATAGCCGGCCTATGGTAGATAGAGAGCTCTTGAAAACACTTGTGGATACTATATCAGTAGAATATACCTCCCCCATGATGAAGGTGGCTTCACAGCTGTTGGACCCAAAATACCCACATTCAATCCAGAGGCCACTGGAAAAGGACTTCCACTGATTTTCTCTTTTGGAGGAGGTCCTAAACCACCGCAGAAGACAGACTATGATAAGGAAATGGACTTCTTTTGCTCTCTTTTCGGCGGGTGGTGGCCCAGCTGTCTCAGGATTCTGACGTTTCTGTCCGACAGTTGTTGCTTCAGCTGTGGTTGCAGTTTTGATTCTTCCGCTGTGTTTGTCAACTCGTCCGGAGGTTTGCTCTGTATTATCCATACATGTTGTCAAGTTCATTGATCATTTAAATGTAAGGTAGGAAAAACTGATATCTCGATAAAACTTGTCTCGATGTAAAGCTCGGGTATCGTTCATCAAAAAAAAATCTAAGGCGATACGAGATTGGACGATACGGGGAGAACTGTGTGGCACAACACGCTACCCGACACGGGTATGCCGGACGATAAGGTTGCATGAAGCAACTGCCCGATAGGACGTCATGACGGAAAACATGTCGCCCGATAGGGCGTATCAGGCAAACACGATCGGTCGACATGTCGTGCTTCATATGTGTCGGGCGATACAAGGAAAATCAACTAAGTTCGTCAACCCGATACGCAGCGCGCGATATGAAACCCGTGTGGGGCAAACAGACTGTCGGGCTATACCTTTTCTCTTTGAAGCTCTCGCCCGACACGAGGGCGAAGGCGAGCTGGCCGACATGCGAGCAAAAAGTGGATTACTGCATGATACGGGTGGCTGAAAGAGTAAGTGTAGTAATCTGACACGGTAAACCCTCCTTACTATATATAGCAAACTCAGCTGGGGGTAAAACGGGCAGTTCTGGGGTGCGCATCAGCCGTTGAGACATGCCATTCCCGAGACAAACGGTCCCATCAGTCTCATTAAGGGCAATTACTCGCATGCACGATACGGGTGCACGCCGCCCAGGAATACTATCCGTCACGGCCCTTGCGATGCCTGAGGAACTATAGCCCGATACAAGCAGTTCTGCGCGCCGGCTGAGCTGCTGCCCGATACGATTAATAATAGGCGGACAAAAACTAAAACAAGGCGAAGAAAAATCAATTAAAGGGTAAAACATCATCGGCTTAGGGTTAAGTCCCCGACCTCAGAAGCTATTACTCCTCAAAGCTTCGTAAAATAGAGCGGTGGCCCATAAAACAGAAGAGTCGGTACGCTCGGCGCGTGCACTGACTCGGGCCTTATTACAGTCCATAATGTTTGTTTTACAAGGAAGAAAAATGCATCCTACTCTAGGAAAGAAAAGAAAGCTCGGGATGGCTCCCGAGGAGCGCTGCAATCTTCGTCTCCTGCTTGACGTCTTTTAGCTTCGTCACTCCTTAGTCTTTGCCATCATCCTTTTGTGCAACTCGACCCTCGTTCCTCTTGATCATTGTCCTGCTTTCTTTGTCATTTCAGTATTCGACGGAATTTTTCCTGACGTATTCTTTATTAACTCGGCCATTTGAGCCAGTTGCTGATCAATCTGACACTGATGCATCTGCATGTCTGCCATTTGTACCTACAACGAGTTCAAAACACCCGAATTCGACAGCGCGCTCTGCGCTATATGGTTGTTGATAGTGTCTTGCCTTTTTACGAAATCAAAAAGTTGGCCGATCACATCCGACTGACCAGAAACCTTATCCTGTTCCTTGGTCAATCCTTGGTACTTGACTTGACCTTGGAAGTTACCCTTGTTCGCTTGAAAGGGGGTATTTTTAGTGTACTGAATGGGTCCTCCCCTCTTCTCGAACGCTTGGGGTGGCTTAGACGAGCCATGCAGCTGATGTGAATTCTCGGTTGCATCCTTGTTGCCGTAGCTGAAATCGGGGTGGTCCGGCCTCTTAAAATTCACAAAAGAGACATTTTCAGTCTCTTCGGCCTCGGATTTAGAATCGCTTGATGCTTCCGGTCGGGTGTAGATGCATTCATCTACCCCATGGCCTCCTTCTCCACATGTCACACACTTGATCACTTTTTCCACCTGCTTCTTCCCTTTACCACCAAATTCCCTTAGCTGCTTGACATCTGTCGCTATCCTCTGTATCTGAGAAGTTATAGACTCTAGAGCCTTGGATTCAAGAGAGGGTCCTTCACTTACCTTCTTAGCCTGCCCTCTGTCAGATCTATCATACTCAGCACTGGCTTGCAGCTCGGCCATGTTTTTGATGATCCTTTCAGACTTGCTCGGCTTCTTTCCTAGGAAGTCACTTTCCGTTGTCGCATTCAGTGACACCCTTTCATCGAGAGTCAGACCATTGTAAAAGGTGGTGACTAGGAAACCTTTCTTGTAATTATGGTGAGGGCAGTCCTTCTGATATTCCTGGTACCTTTCCCGGGCGTCGTGGAGATTCTCGTTGGGCTTTTGCATAAAGGAGGTTATCTTTTGCCTGTTCCTCACTGTCTTCTCAGTCGGATAGAATTTATTTACGAAAGCGTCTGCTAGTGCTCCCCATCCGTTTAGAGATTGGTGGGGAAGTCCCAGATACCACGATAGAGCCTTGTATTCCAGAGAGAAGATGAAGCCCTTGTAGTAAATGACTTCCTTTGGTACACCTCACATCTTAATCGTGTGACAGATATTCTTGAAGGCGTCCAGGTGATGATAAGGGTTGTCATTCTTGGAGATCCCTCTAAAGCTCTTATTTTGGATCATGGAGATTACAGACGGCTTAAGCTCAAAGTTGGAGGCGTTGAAATGTGGAATGATGACCGGGCACCGGGAATTGTTGTCCTTCGTGGAGTCTAACTCCCTCAAAGTTTTCTCCTCTTCGTCTGAATCTTCGCTATCGCTGGCTTCTGGACGTTGTTCCTGATTATTGTTATTCCTCATGTTCCTGTGGTGGTGACGCCTGTTACGACGAGGGTTTTCCTCAAACTGATCCGTCTCTGGATCTTCAAGTTGATCATTTCTGTCGTATCGGTCGTTGGCCTCAGTAGGGGGCGAATCAGGTCTAACCCTCCCCGGGTGTTCTCCTTCAGAATGGGGTGGCTCAACGCGAGGCGGCATGACGGCTGGTGCTCAGTCGAATGGAAAGTCTTTTCCTCTGAGTACCTGAAATGGCACAAGGAATCAATGTCAGAAGATCAGTTATTAATAACACGAGTTATTCATTTTAGGCAAAGAATAATGATAATAATAGCAAAAGAAAAGAGTGCTATCAAGCTCATTTCTAAGCTTGAGGAACAAGAATGTAGTTAGTGATTCGGATTCGTCATCAGTACTGTTTTGCCTTGTCCCCGGCAACGGTGCCAAAAAGTTGACTGGCCTAAATCGTGCGTCCAAAAAGTGGAGGCGGATTTGAGGTAGTCGAGCTTTTACATTTATAACCTGAAACCTTCTAGGCCCCCGCAACTTTGTTTACGGGGTCAGAGTAGATATACGGGGTCGAACACAGGGACAAGGATGGTAGTATGAGAACGCAGAATCGACACGCTACACTCCGGCAAGGGTAGAGATATGATAAAATTCCCAAAAGGGAACAGCTGAACAAGATCGACAAAATAAAAGAAGACCCTATCTCCAATTGGAGTTACAAGGAAAACTTAGATTTAAGCATTTATTAGTTTTTAGGGGTTTTCATGCAACAGAAACAGAGAGATAATACTAAAGCTAAAGCAAGGTATGAAGGAGAAAACTTCGATAAAACAAGCGGCAGTAGGAACATCCTGTACCCCTCCTCTCAGAGCGGGTACCTCTAACCAAGCATCAACACCACTCTCGAGGTTGCTGGACTTAGGTTAGAGTGGAAAGGTTACTACAACAACTCTGATTCCAGGCACTCTCGTACTCCAGAATAGGACCAAACACTAGAGCCACAACACCTCTCTCAAGGCTGTTGCAACGGGAAAACACAGTTCGGTAGCTAATCAAAACGCGATCCAACGTACAAGCTAGAGTTTAGATATTAAACATAGCAATCATCCAACAAGGGTACCAAACATAAAGCATTAGATAATTAAACTCTTCTATTTCCGTTAACAAATAAAGGTATGATTACATTGCAGAAGTAAAAGAGATAAATGACTGAAATAAAGATATATATCGCCTTCTTGATATAGAAGGACGAAAGACTACAGTGGACCCTCCAGCTCGATACCGGGCAGGAGCCTAGCCTGATACAACCGTGTCAGGCGGGACATCGTCTCGGGCGACACACCGTGACGGGCGGATTGCATCGTGCGAGGACCCTTGCCCGATACGCTCATGTCGGGAGGCACCCTCTCGGGCAACACGCCGTGATGGGCGATGCGTATCGGGGTTCGGTATCGTGCCGGGCTAGAGTGATGCATCTAGTATCGGTCACTTATGTCAGGGATCCATGTCGGCCGATATTGGCCTGCAGTGTTACCCGAGATGACTCTAAGTGAACCATTCACCTCCCTCTCGAGATGGGGAAGTGCTCACCCAGGATCGCCCGGCACAGCACTGAGGCGTGATACACTCGCTCTTTGCAGCTTTCCTGAGGTGACTTGCGCAGGGTTCCGACCTGTCTTTTCGGCTTCCTGTAGCTGCTATTTATAGGCAGCGGTTGGGGGAAGTTATGGTGCTCAGGACGCCACGTGTCCTCCTCATCATCGCGGAGTCAGTGGACGGCCGATATCGGTATCGCCCGGCACAAGGATGTCGGCTGTCGGTCACGACGAGCGGCGCCTGCCGGTGGGTGGCCTGTATCGCGCGACAAGCTTTATTTGTCGTGGCGAGCTCGGCTCCTTATCGGTTAAAAGACGTATCGCCCGCTAGTTCCTTCTTGTGCGGCATCCTCATGTCACGCGTCAGTGTATTGCGCTACCCTGTCGGGCAGTGATTGTATCGGCCATCTCGAAGGCCGATGCATGTGGAACTTGTTTGTGGGCCGGGACGGCCTTATTGATGATAAATGTATCAAAAACTGAGGGAAAACTCTGCAAAAGATGGAAATATTGAATTAAGAGCGTCGTTTGGCCAATTACTGCAAAAGTCAATATAAAAGGAGAGGAAAACAACTAAAAGGGCAGTTTTGATAACAAAATAAGGGTCAAAAACATCACAAAAATTGGTATTATCAGTGACCATAATAAATATCTAAGATATTTGTAATTAGAATATAATCAAGATATGAAGTAATATGAGAAATTCTAGAATATTCTAAGCTATTCCATGATCTAGATAATTAATTAATTAATTAATTATCTACTTAATACTTGGAAACCAGGTCTCGGGGATAAAATGAGCATTACTTGACCTAGTATTTGACAAAGATGAGATAATAGATTGAGGAAGTTTATCCCAAAGTTTGGGATTAATTAGAGCTATTATCTGTCCTAGAGAAATAGAAAAAGATGGATTTAACAAGAAAGGAAAAGAAAATAGAGGAAATGGGTACCAGAGTCCATTCGGACCTGGACTTTGGATTCGGGTGGAACGTAGGTAGGGGAGTCTTGCCTCTCGCCCAAACTTTATTGAGTCCCGCTGGACTAGAGACCCAACCTCGTCCGGACTCTCTCTTCCTCTCTAGATATGTTCAAGGCCTGATTTTGGTGTCAATGGTCTCGGGAGATAGAAATGATCCCAACAAACCCCAATGTTGAGGATATAGAAGCCATGAAACCTAATAGGATCCACATATAATATTGTTAATAGAACTCTCAAGGGCTAAGGGATCACAGATAAACATCCATTTTCATCTATGGTCCCCAGAATCTCCCCCCAAGCCCCTATCCTTTTTTTGGTCGACCTAGTCTTGCTATCCTAATTTGTGATGTCTTTAGCCAATTCATATGGCCAGAGGGAGCACACTGGAATCAGGAAGAGCCTCTTACTTCCAATGGGGTGTGAGGGAGATTCAATTTGTCTCCTGACTCCTGGTGTTGCAACCTTCTGGGTCATCACTGGAGTTCTAACTGTGGCCATCACCCGACATCACGAGGGTGTTGGTCAAGTTCAGATTACCAAGATAGAGCGATCGGATGCATTAGACCTATAAACAACAACCAGGAGTGGAGAGTCAACATCGTGCTGACCTCTGCCTTGGCCCATGGATTGCTAAACAAAGGTAGAAGATTATGGCCAAGCAAATGGCCTTCCTACCCCTGGACATAAAGTTGTGTGGTAAGGATCATTCTGTCTTTTCCTCCCCACCTTACCTCATCCACGTGGGCGTGGGTGCCAGGATGGTGTGAGCCCATTGTCTCTTGCCTGGCTCCGTGACCCATGTGGATAATGGTAAAGTATTCACATGGTGATCCCTGATTGGTTAACTTAGTATTATCTTTGAATAATTGTAACTAATTATTGGTAGATCATATGACTGTGAACCTATATAGGAAATTGATAAAAATAGTGAGTAGGTTAAGAATAAAATTATTCTAAAATCTAGTTATGACCTAGTTCCAAAAAATATAGGTATACATGAATTTAATGTGATTAATGCATATTAACCCTAGATTCGATGGATATAATGCTTGCCCTAGACAATCCATTTATTCTATGGTAGTACCTGATACTATCAAAAGTCATGAAGTGACATAATAATGACGATGTTGATGATGATGTATAATTAGGGTCAATAATCTTATACATATGGAATTGGGGTGATCAATGTAACTAAACCTTAGTTGTGATGAATAATGTATTAAATACATTGAATACTATTATTCCCTAATCTAGTTTGGTATTGGTAAAATATAATGATGTTCTAAGATCTCAATTGAATTTAGTTAATAATTACGATCTCTTAGTCTTCTAAACCATTAATGATATCATAAGGGTTTAATGGTGACAAATCTTGATAATTAGATATTTAACCTCATGGTTTAATTTAATGTGTTCATTTTTTGTGTTAATAAGAACACATGACAATTAGAGTTCACCTGATGTCCGATTAGGGTATGAGTCATAATGTGATGGAATTAGGTTTTTGACCCTTATTCCTATTTCAAACACGAGACAATCCGAAAACATAGATTAGAACTTAAGTTAGGTTTAATTTGAATAACGTTAATGTATGGTGACACTTTAGGATTTTATACATACATGCAGATGATGTTGATGAATGATTGGTTGCCAGGATGTTTGGATGCACTCAGAAGGTACATGAAATATATTGCATGTCTTCTGCATGGTAAAGGTATGTGGTTAAGCCTATGATTACATGTATCAACCTTCGAAGTTTGTCGAGGATTCTTAAAGTTTGAATGAGTGATAATTGTTGGATGTTTATTTATTTCATACAAACTATAAAGCCCCTATGAGTATCACATAAATATATAGAATATTCTGAACCTTGATTTTCACCGATGAAGGGGTAATGCATATAAGTCCAATGATGGCCAATGATTACACCCAAGAGGGCATACCAAGCATGGGTTAGAATATCAAAGAAAATACAAGTTCATATGTGTTGCTAAATATTTGTTGAATATATGTATATGTGATGTTTGGATGAACCCACACGTTTTGTTTTTTGGCATTTTAGGTAGTTGATACACTTGATTCATGGACATGAAAATAAAGATTGAAAGCTTGTGAAGATGTGAAAGATAAGGCAAGGAGGATGAGATAGTTTAGTATTTCTTCTCATATGTACAAGTTAGTTTTCTTATGAAATGTTCATGTAACTCCTTAGAGGAGTATAGTTCAAATATATGTATTCATTCAAGTTCAAAATAATGAAAAGTATTTACTATTATTTGTTATTTTCTAATATCTAATCCTAGAAATTTAGATTATGATCCTCGACTTTAAGGTCATCTGGACACTGAAAAATGGGAGTCATTACATTTGGCATCAGAGCCCGGATTTTGCATTTAATATTTAATAGTTTATAATTTCAAATAATACTTAGATATATACAAGGAAAATTATTAGGGCCTAATAAGCTCTAGGTTTCTCATATCTAATTTCATCTAATTCTCATTTCTTTTCCTAATACACCCTAAAATGCACTTCCCTCCTCATCTTAAGTTAGAATCTTGAGAAGTAGTAGGATTAAAGCATCCTTTTCCAATTAATGCACAATAATGTTAAGATAATGACATGGTTATGAAAACTGGTTATGTGGTATGTATACTTTTGCTAGTGAGGGCAAACCCAAGAAATACCTAGGTAAGGGTAGGAAAACCCAGTCGTCCATAAAGGACTTGAGTGGGTTATCCCAGTAGGGTATGAAAACCCTAATAGGTCAAGGGAACCATAAACCCTAAACATACAAGGTGTAGTCCCTAATCCTAATCCTAGGTAATTGGATTCGTATGGGTGAAATAATAACCCTAAACAACCAAAAACTAAGGGTAAAGGAAAGAGGAAACCCAAATGGGTTTGAATAATTCAATTTTGACACCCTAGATTTCCCATGCATGCAAGTACATGGAGTAATGCACACATGATACACATAAAGGGTTTTGAATATAAGTGAGACATGAAATCATTACTGACATAATGAAAATCTAGGACCCTCAATTCAACTTTAGCGTTTGTGTCCCAACCTAGGGTGGATCAACCTAAGATTGGGAAAAGGTCTATGGGGGAGGTAGAACCCTAAATCTGTGCGGTTAGGTTGTGGATATCAAGCCTATCCTCCTCCACAGTCCAAGATACCCTAGATTAGGACCTTTCCTAGGATGTGAGTTGAACAATCTCATGTTAAGACTTAAGGAAACTTGTGGCATCCTCTAAGGACCTAACTCTAAAGGGATGGAATGTGATGGGATGGTATGGTCATAAGGTATATAAGCTTCTACCCCCTACAGAATAAAAATAAGTTGTCAAATGAGAAACTAATTTCAATGTATGTAAGTATGAAACCTTGGTTGAAGAAATCCCAGGGTAATGTGTAATGGCAAGTAATTTACATTGAAGGAAATCATGCATCTAGGGCATAGCCTTATAGACACCAAGTCTAGAAAAGAAGCGTCGACATGTTGACTAATGCCCTATATGCATAAATATATAAGAATGAGAACTTTGATTTGAGGAAAACATTAAGAAAAATGTGTAATATGAATAGTTAACACATTGAAATAAAATCCTATTATGGAGATCTAAGTCATACAAAAATGTGTAATATGAAAATTTAACAGATTTGAAACCTAGATAAAATGAAATGACCAAGTGATAATAATAATGTTACAAGTAAGGATGTGGAAATACCCTTGGATTAAATTTGGATTTAAACCTCTGTAACATCGATAATGTCCATATAAAGTAAACTTATTAAAGATAAACTAGTTTAAAACCTAATTTAGAGAGGTTTCTATACCTAATGTTTGAGGCTAATATGAGCTATCATGCGCCTTATCCTTATTAGGTTTGAATTTTGGGGACAAAATTCGTTTAAGGAGGGGTGAATTACACTTGAAATTTAGAGATTTCAAGTCTACCTCAATTTATGATGTTAAGATACAAATGGAATAATGAGGATAATCATATGACCTTGGTTTATGAATTTGATCCCTAGACTATATTAAGTTTCCCATTTAATTAAATAATGTTTTTGAGCATATGTGTTCTTATATGTATGAGGTGCAATGATTATCAAAGCCTTAAATTTATAATTAGGAGTGTAATTAAGCTTATGGAACCTTTGTATGGCACAAGATGTGATCAATGGGCCTTAGGGACTCATTACAACCCATTTGGGCCAATCAGGTTTACAAATGGGTCCCTAGGATATGAAATTGGGTATTTTCCACCTCATGACCATAATAAATATCTAAGATATTTTTAATCATAAGATAATAAATATTTGAAGTAATATGATAAATTCCAAATGATTCAAAGATATCCCATGATATGGATAATTAATTTATGAATTATCTAGTTAATACTTGGAAACCAAGTCTCGGGGATCAAATGAGCATTACCTGACCTGATATTTTGAAAAATGTTGAGATAATAGATTGAGGAGGTTTATCCCATAGTTTGGGATTAATTAGCACTATTATTTGTCCTAGAGAATTACAACAATATAGAGGGCTTTAGTCAAAAATAGGAAAAGAAAATAGAGGAAAAGGGGGCAATCATACCGGAGTCCAGCTCTATCTGGACTTTGGATCCGGGTGGAACAAGTGAGTCCTCCCTATTTCTTGGACTTTATTGAGTCCCGTAGGTAGAAGAGACCCAACCTACTGTGGACTCCCTCTTCCGCTCAAGATATGTTCAGGGCCCGATGTTGGTGTCAACAATCTTAGGAGATAGAAATGATCCCAACGAACACATGTGTTGGCATTATCTTGGGGTATTGAGATAAACCTCAATATTCATGTTAGGGTTATCTCCATGGGATGATATAGAAGCCAAGAAACACAGTAGGAACCATATATAAGATCATCAGTAGAACTCTCGGGGGTTAAGGGATCACATAGAAACATCCAATTCCATTTGAGGTCCCCAAAAACTTCCCCCAAGCCAATGCCCTTTCTTTGGTCGACCTGGTCTTGCTATCCTATTCTATGGCATCTTCAACCAATTTCTTTTTCCAGAGGAAGAGCATTGGAACTAGGAAGGTCCCCGACTCATAGTGGGGTTTGAGGGAGATTTTATTTTTATCCCAATTCTTGATGCTACAACCTTTTGGCTCATCGTCGAAGTGCCATCTGCGGCCATCAACTGACATCATGAGGGAACTGGTCAAGTTCATATTACCAAGGCGGAGCAACTGGGGCATTAGACCTATAAATGAAAACCAAGAGTAGAGATTTTGTGTTGACCTCCTCCTTCGCTCAACAGGGCCAAATCGTTGAATGAAGGTAGAATATGAGGAATAAGCAAATGACCTTCCTACCCTTGGACCTAAAGCTCTGAGGTAAGGGTTGCTTTGTATTTTCTCCTTGCCTTGCCCTAGACATGCGAGTGTGAGTGCAAGGATGGTGTGAGCCCATTGGCTCTTTCCTGGCCCTACGACCCATGTGGATAATAGTAAAGTATTGACATGGTGATCCTTGATTGGTTAACTTAGCATTATTTTTGAATAATTGTAACTAATCATTACTAGATTGTATGACTGAACCTATACGGGAATTTGATAAGAAAAGTGAGTAGATTACAAACAAAATGATTCCAGAATCTAATTATGATCCTAGTTCTAAAAATATAGGTATACATGAATCTAATGTGATTAATGCATATTAACTCTATATTTGATGGATATAATCGTTTACCCAATGAATCTGTTTATTCAATGGTAGTACCTGATACTATTGAAAATTGTGAAGTCACAAAAGAATGATGGTGTTGATGATGATGTATAATTTGGTTTAATAATATTATACATATGGAACTGTGGTGATTAATGTAATTATACCTTAGTTGTGATGAATAATTTAATAAATACATTAATTATTATTATTCCATAATCTAGTATGGTAATGGTCAAATATAATGATGTTCTAAGATCTCAATTGAATTTAGTTAATAATTATGATCTTTTAGGCTTCTAAACCATTAATGAGATCATTAGGGTTTAATGATGATAAATCTTGATAATTGGATCTTTAATCTCATGATTTAATTTAATGGGACCATATTGTGATAATAAAAATAAATGACAATCAGAGTTCCCCTAAAGTTTGATTAGGATATGAGTCATAATGCGGTGTAATTAGGGTTTGTGACCCTTATTCCCATTTCAATCACAAGACAACCCTAAAATCTAGATTAGAACTTAAGTTAGGTTTAGTTTGAATAATGTTAATGTATCATGAAACTTTAGGTTTTCTTACATACATGTAGATAATGTTGATAGAATGATTGGTTGCATGGATGTTTGGATGCACTCATAAGATACTTGAAATATATTGCATATCTTCTGCAAGAAAAAGGTATGTGTCTACTCTTATGATTACATGTGTCGACTTTCAAAGTTTGTCAGTGTTTCTTGAAGATTTAATGAATGATAATTGTTGAATGCTTATTTAATTCATGCAAACTATAAAGCCCCTATAAGTATCACATAAATATATAGAATATTATGAACCCTAGGTTTCACTCATCAAGGGGTAATGCATATAGGCCCAATGATGGACATTGATTACCCTCAAGATGGCATACTAAGTATGAGTTAGAATATAAAAGAAAATACAAGTTCATATGTGTCATTAAATATTTGTTGAATATACATATATGTGATGTTTGTATGAACCCATGTACCGGTATAGAAATATGCTAACTGTGTTTTGTTTGTTAACATTTTAGGTAGTTGAGACACTTGATTATGGACATGAAGATAAAGATTGAAAGCTCTTGAAGATATTAAAGATAGTATTTATTCTCATATGTATAAGTTATTTTCCTATGAAATATTTATGTAACTCCTTAGATAAGTATAACTTAAATATATGTATTCATCTAAGTTCAAGTAAATGAAAATTATTTACAATTATATGTTATTTGCTATATCTGATCCTGGAAATTCAAAGTAATGATCCTCGACTTTAAGGTTCTCTGGACAGTCAAAAGTGGGGGTCATCACAAGTAACCCAGGTTCAGGGGACAAGTGTACCACTCCCAATACACCTCATGACAATGGAGTCCATAATTAATCTTGAGTGCTAGGAGAGTGGGGTGTATTCAAGGCCTTTGTACATTTAGACTAATGCTACAGTGGTACATTTATTAACACCCCACATCACTTGTTACAACCCCAAATTTTGGGTTCATTTGATGAGAAATATAATCTCTCATATTGGAGATAATTAGACAAACAATGATGTAATTTCGTTTACAAATAGCCTTGATGATTGTATTGTGGGCATTATTGGCTATTGGGCCCAATAACAAGGAAATTCGATTAATTAATGAATAATTGAGTTTTTGAGAAAAGAAATATGTGGAAACCTCTAGAAGGCAAAAGAATATAATCCAATGATGGATTTTGTTCCTAGTGGGTTCCTTGGGTTCCAAGGAGTCCAAAGTTGTATAGAGAGTGCAATAAGAAAAGAAAAGAACAATTAAGTATTTCTTTATTAAGAAAGAAATTGAAAACAATGATAAAATGTGGAAAATAAGTGGAAAGAGGTGTAATTGAGTTATCCTTAGTGGAATTTCATATCCCAAGGATTCCTAATGATAAAAGGAATACCAATGAGGAAAATAAAAGAGAAATAAAGAAAAATCCTCAAAAAGAACTATTTTAATAAGAAATAAACAAGATAATGAGAAATAATGAAGAATAATGCATTTAGATGCATCTAGAAGGATAATGAGTATCCAATAAAAAGGATTTCAAAATAATAGAGTTTCTTGGGATCCAAGGAGTCCCAATGAAGAAAAAGGAAAGAGAAAATACCAATAAAATCAAATAAGAAGATAATGTGAATACATAATTAATGGGTTATGTAATATTGATGAAAAGGAAGTATTCCTACTTAAGGAGATATATAAATTCGTGCCAATGGTTTAAAAAGCAAGAATAAAGAGAATAAATGAGATGAATTTCGAATTCCTAACTATCCAAAATATCAAAAAGATGTTTAGGAGAGAGAGAATCTTGCTTCTCAATATAGGAATTGGATTCCTATTGGGAAAGAACCATGTTGCTTCGTGGGCAAGCATCTTAGGGCATCAATACCCTCCCTTGTATAAGGGGTAGAGCCTCTGTCTCGAGTTAAAGTGAGATCCCACATATCCTACCCTCTCTTCTCCTTCTACTAGGTAAACAAACCCTAACGGAAAGGTTAGCATGACCACAGAGCAACGAGGAATCGTTAAGCTATATCTTGAGGGAAGCAAGATGACCCCACGACGACCGTGGAGGGAGCTGCCATTGCCACCTTGCTTCCACCATCGCGCGGTACTGCAGAAGAATCTACAGCACGGCCATGGAGCGCAGGTCCTGTGACCCTGCACTTGGCCAACCGGGCCGAGGGTGGGAGCAGGGGCGGACGTGATGAGGGGCTGCAGAGTCGCCCTGATAAAGGTCCATTGTCCTCCCAACAACCCATGGAAGTTCGGCCCTTTTTCCTGCTCTCAACCAGCGCACAACGCCTGCAGGTTGGCTGTAAGTGTGTTGTAGGTTGGTCATGGCTGTGGACTGGTTGGGTCGGTTTCTGGCTGTCTTAGCGGCTTAGCAAGGACACCCTCACCTGCGCGGGGCACAGAAGAAGCAAGGGAGGCAACTTGGAGGCCGTCGGAGGCTGGAAGGAGGGCGGTCATACCACATCTCAACCTTGCTGCAGCGGCAACTAGGTCACGCGTTGAGGGAGACGATCGAAGTGGAGTTTGGACGGTTATGCCCCTCCGGGCTTGGAAGAGTCGGGAACTTAACAAATGGAAATTCAAACATTGTGTTATGTTTCCAATAAGCAAGTTGTGTTACATGGATGAGGTGATGTGGCACTCCGTGATTGGTCCAAAAAGGTAAACATTGTGAAATTCATATCTCATTAACTGTAGCTCGGATAGATGCACTTTATACATGAATTTTGATTAGGAGAACTCATTGAATGCAATAAAAATATGTTTAAAAGATATTTCCTCTTGCAATTCAAAAAGTAGTGTAATTTATCAACTTTAATGTAATAATGAGTAAGAAACCCTATTTTAATATGATTAATGTGATTAGTACGGTTTAATGGATGGTTAAAGTTGATATTAACCTATTAATCATGAAGAGTACATTAAGATTGAAAATGATGAACTTGGCATGAAATTAGTCCATTTTCGGGTTTCATGTGCATGAATGTGCTTTAATGGGCCTTGAAACCCTAATTTTGGCAAATTCAACTCTTAATGGCTTTAATTATTCAAAATTGTGAATAAAGATAAGATATAATCATACAAAGATATTTTGAGCATTAAAGTTCCTAATTGTGGTTAAATATCCTTCATGTGGAAATTAGGGTTTCCTAGTGGATAAAAGGTAGAATTATTGATAAATAACGTTCATATGAGTATTAGAGCATAATGAACTATGAATTGATGATAAACGAGCATAATGACTTTGTCATAGATTAAAAAGGATAAAAATGGTAGCTTTAATATAAAAGAGGATTAATGAACTAAATTGATGGTTAATTGTGCATTCGTCTGGAATTAGGGTTATGTGTTTGTAAAAGGGTAACCTTAATAACTTTCGTGAAGGATAGATGAGAAAATTAGGGTTTAAAAGGAGTAAAAGGAAGTAAAACCCTAATTGCAAAGTAAACCCTAAAAAGAGGAAGAAACCCTAAAAAGAAATAGAAACCATAAGTAGCAAGATGGTTTGGATAGTTTTTAATAAAAAGGAATTGGATGTATATTTCAAGATTGAACTGTGTACTTTTTTGATTCTAGATTACTTGCTTGTTTGGACTATTCCTGCATCTGAGTCTACCTGATAGGTATGTGGTTACGCTTATGAATATGTCGAGTTAGTTTTCTGAAGTTTTCATCGATGTCCTGAATGAATTGTTGGATGAATTTAATTCATGCAAACTATATTGTGGATATGACTATCACATAAGATATGTGCCTACTAGCTCAGATCTTGGTCCCCTCTGTGGCTTAATAGTTGACCTAGTACATGGCTACCTATGGGGTAGGTCCATCAGGTCATTGGATGACTTTGTACATGGCTACCAATGGGGTAGGTCCATCAAGTCACATTGAGTTAGATATTGGGCTACCTTTGGGTAGTGCCATGCAACTCTATTACCCTATGTATTGGCTACCTGTAAGGTAGGACCGTGGGGGTAAGAATCTACCTAAAAGAGAGGTAGCATACAAGTCCACTGCAGGGATAGCACAGAGTTAGGGGATAGGTAAGGATTGAGTAGTATTGCTTAAAGCATAATCTTAGATGTTAAATGATATTTGAATGACTACATTATTATTATAGTTGCACGATTATTGCTTCCCCCACATACCATCTTCTTGCTGATGGACATTTTGTTTGTCGGCGTTTTAGGTACAATGAAGAGAACAAATAGTAAAGTGGCATATGTGGAATTAAATGAGAATTAACATGCAAAGGAGGATTAGTTAGATTAGTATCTTCATGGATAGAAGTTTATAAATCCAAGTTTTCAAAAGGTATGCAAAGTTTTTATTTTTACCATATTTTAGTATAGTTGGTAGAATTTAGTAATTGTTAATGATTTTTTTGTCGAACCTTTGATCGTGTTAATTGGGATAACGGCTCTGACCTTCTGGTCTCCCTTAATTGGGGGTTACCGGGAGGCGGGGTCGTTACAATTGGTATCAGAGCGAAGGTTCCTCACTTAATCCTGAATAATTATTAAATTTTACAAATTCTGTAGAACCCAAGGAAGTTATTAGAGGATTGTCCAAAAGATTGAGGTGTCAAGAAAAGGATCACGTCCGGGGGCTGGCAATATTTTCCTCTGCACCGCGAGTCGGAATACGAGGACTCCCATATTGTGTGACTGCCTGGCCGACGTCTTAGGATATGACTCAAAATAAGATACCTTTAGGACTCTCTCATCTTTTTCATCCATTCTCAACTCAAATTCTATTAAGGACCTTAAGGATTAGGGTTTTCTCTCTTCTCCTCACCCTCTTCATATATGGGTAAGGTTAATAAGGTCTAAGGAATCCTCCACCAAATTAATGAAAAGCATGTAAATGAGATGTCATGGACATAAGCTTAATAGATTAAGCGCAAACTAAAGAATAGATACATACTTAGGTCGTATGACACGAGTTGTCATGGCCCTCAGGAGAGACCTGAGGATAGACCTCCTTATTAAGAGGTTGAGTAGAGAGAGTTAGTCTTGGAGGTAGAGACCTCCATTAAAAGTAGAGACCTGGCACATCCTCTACAGATGATGTTAACCCTAACCCTAAGTGAAGGATAGAGAGAGAGGATATGAAGAGTTAGATGTCATGGTAGACCAGGTGTTTGGATGGACACACCTTGGGATGACATACGAGCCAGGAGAGGTTAGATGACCCAGTGCCTTTGGTGACCCAACCCTGGAAAGGGTCGTGCATGTTTGAGCGAAAGATAGCTCCTTCATGGATGAGGTTAGATAAGAACCTATAGAGACCTTATGGGTTGTTGCAAGTAGGATATAGCTTGCACCCAGAGTACATCAGTAGTATGAACAGTAAGTTAAAATCTAGGTCAGAAGGACAGGATGGATGGCTTATGAGATAAGCATAAAGAACTAAGGATAACCTCGAGCAAACATAAGTTAAACATAGGCATCACCCATGTAGAAGTATGCTTGTGAGCTTGATCCTTCATGGAGAGAGGACCTCGAGTAGTAAGGCTGGATGTGGAGTTAGCTCTAGAGAGAGAAAGAATGACTCAAGAAAGAAGGTTGGAAGCTTAAATTCTGAGACATGAGGAATAGTGGGGAGTAGAGAATGATGTGACCTAAGTTGATGATAGTGGTTGCCCTATGCTTGACCCTCGAGGCTAATGATATCTTGGTTATCTTTAGAGGAACCAAACCCTATAGAGAGGATGATTCTTCTGGTACCTATGGTATAAGTGAGTACCTGCTGGATGAGATAAAGAGTGCTTTAGACCCTGAGGAGGTTTAAGTAACCAGTTGTGAGACTGTATACCTAGTTGGTTGTCCTGGAAGAGGACTCAACTCCGAAGTGTTGCTCGAGTAGAAGGATCATGGAAGTACATGACATACCTTGGACATGCTTGATTTGTGGTAAAGAGATTGAGCATGTAGTTGGACACCCAAAGATGAACCTAGGGCTCCTAGGCCTAAGAGGGGAAGCAGTGTACCCAATGCTCATGATGAGGTTTGAGTCTATATAGCTTCGAGCATGTGTAGAGGAAAAAGAAACCCCTTAAGTTAAAGGTATGTTTGATGAACCTCTGACATATAAGCTGGTCTAATGTTGAGGATGAGAACCAGTGTGACCTAGCATGGTTTAGTAGGTGGTCCGCTTGTGCTGTAGTAGCTGTTGGGTTAAGCATGCTCAAATGGATGTAAATACTAAGGATGTTTGTGTCCTTGTTGTTAAGAGGTGTAGTTCCTCCCATCCTGGGAGAGGGACCCTTTTGTAGGGTGTATACCAGTTTTGTTGGTTTTGAGGTAACCTAAAGAGGTTTCATAGGATCTTGAGAGAGCTAAGTGAAGAGTACATGGTATAAGACTAAACATGTAGACCCATAGTTAACCATCTCTAAGTGCATGTGGATGCTTTACCATGGAGGTAACCGGTATGGGGCCTGACCAAGGTAGGCAGGTCGCCATGATCCCTGAGAAAGGATGAAAGACATCCCAAGAATGCAGAGAGAGATGATGAAGGATTGGATAAGGTTCTAGGTTGGACATGTACTATAATAGAATCCTAAGTCTATCCTAGGGTCAGGTAGGGATAACACCGATGGAAGAAGGAGTTGCCTAATTCCCTAGTTGCACATGACTATAGGGTCGGGAGGTAACAACTATCATTGTCTGAGGGCCATGGGTTAGGAGATTGATCACCTTCATGAACTCATGGGACCTAAAGGGCAGATGAGTAGGGCACTCTCTGGATGCATAAGGGGAAAGGGATGACTCCAAAAATGTCGACACCCTACAGACCTAGAGGAGATGACCAAGGATTGTGTGGTGACCAAAGTGGGTTTGAGAACAGTTTTCCATTGAAGTAACTTTGATATTAGGATGATTGTGATGTAGAGACATGTGTTGCACATTTCAACTTAGATTTGAAGGTGTACTGGCAATGTGGGATGTATCATCTCTACTCTTGGAACAGGAAGAACTTTGTGTTTGGATGGCCGCCAAATGCTTATTTCCTCTTGTTATGGGAGGGAGAGATGGGACATTACGCATGCCATACACCCAGGATAAAAGATGATGCGAGTTGGAACATTGCTATAAGGTATGAGGATAGAGATGATAACATACCTTTGTGGAGCGAATGATACATGGATGGTTTACAAACACTAAGAGGAATAGTGTAGTCATCTTATGTTTTATCTTGAACTAGGTGGATTTTTGCAAGTGTTACAAGGAATCACAAGGTGGAGTCTGATAACTAAGAGGATGAGTTCAGAGTGTTCTTGATGAAGACAAACTTAGACTTTGAGATGAGATGATAGGTATCATACATGGAGGTGTATGTCCTCAACATGACCTAACACCTAAGGAGGAGAAGTGGTAATGAATGCTCGGGTTGAGGTGTAGCTGCGTAGTTTAGCTGGAAGCTAGAAGAAGTTGAGGTTGCTAGGACTTAAGTTGAGAAAAGAGATAAGTTTGGCTAACACCCAGATGTATCAATAGCAGTTAATCAAGTAAATGATTGTTGGTTAGCCAGCCTAGTCTGTGATATAATGAAAGGATGGTTGTAGAACCTCAGATGTACTTCTTTGGAAAGGAAAGTGATGAAACCCTGATGAGAGTGGTTTAGGGCTTCTGAGGTATCAAGCTTTAGGAATCATGACATACAGGAGATCATGGTTTTAAGATCACCAAACATCGTGATACTACAAAGATAGTAAGTGATAGTAGCACTTTGGTTGCTTGATATGAAGTTGCATGTGATAGGTGACCATGCAAGCCAGGGGTGAAGGACGAACACCAGTAACCCAGTGCTTTGACTTTAAGGTTAAAGAATCCTCGAGAAGGAAGGGGAGTGCACCACTATGGATGTGGTGGTAAATCTTCCTTAGACCATAGAAGGTCAAGATACAATATGGGTTATGGTAGAAAGCCTTACCTGGATGACATGAGTAAGAAAGGAGTACTGTCAAGGGACATATTCAGTTGAACTACTTAAGAGAGAAAGATGGTTCAACCACACCATGATGTGAGTTCAAAAGTTCTTGAGACCTAAAGGTTCAATCCCATGAGTTGGAAGTAGATACTTGAAGAACTCGATGTTAGTACAGTTTAGCACCCCCATACTAATGGTTAGTATGATCCAGACTAGAGGGTCTGATGAGAGCACGTATGCTCATTCAGGGTGATACATAGAGACAATTCTTAAGATGTGATGTTAACCACCATAGCCTTTATCGGGATGCAAGAAGTTTTTTTTTAGAGGTTGTGTCGGTCACCGCTTCATTAAGATGATGTTGGTGAAGGAGGCCTCACGAAGGCCAGAAAAGAACCACAGTGTGTGCAGATGAAGTCGCTTTGATCGTGCAATGGCTGAGAGAGAGAGCCCAGAGACGACATGAGTCGTGAGCTGATGCAAAGCAGACTGACATGCAGTTCACTGTAGGAAAGTATGTAATGTGAAAATCTGACCCCTCTAAGTTACAGCTGAGTCCCCGATATATGGGTCCATTTGATATGGATGGGTGAAGATGGTTGTGTTTATCCTTGCCCCTCATGATAACATGATGTGTAATGTGTTCCCTGAGTCCGATCTAGAGCACTATGTGAGGTACCCAAGCCATGTGTTGAGCCTTGAACCTATTCAGCTTTTGAGAGGCTGAAATGTCCTGAGTCACCTATAAGGGTACGTTATACCAAGGTAAGAAAGAACTCAAATGGAAGAATATGAGATGATGAAGGTTCTTAGGAAGCACCATGGAAAGGGTGAAGCCACATGGGAGCCATGATGGACATATGAAAGGCGTATCCTATTTGTTTGCTTGCTTGATGGAATTTTGAGGGCAAAATTCCTATAAGAGGGGAAAGATGATACAACCCCAAATTTTGGGTTCATTTGATGAGAAATGTAATCTCTCATATTGGAGATAATTGGAAAAATAATGATGTAATTTCGTTTACAAATAGCCTTGATGATTGTTTTGTGGGCTTTATTGGCTATTGGGCCCAATAACAAGGAAATTCAATTAATTAATGAATAATTGAGTTTTTGAGAAAAGAAAGATGTGGAAACCTCTAGAAGGCAAAAGAATATAATCCAAAGATGGATTTCGTGCCTCTTGGGTTCCTTGGGTTCCAAGGAGTCCAAAGTTGCATAGAGAGTGCAATAAGAAAAGAAAAGAACAATTAAATATTTCTTTATTAAGAAAGAAATTGAAAACAATGATAAAATGTGGAAAATAAGTGGAAAGAGGTGTAATTGAGTTATCCTTAGTGGAATTTCATATCCCAAGGATTCCTAATGATAAAAGGAATACCAATGAGGAAAATAAAATAGAAATAAAGAGAAATCCTCAAAAAGAACTATTTTAATAAGAAATAAACAAGATAATGAGAAATAATGAAGAATAATGCATTTAGATGCATCTAGAAGGATAATGAGTATCCAATAAAAAGGATTTCGAAACAATAGAGTTTCTTGGGATCCAAGGAGTCCCAATGAAGAAAAGGGAAAGATAAAATACCAATACAGTCAAATAAGAAGATAATGTGAATACATAATTAATGGATTATGCAGTATTGATGAAAAGGAAGTATTCCTACTTAAGTAGATATACAATTTTGTGCCAATGGCTTACAAAGCAAGAATAAAGAGAATAAATGAGAGGAATTTCTAATTCCTAACTATCCAAGAAATAAGAATATCAAAAAGATGTTTAGGAGAGAGAGAATCTTGCTTCTCAATATAGGAATTGGATTCCTATTGGGAAAGAACCATGTTGCTTTGTGGGCAAGCATCTTAGGGCATCAATACCCTCCCCTATATAAGGGGTAGAGCCTCTGGCTCGAGTTAAAGTGAGATCCCACGTATCCTACCCTCTCTTCTCCTTCTTCTTGGTAAACAAACCATAACGGAAAGGTTAGAATGACCACTGAGCAACGAGGAATCGTTAAGCTGTCTTGAGGGAAGCAAGTCGACCCCACGACGACCGCGGAGGGAGCTGCCATCTCCACCTTGCTTCCACCATCGCGCGACAGTACTGTAGAAGGATCTATAGTGCGTCCGTGGAGCGCAGGTCCTATGACCCTACACTCGGCCAACCGGGTTGAGGGTGGTAGCAGGGCGGACACGATGAGGGGCTGCGGAGTCACCCTGATAAAGGTCTGTTGTCCTCCCGACAATCCATGGAAGTTTGGCCCTTTTTCCTACTCTCAACCAGTGCACAACGCATGCAGGTTGGATGCTAGTGTGTTGTAGGTTGGTCATGGCCGCAGACTGGTTGGGTCGGTTTTTGGCCGTCTTGGCGGCTTAGCAAGGACACCCTCACCTACGAGGGGCATAGAAAAAGCAACGGAGGTAGCTTGGAGGCCATCGGAGGCTGGAAGGAGGGCGGTCGAACCGCATCTCGACCTTGCTGCAGCGGCATCTAGGTCACACATTGAGGGAGACGATGGAAGTGGAGTTTGGACTATTATGCCCCTCCGGGCATGGAAGAGCCGGGATCTTAACAATGGGCAATTCAGACATTGTGTTATGTTTCCAATAAGCAAGATGCGTTGCATGGATGGGGTGATGTGGCGCTCCGTGATTGGTCCAAAAACATAAACCTTACAAAATTCATATCTCAATAATCGTAGCTCGGATAGATGCACTTTATACATGAATTTTGATCAAGAGAACTCAAGGAATGCAATAAAAATATGTTTAAAAGCTATTTCCTCTTACAATTCGAAAAGTAGTGTAATTTATCAACTTTAATGTAATAATGAGTAAGAAACCCTATTTTAATATGATTAATGTGATTAGTAGGGTTTAATGGATGATTAAAGTTTATATTAACCTGTTAATCATGAAGAGTACATTAAGATTGAAAAAGACGAACTTGGCACGTAATTAGTCCATTTTCGGGTTTCATGTGCATGAATGTGCTATAATGGGCCTTGAAACCCTAATGTTGGCAAATTCGACTCTTAATGGCTTTAATTATTCAAAATCATGAATAAAGATAAGATATAATGATACAAAGCTATTTAGAGCATTAAAGTTCCTAATTGTGGTTAAATATACTTAATGTGGAAATTAGGGTTTCCTAGTGGATAAAAGGTAGAACTATTGATAAATAACGCTCATATGAGTATTAGAGCATAATGAACTACGAATTGATGATAAACGAGCATAATGACTTTGTCATAGATTAAAAAGGATTGTCTGTGGTGATGCCGTCTGTGGCGATAGGAGATACGACCGTCACCAGAGAAGGAAAAGGTGAAGGATCGTTTGGAGATGTGACTGCTGGAGGAGAAGGAAAGGATGAAGGATCGTCATCTCAGGCTCAGCCAAACATCTAGAGCAGTCTGTTCAAGAAAGCAATTCAAGGAGATACCTCCCTGGAAAAAGTCAGCATTGAGCTTAAAGATCAAACACTGATTTATCCAAGTGCCGAAGCTGAGAAGAATGCAGAGAAATGGAGGCTTTGTCTCACAGGTTACGTAGTATGTTTTAAACCTCATATTCCCACTCTAGAGCGTTACCTGAGACAGATCTAGGCCTTGAAAGGCTCCATTGATGTGATAAACCATGGCAAGGGGTTCTTCCTGATAAGATTCACTGACGCCGGAGATCTAGAATCTATTTTATATGGTGCGGCTTGCTTTGTAAGAGATAAACCACTAATTCTGATGCGATGGAGGCCAGGACAACAACTCACGAAATTTAAACTAGAAGAAGTTCTGATATGGGTTCAAGTTCATGATCTCCCACTTGACTCTGGGAGAAAGGCATGTTTGATATAATTGCTTCATTATTAGGTGACCCTTTGAGAGTTGATCGAGCTACGTTTGATTATAAAAGATTAGAGTATGGTAGAATGCAAGTTCTTATACCTGCAACTTCTTCCTTTCCTGAAAGTTTGGAATTGGCGAGTGATAAAGGTGACTCGATGACTATCTCTTTCACTTATGAGAGGAAGCCAAAACCATGTACTGCTTGCAAATTATTTGGGCATGAGTGCCAGGAACCTCAACCTCAGAAACAGATTAAAAAAGTGTGGATTCCCAAAGCTAGATATGTTCTGTCTACTGAAGCTAAAGAGCTTATTGCTATGTCTGAAGTTGTTCCCCAATTGATTGAGGAAATGCCTGCTAAGAACTTTTCATCCTCTGAAGAGGTGATCCCAGATGAAATGTTAGAGACAGAAATATTTCATGGTACTAATGACAAATTTGAAGAAGATGGTTCAGATCTGACTACAGCAGGAGAATTAGGGGTTGTTGATCTTATCACTCTGACCAGTATCAATGAAGATTACAAATTTGTTGAGTCCAGTCAGGGCTCGGATGATTTTTACAAACCAAGGATATCAAAGAAAGCAAAAACAAGAAACAAGAATCCATCTTCAATTGCCTATGGTTCCCCAGGTTCGTTTAACAATAGATTTAAGAATCTTGACAATGAAGTAGCTGATGATGCTGAGATTCTACCCAGTGAAGTACTGGATGAAAAGGGTTCTAATGAATGATCCAAATCTATGCATCGTCTCCTGGAATGTTAGAGTTTTGAATAACAAAGTCACCTCTGTCCGGGAGAGTTTAAATAAGTTGGATACTCACATAATTGTTCTAAATGAAACTAGAACTAGAGAAAAGAAACTCAAGAAGCTCCTTAGTAAATATTTTGTTAAATTCAAGTGGATTTCAATCATTCTTCTCACGTTTTGGGAAGAGTTGTTATCCTTTGGAGAGAGGAAGTTTGCTCTGTTATTAAGAGTTTTGAAAGTGACCAGTGTATACAATCCTTGGTTAGAGTGGATAACCATGATTTTAATCTTATGGCTGTTTATGGGAATAATGAAGATAGGGAAAGAGGTAGTCTCTGGAACAATATTGAATTCCTTAACTCTTTAGGAGTCCTTCCTTGGATTATTTTGGGTGATTTCAATGCAGTAAGGCTTGAAAGTGAAAAGATTGGTCGAGAACCCCTACAAAAAAATCGATGGTCGATTTTAACAACTGTATCCTTAAATGTGGTTTGTTTGATTTGAACCTAAATGGACCTGCTTTTTCTTGGGACAACCACCAAGGTGGTGATATATTCTCTACATCCCGCATTGATAGAATTTTGTATAACAATTTGTTCATGGATAAGTTTTCCACTGTTCTTGGTTTTCTTATCACCAATATTATCAGCGACCACAAAATTATGAAGCTAGACATTGGGGAAAGAAGAAAGAAATATACTCCCTTTAGATTTATTAACTCTTGGGTGAATAGATCTGATTTTCTTGGTATTGTGAAAGAGGGTAGGTCCACTAGTAAGGAAGGATTCCCTCTATTCAAAGTGTACTCAAAAATGAGAAACCTTAGAGTTTGTGTATCTCAATGGAATAAGGAAAAGGTAGGAAATCTATTTGACAATGCCAGGGCTGCTGAAAATGCTCTTCTTGAAGCTCAAATCTCTTTAGATGCTAATCCTTTGAGCATAGATTTGAGAGATAAAGTAATACATTTTAGAAAGGTGGCTCAAGCTACTCTTTAAGATGAAGAATCTCTTGCGAGACAAAAGTCCAGAATTTAGTGGTTGAAAGAAGGGGATTCAAACACAAATTTTTTCTATTCCTCTCTTAAGGTCAGAAGGCATATTAACTTTATCAAATATCTTGAAGTTGAGGGGTAGATGATTATAGATGTTGAGGATATTAAAAGCCACATTCAGAAATTTTATTTCAATCTCTTTAATAGTAGGCGTGTTTATAATGTTGCTCTTCCTGGTAGTCTTAATTTCACTAAGCTGAATGATGTCCATAGACTTCACCTTGACAGATTGGTTACTTCAAAGGAGATTGAGGATATTTTGAAGTCTCTTAATACTGACAAATGCCCAGGACCGGATGGTTACAATGGTATGTTCTTTAGGAGTTACTGGGATGTTATTGGAGTGGATGTTATTGAAGGCATTTCCCATTTTTTCAGAACTGGAAGGTTTCTTAAAGAGACCAACCGAACATTTATTCCCTTGATCCCTAAATCTAAGGACTCTCTCAATCTCAAAAATTGGAGACCGATTGCTCTCTGCAATGTTACTCTCAAGATTATCACAAAGATTCTAAGCAATAGACTTCAAGGAGCCATTTCTTCAATTATTAGTCCTAGTCAATGCACTTTCATCAAAGGGCGTAGCATACATGATGCTATTCTATTAAGCAATGAGATCATTCATGATTTGAATAAAAAAGGGGGAAAACAAAAAATTTGCCTCAAATTGGATATTTCAAAGGCGTATGATTCTGTTTCTTGGGGTTCCTTATTTTGCATTCTTGAACTTATGGAATTTCCTCATTGTTGGGTCATTTGGTTAAAGGAGATCTTTGAAACTATTTCCTATGAGGTTTTGGTTAATGGGGAGGCTACCAATTCCTTCAAACCTAGTAATGGTATCAGGCAAGGTGATCCTCTTGCCCCTCAGCTATTTGTCTTGGTGATGCATGTTTTCTCTGTGTTAATGGATAGGGTTGTTAATAATGGTGATTTTAAGCCACTTCGCACTTCTGGAAATCTGGCTATCTCTCACTTAATCTTTGCTGATGACCTTATGGTCTTCATGGAAGATGATGAAGATAGTGCTCAAACTCTCAAAAAAAATCTTGATGACTTTTATTCGATTACTGGTCTAAAGTGCAACATTGATAAAAGTTCGATCATCTGCAGTGTTGGAGTTAAGAAGGAAAACTTTATTAACATCCTGGGTATTAATGAAGGTTGCATTGGACAAAAATATCTTGGAATCCCTTTGTTTATTGGGAAATTAAAAAGGGAACACTGTGGTCCTCTCTTGGATAAAATCAAAATCAGACTTGATGGGTGGAAAGCTAAACAATTATCTATGGCGGGAAGGGTTGAATTAGCCCAACCGACCTTGGCCTCTATTAGTCTTTATTGGTCCAGTTGCTTTCCTCTCCCAAGCTCTATTATTGATGATATCGAGAATCTCATCAGGGATTTTATCTGGGGTTGTTCGAAAAATCATTCTAATGTGCACTTGGTCAAATGGTCTTCCATTACAAAACCCAAGGATGAAGGTGGTTTAAATATTTGCTCCTTTAGAGAAATTAATTTTTCTTCAATCATTCATCATGCTTGGAACCTAGCAAGAAAAGTGGACTCTCTTTGGATAAAGTGGGTTCATGAGAAGTATTTCAGTAAAAATACTTACTGGTCTATAAATGATAATGACAATTATTCCTAACTCATAAATAGAATTATCAAGGAAAGGGATTCTTTGAAATCGCATATCAACTTCAGAATTGGTGATGGTAATCATACTCTTTTTTGGGGTGATCCTTGGCTCCCAAATGGTCGCTTTGTTATGGATGTGCTAGGTAGGCAAAGTATTATCAAATTAGGTCTGGACCCATTATGTAAAGTCTCTTGTTTGATAGTTGATGGAATGTGGATTCTTAATAATACTAGACTTCACAAGAATCTGCACGATCTACTGATTTCGCTTGATAAGCCTTTGCTTGGTCCTAATATCATCACCTTTAATGGGCTGTCCTCTATCAAACTAAAGGACATCTGGGATGTTGTCCGTTCTAGAAGTGAGCCTAGTATCTTCTTCAAATGGTTTTGGCGATTTAAAGCTCCTAGCAGATTTACTATTCATGCTTGGAAAGTGGGGCATGATAAACTGCTCACCACTAACTACATTAGAAGAATGGGGATTACTACTCCTTCCTACTGTTTCCTTTGCAAAATGAGTGAGGACGATACGACACACTGTATGTTCAAGTGCAATTTTTCTTGTTTAATTTGGGACAAAGCTATGTCCTGCTTGGATTTCCCTATCAAGCCAAACTCCTACAGTGATCTAGTTATCTGCACGTCCAAGAGGAACCGTCTTATCACTTTATGTATTTTGTATTGGCTCTGGAATGACAGAAATCTCAGAGTCCATTCAAACAGAGACAATGATTGGTTTTCCATCTGGGAGCTTATTCTGAAAGATATTCGTTCCCTCGAAGGCTGAGTAGGTTGTTGTTGCAGAGTACGTTTCTGTTGTTTGCTGCTGCAACTTTCAGTTGATGCGTCATTTGGTTTTTTGATGCTACTTTCAGCTGATATCGGGTTCTCCAACCTTTTGACAGACATCCCTATTTCTCTTGTTCTAATGCTTTCTCCTGCTGATGTCGGTTTCCAACCCTTCAATGGTTTCTTCCTTTTTCCTATAAATAGCTTTTCTTGTCATACGGATAGCTATACTTGTATGTAACACAAAAACACAAAAATAGTAATACAAGGAGCTCGGTTCACCCAAAAAAGGATAAAAATGGTAGCTTTAATATAAAAGAGGATTAATGAACTTAATTAATTGTTAATTGTGCATTAGTCTGGAATTAGGGTTATGTGTTTGTAAAAGGGTAACCTTAATAACTTTTGTGAAGGATAGATGAGAAAATTAGGGTTTAAAAGGTGTAAAGGGAAGTAAAACCCTAATTGCAAAGTAAACCCTAAAAAGAGGAAGAAATACTAAAAAGAAATAGAAACCATAAGTAGCAATATGGTTTGGATAGTTTTTAATAAAAAGGAATTGGATGTATATTATAGGATTGAACTGTGTACTTGCTTGATTCTGGATTACTTGCTTGTTTGGACTATTCCTGCATCTGAGTCTTCCTGACAGGTATGTGGTTATGCTTATGAATATCTCGAGTTAGTTTTCTGAGGTTTTCCAAAGTTTTCATCGATGTCATGAATTAATTGTTGGATGAATTTAATTCATGCAAACTATAATGTGGATATGACTATCACATAAGATATGTGCCTACTAACTCAGATCTTGGTCCCCTCTGTGGCTTAATAGTTGACCTAGTACATGGCTACCTATGGGGTAGGTCCATCAGGTCATTGGATGACTCAGTACATGGCTACCAATGGGGTAGGTCCATCAAGTCACATTGAGTTAGATATTGGGCTACCTTCGGGTAGTTCCATGCGACGCTATTACCTTATGTATTGGCTACCTGTAAGGTAGGACCATGGGGGTAAGAATCTACCTAAAAGAGAGGTAGCATACAAGTCCACTGCAGGGATAGCACAGAGTTAGGGGATAGGTAAGGATTGAGTAGTATTGCTTAAAGTGTAATCTTGGATGTTAAATGATATTTGGATGACTACATTGTTATTATAGTTGCACGATTATTGTTTCCCCCACATACCAGCTTCTTGATGACCGACGTTTTGTTTGTCGGCGTTTTAGGTACAATGAAAAGAACAAATAGTAAAGTGGCATATGTGGAATTAAATGAGAATTAACTTGCAAAGGAGGATTAGTTAGATTAGTATCTTCATGGATAGAAGTTTAGAAATCCAAGTTTTCAAAAGGTATGCAAAGTTTTTATTTTTACCATATTTCAGTATAGTTGGTAGAATTTAGTAATTGTTATTGATTATTTGTCGAACCTTTGATCGTGTTAATTGGGATAACGGCTCTGACCTTCTGGTCTCCCTTAATTGGGGGTTACTGGGAGGCAGGGTCATTACATCATTTCTAGAGACCAAACATGATGTTGGCACTCGTTCCATGACACATATGTTCATATGAGTGTAGAGTGAAAGTGACGATTTTAATGTTTTTAAAAATCAAGCCCTTAAAGCATGAAACTCATTCATGTGCAGATAAAGAAACAATATTGATGTTTCTCAAGAAAGATAAGATCTTGCTTCCAACCAACACTGCTATTCATACTTTATTTTTACTTTTGTTCTTTTAAATAGAAAATGCAAGGGAGACAAACAGGAAACCCTAAAAGGGAAGTTTGGCTAAAACCCTAAATTGACAACATATATGAACAAGAAAAAAAGGAACATGAGAGGAACGATGAAAAGTAACCAAAGATAGAGATTTGAGGTGGGGCCAATAGATCACCTTGATTTGTGAGCTAGGGCCAGATCATAGGGATGTGCCACCCTGCCCCCAAACTAGGCTCATGAGAGACTAACTCCATGGAACATGAACAAGTTTTCTCTTGTCTAGTCTTTTTCATTTTGAACCCTTCAACATCTTGCCTATGTATATTCTCTTACTTAGGTCAAGAAACTCTCCAAATCTATCTCTATAGATCTCAATCCCAATCACATAGGATGTCTTGCCTAAACCCTTCATAGAGAAGGTGTTTCGAGCCAGGTTTTAACATTTACATGACAAGGATCTTATTCTCCATCATCATGTGAAATATAAGTCTGCTCCCACTAAATCTTTTGTAATCACGTATTTCATCTTCATTCTGAATCCAGTCAAACCCTTTGACTATCATGTCAAATAGAAGATTCTAAGATCTATGATGCTTGCTCCAATGAAAAGATTAGCCTTTGTATCTTATAAGCTTTGTTTGCATTAATGGATTTATAAAACCATTAGGATATGTCATATACACACCCTCACAATTTTTCCACTTAAGGAATACAATTTTAATATCAATATGCCAAATCTCAGAATCATACTAAGATGCAACAGGAAGAATGATCCAGATGGATTTAACCATGGTAATTGGTGAAACACTTCATCATGTTCAACACCTTGAACTATTTTGAAGCTCTTTTCAACTAGTTTACCCTTCTATATAGGTCCTCTTTCAAAGACTCAAATGCACCCTATGGGTTTTAACCCTTCAGATGGATCTAGTAAGGTCATACCTTGTTGGTTTACATGGAGTCCATCTAGATCTCATGGCCTCTAGCCATGTTTCTCATATTTGGTCCCTCAATAGTTTCTAGGTAGGTTTTTGGCTCATCATCTATGATCAACTTACCGCCTTTCTGAGTTATAAGATATTATCATCTTTCAAACTCAAGGCGTGTTATACTAGAACTGTGAGTTCTGTGTTACATAAGGAACTTGAGATTTGAAACACTTTAGGATTCTCATTGTTCCCAATGTACCTCTTTAGGTTCAATGTTTTCTTGTTTATCTCGAACATTTCGAGTTCTAGTTTTACTCCCAGTGATTCCTTTGGAACCAGTTCCTCTTCAGGAATACAACCATCTTGATCAACAAAGATCTTTGTTGTTGGATTGGGATAAAAGTAGTATTTCAACAAAATAACATCTATGTGATTTTGGATAAAGTATTTTCAAGAAACTTTTTCTTATATAAGCTTTTAATCCTAATCACTATAAAAGACACATCAAGACACCTCCCATTCCATATCTCATATGGTGTCTCTTGAACCAATTTTAGACGGTACATTGTTTAGTGTTAAGTATGTGCCCAAAAGAATTTGTAAAATCAGCTATATATTAATTGATAATCATGCCATTACTTAACATGGTGTGATACCTTCTTATTGATACATTTTCATGTTACACTATCATTGTGTTTCAGGTGGAGTTCATCATGATAAATTATCACGATCTCTCGAGAAGATTCTCAAACTCTTGGTTAAAATATTTCAGCATTGATCACATTGAAGTATCTTAATACCTTTACCAAGTTAGTTACATACTTCATTTATGATCTCCTTGAACATTTCAAGAGATCCAAACTTATATTTCATTTAATACAAATTTCCATATCTATTGATAACATCAGTAAATATAATGATGTACTAGTAACTACCTTAAGCATTTATTCTAAACGGTCTTATACATTAGTATGTATGAGCCTAATAGAATAGTCTCTCTCCCACTACATCTAGTGAAGATGATTTTGTCATATTGCACAACAAATAATATATGTATGTCTCTATTGGTGTAATAACCAAAAGAATCTAGATAACCATCATATGGATTCTAGAAATGAATTTCTCATTTATGCGCTTTAGATGACAATGCTATAGACATTTAATGTTTGAGTGATCAAGTCATTCAATATATGTATCATACACATTTGTCTTTACAACTATAAAGTATAGTTTGTGAGACATAGGGCATTGCCATAAATGATCATATCTTTTAAAATGAAGCATAATGTTCTTGTCACACAAGACATATGATGCTTTTATTAATGGCAGGTACATAATGCAGTTCACTAATTGTATTATGTGCCTGTGGATGGAAACTTCCAACTGTAGTGGAAACAACCCTTCCTCATTACAGTTTAGCTTACTTCTCATTGAGTCATGAAGTATAGATCTCTATCTCTTTCTTCTTCCTTTGTTCCTTGAAGTGAAAATGATAGATTCCTATTGCACTCACCCTTTTCATTGTCTTGAGTGCTAAAGACTTGGACTTTATCTTAGCCTCAGAACATTTCTTGGCCTTGCCTTTTGCCTTGGACTCACTTCCACTCATGACCATCACAGATTTGTACTTTCTTCTTTCATGCTTTGGCATCAACATGCCAAACATCTGATAAATTGACTATATGATTTATACAACAATTTGTCCAATCATAAACATGGTCAACTCTTGACCTAAGAGAAATCATAGCCACTCTATATGTTCAATCATATAAAGCACATGGGGCTCTACTGGACCTCCCTTTGTTAGTTTGCACTCAAATAGCACTTTGGAGACATTATACCTTGTTTGCTTTACATGATTCTTAAGATGTGTTACAATTTTGATAATGTCCAACATTTCATGTTGTTCATGCAACTCATAGTTCAAACAATAGAGGATTAGGTATTCAAATGTCTATATCATCATTGGCATGCTTCCAATAAGCATCCATTTAGCCTTTAGGCGCATTTGGAGTGAGTACCTCTGACTCTGGTCTTTTAAGGACATAGAGCTTTCACTTATTATTGAGAACACTTCTCAAAGTCCTAAACCAAATGTAGAAGATTACCCCATTTTGTCCTTCTCAAGGATGATAACAATAAAACATGTTCATGTTTGTCATTTGATTCTACAAAGAAATATTACAACTTTTCAAAAAAAATTGATTTGTTTGAATTAATAAGTTAACGATAATAATTAGATCTTCAATTAATTATCACTCCCACTATTTTGTTCAAAATGATAATCCTCATGTATCAATTTGGAAGATTATTCCGTACAATCTTTTAGTGGCCAAGATCCAAAATAATTCAACTATGGCCCGAACAACATCAACATACATAGTCAATTATCAAGGTAGGCATCTCGCCAAATGCATCATATAAAATTCTTGGATAGATGATATGTGTAACTCCTTGCCATACTTATTTGCATAACTCTAGGTCTAGATGCTCTACAAAACACCAATTAATCCTAACCCAAAACTTGATACAGTTTTATGCACCCTACTTTGGTAGAACCTGCATTACTACCATCACACTTTCACGAGATAGACGGTGTACCATGCTTTGGTGTAACCTAGGCTTGGCTGATTAATCTTTTCATGTGTGCCACTTTTGGAAAGAATCTAAGTCTTATTACTTTAATTGAGGGGTTTTGTACTTATAATACATATACTTTATCCAATCACCACATATATAGTATGTTCATATACATATTATATCCAACAACAAAAACATACAATAAACAAAAAAGATTGTTACGGCCAGCCTCATGAAATTCCTTGGAGCCACAAGGAATTACCACAACCCAGGTTTACATCACATGTAGAAACCTATTGTTGATAAAGATTTGTGCTTGCAAATTCGGGTTGATCGATTCAACCTTTAAACCGATCGACTCATATCCTGGTCGATTGTTTGGTCGACTCATCACTCATTTGGTTCTTCTGTCCACCATATGTTGGCTCCTCTAGCTGGTCAATTGGATCCACCGATTGATTGATTTGACTTGTCCTTCTGGTCGTCCACCGGTCAACCTGTCTCTGAGATGGCCAGTTGGCATCGTCAGAATGTCTTTCTTATTTGTCATAATAGAAAAGTAAACTATCCTACTATTATATGATTATAGAAAAATATCAAGTTACATTCAAGGGGAGAAAGGGTAGGAAAGAATTCACTTTATATTGGGATGATAAGATAAAGGTTCGATTCACAGATCGATATAAGATAGGATTAAACAACCACATAACCATGCATATATAATAGGGGTTATTGGTCATAACTTTGCGACACATCCACCATCAAAACTCACTTTTAAGGAAACATGTGTAGATTGCACACACACACACACACAGAGATATATATATATATATATAAAATAATAATAATTTGGTATTATTTTGATATTTGATTGGACAAGAATTATTCACATCACATGCAATAATTAAATGATAAAACCAGAATTCAATCATATCGATTATCTCAAAATATATTAGATTGACGTATCTCTGATACCACTGTAGGGAAATAGGGTGACAAAATAGGCAACATAATTTTTTTATATTGTCATATTACCCATAAACTAGCAGATCATGTCAATAAGTATATAATAAAAAAGATGGTTTCAAGGATATAACTGATCTAGGAGCAAGTCCAACGACATACTCCTCATCATTTTAGATGCACAACTGTCTTCTAGTTTCTCTTGGACGGTATTTGTGTAGCTCTTGGTCTTCACCATAGACAATAGACTGGAACAACACCTATAGCGGCTCATGTGGTCTTGCCATGGACTGCGAGTTGATGTTATACTCCTAGAGGTAGACAATGCCCCCTATAGAGTAGTCCACACGGACCACCGAGAACTCCACATTGCACTGCCAGAGCCAACAGGAAGGCATCACCCCCTTCTATCGGCGTACTATTTGCTGACATACTCTTCCACAAATGATCCTCAGCTGTTCTCTCACTCGCTATCCCTCCCTTCAACAGGTTGGACTTTCTTGGGCTCTCTATTGGTTACCATAACCAGAAAGGACAACAATTGTCAGAGAAACTGATTCTCGATTGTGTGTCTTGGGAAGCCCCCATCACCCCTCTATTTATTATAGAGGCTACAGTCAGGGTTCCTCATCGGTGTGGGAGTCAAAGAGTTTGGAATCAAGAATGTTCTACAACTTGAAAACTATGAGATGGTCATCTTTCATAGAGAAATGATCGTCTCGTGTGAAAAATAGTCATCTTGTATAGTGAGACGGTTGTGTCACACAGTTTTCTATTCTGAATTAAATTGGCAATTTGAATCCAATTAACGCACAACATGACGACAACACTAATCCTTAATGCAATTGAATTTCCCCACAAACCAGGTGTCTCACTCACGCGAGCCGGTCATCTCATGACCAAGAACTAGTTATCTCACTCTCGCTAGTTGATCATACAACAACTATGAACTGGTCGTCTCGCTCATGCGGGCCATTCGTCTCACGACCCAGTTTTAGCAGAACTCAGCCAATTCAGTTTCTAATCAACCTGACACTCCAAACAGTCAGTCCAACAGTTGAACTTGATGATTTTGAGTCCAGTCATTTGATCTATTATTTAATTGAATATGTAGACACCTTTAGCATTCAATCTAAACATCATTCATGAATATACTCCTTTAATCCAAGTTAATACTGTGTGTGTGACCCTATAGGTCCATAATCACTTTGGCAGTGAATGCCCATAACAAACTTATGACATCACTACCAAAGAGCAGTGCCTAGTCACACATCATTGCTACCCAAGTAATTTTAAAAGTTGTGAAAAGATCTAGAGGAGGGTTGAATAGAGATTTTAGTTAATTTTAAGCAAATTAAATTACTTAACTCACAAATATTTGAGAGAAGCAAGCAACCACAAGAGGACATAGAGATTTAGAGTGGTTCCATCAAAAATACGTTAGTCCACTACCTAGTTGTTTCCACTAGGATTTCTAAATCATGTATTTTATTCCTTTCATATACCAAAACACAATACACAAAAGTTATCAAAGTTTTTTGTGGCACAAGACTAACCCTCCTTTTCAGCTCATGGAGAAACTACACCTTCTTTGACGGGAAGCAGAAGGTCACCCTCTTAACGTCTTCTTTGACGGACACAGAAGAGCATTGTTACTTCACCTCTTTTTTAATGGCCAACAAAAGAGTACCAAGTTGAGAAGACTCCTTCTTCTCATAGGTTCTTGATCAGCCTTCACTCCAAGAAGTAGCCCAAGAGTAACACAACAAAGAGGAAATATAATGGAGAAATAAAGTAACAAAGTAAGCTCACAAGATATACAATTCAAATCTTATGGACAAGTGATGATGATCCACTCCAAAATTATTTATGCAAAGTACTATTAGGTGGAGAGGATAATTTAGATGAAATAAGGGCTTAGTCTTAGAATTATAGCAACTTGAAGTACTATACCTAATCTCTTTGAGAAAGATGTCGAGTATGATCTAATATGTATCAAATGTTGTTGCAATATAATGTGCAAAGTTGTGTAAAAAGTTGATGTCTAGGTGTCCTAAGGCCACTCCTATTTATAGGAAATATTTTCAAGTGGTTAGGTTACTTGTGGGGAGTGTGTAAAGTGTTCTTAGTTGTCATTTAGTCATTTGGTTGAAATTAATTGGGTTGCAATGAATAATTTGAACATTAATCAAAAGACATTCCATAACCTTCCTCAGCTCACAATATTGTCGATCAGAAGAGTCTTGGTCCACAATATTGTTGACCAAATAATGTTATGGGGAAATTTCTCTAATAGCTTTGTGTCAGTCCATCTTATCGGTCCAACAACTGTATTTCGGTCAAACTTTTCTTCGACTGAATTCTCGGTCAAAAATGCATTGTAAAGGAGATTTGCAATGTATGTTAGGCCCTAATAGTGACTCGTATGAAACCTATCAACCCTAAAGTCATCATGTGAGTGTAGGATAGTATTTTGGTAGGTTTTGAGGATCATCACTTGTCCTTACATCATGTCTATCAAGTTTTACAATCAACTATATAAACACATAGTACAACTTGATTTGCAAATACCAAACATACAATTGCAAGGTCTTTGTAGTTGGATGTTGACTAAGTTCCTTGATCACCTGAAATACTTAAAGAACAGGTTAGTAATGTAATTTGGGAAATATGTGAATCATATAAATATGAATAAGACCTATTAAAAACCCAACAAAATCCTCCTTTTGATGATGACAAATTTCCATAAGATAATTGTAAGTATCCAAATTAAAACACCGTACCATTGAATTGTTCTTTTGATAGCCCATTTATCTCATGTGTATTCTCCCCCTTTTATTGAAGTTAAAAAGGGTCAATACTTGAGTGCTCCCCTTCAAGGAGACACTCCCCTCGATAAGACAGTCATTTAGGAGAGGAAAAAATTTATACCCAATGCACAAATTGAAAAAAGGAAATCTAAAATCAAGGATGATTGTAATCACATTAGGGTATAATGAAAAAGCCATATTTGATCAAGGAACGTAAAAAGGGTTGTCTATTTACCAATGAAAGGAATGTTAAGTCCTTCATGATAAAAATATCCCATAAAGCACAAATGTCAAAAAGATACTCTAGACCAATGGTAAGGAATGTTAAGTCGACCATGATATAGAGTTGCCATGAAAATCAAAAGTGAAAAACTAAAACTGATTTCTCAATCATTTTCAAGGGATGTTAATCCCAGAAATGAATAGAGAATAAATTGAGAGAGAAAATGTGGTCAACAAAAGTATCTCCAAACCAAATATAAGGAATGCTAAGCCCATATTGATATAGAGAACCAACTAAGCATACAATTAGGTCAATTAAGTATCTCTAGACCAAAATATAAGGGATATTAAGCCCATGTTAGTATAGAGAATATATTAAGTACCATAATAACAAATCTAAAATAACATATAAACCAAATGTCAAAGGTTGTTAATCCTACATTGATATAGAGAATCAATTAAGAGAAAAAAAAGATGTGCAAATTATATTCAAAGAGACTTTGAGCCTCCCCTTAATCTTATACCAAGTAATTAGAGTTCAAACTTAAGAAACATGATTCACTAAAGAAGATAGAAAGTATAATGACAAGATGACTCGACCATAGTGTGATACTGGTCCTAAATATGATGCTAAAATTAAATTAGATAAATGTGATGACACATATTAAGACAAAAATGATTGACAATTAAAAGCTCATGATCTTTTTACTTCTTGTCATGTTTAGAAATAAGGCAATGAGTACCATCATGATGATGAGAATGCAATCCATTTCTACTATTAGATTTTTTTCAAAGATAAGTTTAATTTTTTTAACTTTCTTTAATGAGAGTAGTAAAAATCAAGCATTGTCTAGTAAAATCTTCTTTAAGCATAGCAATTTTATCATCAAGATTGTCTTGAAGTGTTATGACTGAAATAAGTACAAAGAGAGGTAAGACCCTTTTCTTTTAATGCTAGTATTTAATTTTGAAAAGAAACATAAAATCATTCAATTTCTTTTGACTATACTACAACAAGTTATAAATGAATAGTTTAATAGAGTAGAAAGAGATACATCATCATTATGATTACCTTTGAACTTCATCTTTATTATGTGCACTTACATGTACTCCTTTTTTGTTGATTATCACTTACTCCTATGATGGTCCATTTGCCACTGTTTTCAATATCATTAATCCTCCAGTTTCAAGTGTATTAGAGGCATTTTAATCTCCATCCATATGATTGGAGCATCCACCATCAACCTCTCAATCCTGTAAGGTTGAGAGGATTTTAGTATTCAGGTAGAGTCCATCATGGTTAGCATGGATATCATGAAAGGAATTGATATTATCAATCTATATAAACTTTTATAGATATGGGTTTTACTACATTTCATTGTTAAGGTTAGATATTCAAGTTAAATTTTGACAGACTTGTTCTCGATCGAGAAGATTTGTCAACCGAGAGACATCACGGTCAAAAAAATTTCCAATCGATAACAAGTTATGAAGAAACCAAAATTTCTGTTAGTAAGATATGTAAATGAAATTTTATTTAATTAACTAAAACTCACCCAAATGATTTTATTTAGAAAATGATATGAAAATTTAAATTAATTTTAGAGAAGAAATAAATATAGTAACCAAATTATGCATAGGTCAAATCTCAACAAGTTCTCTTTTTATTCCAAGTTGGGGATTTAGGAATCCAAACCATGTCAGGGGCTCCTTTCTTCCAATATTCATATGAAAAAGAATAATGTCTGAAATGTTGACAATAATTACATGAGATAAAGGGTATTTCATTTATTTTGTCAACATTTTGAAAATGTACAACTTTAATCTTAGATACATATGTGGTTCTTGTCTTGGAAGAATATGTCTTTCTGGTTTTAGGCATATGTGAGGATTTGTTCTTTGGCACATATCATAAACCTCTCCTTAGTATTTGTTTAGAAGTATTATCTAAGATGTTATCAAGACTTTTGTTTCCTTATATTTATATAGAAACTTGTTTTTGTAATTCAACATTTTCAGCAAGATTTTTATTTATATCCAAATTTACTTGAGCAAGATTAGAAAGTAACATATCTCTTTCTTTTATCAAGGCAACATTATTTGAATGTGTGCATAAAATAGGTTGAGTTTGATAATCATTAAGTTTAGCAATCAAATCAATCTATTCTTGAGAGAGAAGACTATTGTAATTTTCAAGATCAAGTATTTTAGCCCCATAACTCTCAATAGATTCTTTTAACACACTCTTTGAGTTTTTTAGAGTATCATTTTTGGAACTAAAGTTGTCTAGATTAACATAATGTTCATCAATAATTTTAGCAAGTTTCTTCTTTTGTCTTTTGCAATCTATATACTTTTTTTTGAAGTTAAATAGACAAATTTCATTATGGAGAAGCCATACGACATATACATGAGGAGAAAAACAAACTAAAAGACCACACAAAGATCAAGAATAGATACAAACCACCACAAAAACTCATATCAGAATCTGATAAGGACAATGATGTATAGATCCATCTTCTCCTTCGCTGGCTAATGTAGCTTTCTATGAGGAATACCTTCAACCTGAGTATGTATATGTGGTACAGTACCTGCACAAAATTGGTGTTCCAAAAGGATATTTTCCCCGCACTTGCTGCCATACAAACTGCACAACAAAATTGACTGAGTAAAAAAAATCTACCATGAGAAGAGAAAGCAACGATGATTAATAGTGAGATAGACAAAACAAGAGAACAATCTAAATAGAAAGCCAATAAAAGAGAATGGGGATAGGAAAATTGTTGTATCTGAGCTCAACGACAGGGAGGAAGAAGACTGTTGCATCCAAAGACACCACACCCACACACCTCCCAAAGAAGAGACCCTACTGATGACGGGCGAGAAGAGGCTGAGGGGGAGTGGGGCACCGCTTTGCGGAGGCCAAACCCCCTCCCCCCAACCAGCCGCCTATGGAGGAAGAAACCCTAGCGGCGCTAGGGTGAGAGAGTGGGGAAAGAGGACCGACTAATATTGCAGTCTATATACTTATCATGAAGTTCTTCAAGACTACTAACTAATTCTTCTTTAGATAAATCAAAAATACTTATCTCATTAGTTTCTTATTTATTAGTTACAACCATGATACATCCTACCTCTTCTTCTTTGTTGCTTTCGCTATTGTCACTTGATTGATCCCATCTTGCAAAGTAGGCTTTGTCTTTCTTCTTGAATGAGGACTTTTTGCCTTTCTTGTGTTTTGGCATTCAAAAACCAAGTGGCATTTCTTTCCATATTCAAAGAACCTAGAAGAAGAAGGTACACTACAAGTTTTGTTAGATAGAAGATCTCTTATATTTCTTAGCATCTACAATGAATATGTCTTCATCATCTTCATGATTTGTGTTACTGCTTTCTTGGATAATGTTTCTTGATGACGTTTTGGTGGCAGCTTTGAAAGAAATATCCTTCCTTCTCTCTTTGTGTTGTTCATCTTCCACCTTTTCTTCCTCCTCAAGTGTGACTTCATGAGTCTCTAGATTCCCAATGAGATGATCCATCTTCGATTCTATAAGATCATTGGATTCCTCGATAGCAGTGACTTTTGATTTGTATCTAAGAGACACTGATCTAAGTATCTTGGATACTTAATATTCCTCACTTATATTATTCCTCAACACTCTTACACTATTAACAATGCTAGAGAATCTAGCATACATTTCTACAATGCTCTCTCTAGGTTGCATATGAAATAATTCAAATTTATGTTTTAGTATATTAATTAAAAGTATTTTTAACTTGAGTAGTTCCTTCATGTGTTACGGATAATTTGTGCCAAATTTCATAATTTGTTTCATATGAGGATATGCAATTGAATTCACTAATATATAAAAATAATAAATAATGGTTACTTCCTTTGCATTGAGTGTGGCTTGTTTTACCATATCAGGATTCCACATTTCTAACTCCGTTGTTGGAAATGCATATGGACTAGATATCATCTTCCTTAGTTCAAAGCTGATTCCTTGAAAGTATAACTACATCTTTCTTTTCTAGTAAGTGTAGTTAGATCCATCAAACACTGGTGGCCTGCTCACATAAGCTCATTCCAAGTTGGGGTGGCTAGTCACGTTTTCCCCATGCTTCAAGACCTATTAGGGCTCCTTGAAGACCTACTCTGGTACCACATGAAAAGATCTGAAGGGGGTTGAATAGAGCTTTTAGTTAATTTTAAGCAAATTAAAATATTTAGCTCATAGAAATTTGGCATAAGCAAGCAACCACAAGAGGACACAGAGGTTTAGAGTGGTTCTGTTAAAAGATGTCAGACCACTACCTAGTTGTTTCCAACCAAGATTTCTAAATCATGTAATTTATTCCTTTTATATACAAATACACAATACACAAAACTTACATGTATCTTTTGTGGTGCAAGACAAACCCTCCTTTCCAGCTCAAGGAGAAACTACACCTTCTTTGACGGGCCAAGAAAGGTCACCCTCTTCAGCTCTTATTTGATGGATGTAGAAGAGTGTCGTTGCTTAACCTCTACTTTAACGGTCAGTGGAAGAGCACCAAGTTGAGAAGACTTATTCTTCTCATATATAGGTTTCTGGACAACCTTCACTCCAAGAAGTAGCCTAAGAGTAACACAACAAAGAGGAAATAGAATGGAGAAAGAAAGTATCAAAGTGAGCTCACAATATATACAATTCAACTCTTATGGATAAGTGATGATGATCCACTCCAAAATGATTTATGCAAAGTAGTATTAGATGGAGAGGATAATATATCTGAGCTAAGGGCTTAGGCTTAGAATGATAGCAACTTGAAGTACTAGACCTAAGCTCTTTGAGAAAGATGGCAAGTATGCTCTAGTATGTATCAAATGTTGTTGCAATGTAATGTGCAAAGTTGTGTAAAACATTGATGTCTAGGCGTCTTAATACCACTCCTATTTATAAGAAATGTTTCAAGTGGTTTGGGTACTTGTGGGGAGTGTCTAGAGTGTTCTTAGTGGTCAATTAGTCATTTATTCAAAATTAATTGGATTGCAACAGCTAATTTGATCGTTCATCAAAAGGGATTCTAGAACCTTACTCGGTCAAAAATGTTGTCAACCGGAAGAGTCTCGATCCACAATATTGTAGACCGGATAAAGTTCATGGGTCAAATTTCTCTAACGGCTTTGTGTCGGTCCATCTGCTCGGTCCAATGGGTCTATTTGGTACTTTTCGTCGACCGAATTCTCAGTAGACAATACATTGTAAAGAAGATTTGCAATGTATGTGAGGTCCCATTAATGACTCATATGAAACCTATCAACCCTAAAGTCTTCATGTGAGTGTAGGATAGTGTTTGGTAGGTTTTGGAGGATCATCACTTGTCCTTACATCATGTCTATCAAGTTTTAGTTAAATCTTAATGTTATGACCCACTCCATGATTAACCAATAAGCACAACGATTAGTGCATCATCATGTTGATTAAGTTGAGTTGAGTACTCATAGATGAAATTAGTTCTTTGATCTAGTGTTACAGTCTAGTTAACATGATTTCTCACCTTGAGGTTGTAGAGGATTTCCGTGCTTGAAGTTTTGCAAAAGAAATCATTCAAATCGGACCTTCCAGGCAAAAGTTATGGCATTTTCAATTTATTGGGTTGAATTTGCAATTTTCCCATTTAATTGGCTTTATAACCCCTTTTCCCCTTTTCTCTGTCATCTTCCCCGACAGAACACCACGTAAGCGGTGCCCATCCAGCTACTCGACCGAACAACAGAAAAGGGGGAAAAGAGGGGCAATTTCTTGAGCCCTTAGCTCTGATCCACGGCGCCAACCTCGTCCACTTTCCTTCCCTAATTCTTCCTCCATCCTTTCCCTTCTTCTTCCTTGCCCTAGCGGCCCCAACTAGCAGCAATAGTAGGCCACCCAACAGCAGCAGTAGGCCAGCAACAGGGTGCCGGCCAGGGGCCCGTTTGAGCTCAAGAAGCACCAAGGAAAGGTAGCATCGACCCCGGCCAAGAGTCTAGGGCTCAAATCCGCAGCCCCAGCCACATTTTGGCATCCTAACCGAGCTCGTTTCCAACCTGTACGTAAAGAAATGGTTGCTTGATTGCAGCAGGTTTGAACCAGGGCCGTTGGCGCGGGAAACACCTTAAAATGCCACTCTTGACTTCGGTCGTGAGTCCAGAGCAAGCATATACAATCTCTTAGCCCCTGTTTGGTTCCGGCCTGGACCGGGATTGGGCGCTGTCGTTTTGCTCCACGGCGGCCCAATCCGGTCCGGCTTGGGCAAGAAATCTATTTGGCTAGCGTACCAGTCTGAGCCCTGTTTTGGCCTAACGGAATCCCAATATCAGGTTTAAGTCAATCCCCATCGAGGCAGGATTGTGATTTCCAATCCGGTTTGGCCCGACAACCCTCCCTGATCCCTCGCAACCCCGCAACCCTCCCTCTCCCCCTCGCCAGACGACCTCTCGCCAGACGATCTCTCGCCCATCTTCTCTCGGCGCATCTTCACTACTGTTTGTCCGTGAGAAGTAAAAGCGAAAGCTGCTCGAGGTCGCAGATGGAGTGCTGCTCGAGGTCACAGATGAAGTGCACCAGTCGACCCGTGGAGAAGCGTGGACCATCATCAATGCTGCCGCCTGCCAACGCCGGTCTACCTGGGCGGCTAGCTCCCTCGAAAGCAAGGTACCCATGCCCTGCCCTGCTATTTTGTACTACCTGCTTTGACATTGAATTGTCTTGTCGACGCACAGAAGAAACCCTAGCTCGTCCAAGGCAAGAAGAAACCCTAGTCCGTGTGCCTTCTTATTCCTCTCCTTCTGCTACGAGGTTGTTCACTTCCACATACGCCTTTTAGAGGAGCTGTTCACAGAAGCTAGTGGTCGTCCTTTGTTGCTGAATTGTGCTCCTCAATCGTGCTCCAGCGGCTCCGGCGGCCCTGCCCAGACCTCCGCTTCCGCACTCTGTCTTCGTTCTCGCCCCCTTCTGCTCAGGGCGAATTGTGCTCCTCAATCGTGCTCCGGCGGCTCCGGCGGCCCTGCCCAGACCTCCGCTTCCGCACTCTGTCTTCGTTCTCGCCCCCTTCCGCACTCTGCCTTCGTTCTCGCCCCCTTCTGTCTTCGTTCTCGCCCCCTTCTGCCCAGACCTCTGCTTCCGCACTCTGTCTTCGTTCTCGCCCCCTTCCGCACTCTGTCTTCGTTCTCGCCCCCTTCTGCTCACAAATTAGGGTAGACGGTGCTTTATTTGTGAGGTCGATTAGGGCAGAAGTACAACAATCAAGCATGTGTATCGATTAAGTGGCAAATGAGCCGACAATACCTGGAAACAGTCGTTGTGTATGACACTGATTTATTCTACTTCTTACTACTACTTTTATCTAGAAATGCATCAATTTACCGCTATTATGTGTGTTTGTGTGGTAAGTTATAGTACTAAAGCAAATAAAAGGCACTACCATGCTTGATTTTCTTGATTTTTCCCGGCAAGGTTATTTTGAGGATATCGATATGTGTTAGTAGACCATAGAGTAGTGCTGTCCTACATTTCGTTTTCTGTCATTTGTTTTTCATCCTTTGGTTTCTGGTTTGTGTGCCTTTGTCTTTGTTTTTCCAACATGATTGGGTAGTAATGGCCGATTCATCCTCTGCCGGTTTCTGGTTTCTGTGACTTTGTAATTGTTTTTCTAACATTATTGGGCGTCGTTAATCTGTTGGACATATCTATGAATGTTCTGTTATTTGTTCTATTTTAATGTTCTGTATTTTGCTGTTATGTTTTTTGTGATACTATTATGATATCATAATAGTAGCATCTATGGATTTCATAAATCTGGAAATTGGATATACAAATTGGATATAGAAATTGGTATATAAATCCTCCAATATATACCATGGTTGAACCTAATTTTTTCCTACATTAGCACACCATTAGCAGGTACTATGTTTGATTTGGAATGCGGGAGCAGTCATGGTTAGGTTAATAGGGTTTAAAACAACAGTAGATTTAAAAGTTGTTTAACTAAATCAGTGTGAGGTCTAGGTTAGGTGAATCCCTGCATCTACACAGTGATGCCTGGAAAAGTTATTTCATTATACAAATGAATATTTTGTTTATTGTGTGGTATTTTACCATGACATATGTGGTTAGGTGAAACCCACAGCTCATTATGTTTTACTGACATTTAATTAAACACATTAGTCTATGTTTTATATCTTCTTTGTTAAATTATTTTTGTTCATGTAAACCACCAATTAATCATAAAAAAGATCAATCTTAGCAACATTTGACTCCTCATGGAGATGACCTCTATTATGCAAGTGGTTTGAGTTATAACATGTATTCAAAATTCATGCAAATATACTAAATAGTTTTAACATGCAGGTGTGACATTATAGTATGTTTTAATTTACAGAACATAATTTCCCTCCAAGATACGAATCTATCATATGGTAGTGGTTAGGTTAATAGGGGAAACAACAGCAGATTTAAAACTTGTTTAACTAAATCAGTGTGAGGTCTAGGTTTGGTGAATCCCTACATCTACACAGTGATGCCTGGACATATCTGTTTGCCATATTTATGAATGTTCTGTTATTTGTTCTGTTTTAATGTTCTGTATTTTGATGTTATGTTTTTTGTGATACTATTATGATATCATAATAGTAGCAGCTATGGATGTCATAAATCTGGAAATTGGATATAGAAATTGGTATTCTGGGAAAGATCATTCATTGATTTCAGCTATGGATTTCAGCTTTCATTGGTTTTACTTTCCTCTCTATGTTGTATTTAGAGTAACCATTATTAATCCTCCAATATATACCATGGTTGAACCTAATTTTTGCCTACATTAGCTCACCATTAGCAGGTACTATGTTTGATTTGGAATGCGGGAGCAGTCATGGTTAGGTTAATAGGGTTTAAAACAACAGCAGATTTAAAACTTGTTTAACTAAATCAGTGTGAGGTCTAGGTTAGGTTAATAGGGGAAATAACAGCAGATTTAAAACTTGTTTATCTAAATCAGTGTGAGGTCTAGGTTAGGTGAATCCCTGCATCTACACAGTGATGCCTGGACATATCTGTTTGCCATATTTATGAATGTTCTGTTATTTGTTCTGTTTTAATGTTCTGTATTTTGATGTTATGTTTTTTGTGATACTATTATGATATCATAATAGTAGCAGCTATGGATTTCATAAATTTGGAAATTGGATATAGAAATTGGTATTCTGGGAAAGATCATTCATTGATTTCAGCTATGGATTTCAGCTTTCATTGGTTTTACTTTCCTCTCTATGTTGTATTTAGAGTAACCATTATTAATCTTCCAATATATACCATGGTTGAACCTAATTTTTGCCTACATTAGCTCACCATTAGCAGGTACTATGTTTGATTTGGAATGCGGGAGCAGTCATGGTTAGGTTAATAGGGTTTAAAACAACAGCAGATTTAAAACTTGTTTAACTAAATCAGTGTGAGGTCTAGGTTAGGTTAATAGGGGAAATAACAGCAGATTTAAAACTTGTTTGTCTAAATCAGTGTGAGGTCTAGGTTAGGTGAATCCCTGCATCTACACAGTGATGCCTGGACATATCTGTTTGCCATATTTATGAATGTTCTGTTATTTGTTCTGTTTTAATGTTCTGTATTTTGATGTTATGTTTTTTGTGATACTATTATGATATCATAATAGTAGCAACTATGGATTTCATAAATCTGGAAATTGGATATAGAAATTGGTATTCTGGGAAAGATCATTCATTGATTTCAGCTATGGATTTCAGCTTTCATTGGTTTTACTTTCCTCTCTATGTTGTATTTAGAGTAACCATTATTAATCCTCCAATATATACCATGGTTGAACCTAATTTTTGCCTACATTAGCTCACCATTAGCAGGTACTATGTTTGATTTGGAATGCGGGAGCAGTCATGGTTAGGTTAATAGAGTTTAAAACAACAGCAGATTTAAAACTTGTTTAACTAAATCAGTGTGAGGTCTAGGTTAGGTTAATAGGGGAAATAACAGCAGATTTAAAACTTGTTTATCTAAATCAGTGTGAGGTCTAGGTTAGGTGAATTCCTGCATCTACACAGTGATGCCTGGACATATCTGTTTGCCATATTTATGAATGTTCTGTTATTTGTTCTGTTTTAATGTTCTGTATTTTGATGTTATGTTTTTTGTGATACTATTATGATATCATAATAGTAGCAGCTATGGATTTCATAAATCTGGAAATTGGATATAGAAATTGGTATTCTGGGAAAGATCATTCATTGATTTCAGCTATGGATTTCAGCTTTCATTGGTTTTACTTTCCTCTCTATGTTGTATTTAGAGTAACCATTATTAATCCTCCAATATATACCATGGTTGAACCTAATTTTTTCCTACATTAGCTCACCATTAGCAGGTACTATGTTTGATTTGGAATGCGGGAGCAGTCATGGTTAGGTTAATAGGGTTTAAAACAACAGCAGATTTAAAACTTGTTTAACTAAATCAGTGTGAGGTCTAGGTTAGGTTAATAGGGGAAATAACAGCAGATTTAAAACTTGTTTATCTAAATCAGTACTGTGTATCTAGGTTGGTGTTTCATTATTTGTTTTTCGGTGTTAATCAATGCAGCTTGTGTATCTGCTGATTGAATCAGTAATGAAGGAACACACATAAATGGTTTCTGTTGTGACTGAATTTAATTAAACATTTACACTGATTATGTCATCAAATATTGCAGCAACTACACGATTATGCCTCCCGTCGACCCTAACAACCGTATGGTATGGACAAGAGAGTATGATGTCATTGTGGTGACAGCATTGCGTAGACAATATGACCTAGGCAGGTGTATTGATGGTAATTTTACTAGGGACTCTTGGAGGGAAATAACTTCTGATGTCAATAATAGGGTTGCCGTCGTGTTTAAGTTAGACCAAATAAGATGTCGCTGGAAGAACCTTAAAAGGGACTACGTCCATTTGAAGGGTTTGACCAACAAGAGTGGCGTTGGATGGGATGAAGAAAGGCACAAGCCCATTGTACCGGACACCCCTGAGTGGAAAGAGGCCATTGCGGTACGCACACTATACATAACTTTTATCCTAACAAATTGTAATTGTACATGTAAACATGATTATCGCCAACCACCTTTTTTTTAAAGCGTAGGCAGACAGGGACCTGACTAGGTTGCTTAGGCACCCGTTTCCCCACTACTACGACATAGAGCTAATGGCGGGGAGGAACATTGCTAGAGGACACCATGCAATGTCTTCGGCGGACACTCAGATTCCTGCAGATGTTGCGTCTGAGGATGATGTAAGTGTCGACCTAGGCGCGCCTGATACACCCATGTACACACACTCGGAAACAGACGAGCGTAGCGTACCCGCAACTACCGGGCAAAGTGAGGGTGAAAGCGTGCGGCCTGTGCGAACGGATAACCCGTCAGTTGGGGGCAGGAGTCCTTCTACCCATACGCGCAGGAGACGCCAATCAACGCCGCAAGAGCGATGTAGTCTTTCCAATGAAGTTCTGGCTGAGTTCACACAGGTTTACACAAAGGTTCACGAGTTAGGGACATCCATGATGACCAAAGCCTATGAAAAAGAAGAGTTGTCAAACATTTTAGAACATTTTAATGCCAATTTCCCCGATGCCCCCACCACTGTTTTTACTACACTTGTGAACGCCATCAAGGACTCTACCAACCGCAACATCTACCTTAGCCTCAAAAACACCCCTGCGAAGATAACTTTGTGGTTAAATGACCTTTGTGAAAGGTCACAATTCGGTTTTGCCACATCTGTACCTCCCATACCTTCATATTATTTCCCGTCTCCGCAGCCATTCCCTTCACCCAACTTCAACAACACGTCGTCTCACCCACCATTTATGTCGTCTTCCTCTTCACCCAACTTCCCAGGCACATCGTCTCATCCACCATTTATCCCGCCACCCAACTTCCCAGGCGTGCCACCGATGTGGTTTCCTTCATCCAGTGATGCTGGCCCATCGGGAACATAATTGCAGGGGTTATTTCGTATGCATTTGATGTTAATTATTTTCCATCCAAACATTTATATTTCATTGACTGTTGTAATAATTTACTTTCCGCACACACATTACATATCCGTACAATTTCATTTGATTGAGTGTTGTAATAATTTATTTTTCGCATGTTAATTGGATTGTCTTATGTTGTAGCAATTATTATGTAGTTGTTTTCATTGTACATGTAGGCATCATGTCTAGCAATGACCAACCGCAAACACAAGACATGCTCAACAACCTTTTATTAGATACCTTGTTGTGGCCAGTGATTCACGTTGGTGATTTAATTGCCGACTCTATTGCATACTCAATAATGGACGCAGTAGACGTTGATGCCTCCACACCACCTCGTATCCCTAGGTCAGTTAGCATCAGGAGTGGCCACATAAAGGTCTTAGAAATATTGACCGGTCACGAACAAAGGGCTTATGACCTATACCGGATGCGTCCACAAACTATAATGACCTTTGTCGACAAGCTTGAGAGTCGTGGCTTGTTGCGAGGTACTAGAGGCGTCAGCTCAGTTGAGGCCGTATACTATTTCCTGCAGATGGTTGGCCATGGACACACAAATCGTGCTTTGGCGGAGGACTACATTCACTCCGGTGAGACCATTAGCAGAAAGTTCAATGAAGTGTTGGACGTTGTTTGTGCGTTGACCCATGACTACACTGTCATGAAAACCGCAACTACATGCACAACAACACATACTCGCATTTTACATAACGCAAGGTTCTACCCATACTTCAAGGTAATAGTTAACCCCCTAATAAATTTAATTTATTTTCAAACATTGTGTATGTTTACAACATTATTTTGGTTTATAGAATGCCATAGGGGCTATTGACGGAACACACATCCCTGTCTTGGTCAGCAGAGACAAACAAAATCGATACCGTGATAGAAAAGGGAATGTCTCTCTCAATGTCATGGCTGTAGTAGACTTCTCCATGGAGTTTACATATGTCCTCACTGGGTGGGAGGGGTCGGCTGCCGACCAAAAGGTCCTGCAATCGGCAAGGACCCATAGCGGGTTTACAGTTCCGCCGGGGAAGTTTTACCTGGTAGATGCAGGGTATGCCAACACTCGTGAATTTGTTGCACCCTATCGCAACACAGCATACCATATTGATGAGTACCAAGGAAACAGACATGCCTACACCAGCAAGAAAGAGATGTTCAACCACAGACATGCTCAACTACGTAATATTGTAGAAAGAGCATTTGGGGTGCTGAAGAGACGGTTTGCATACCTTAAGAAGGGGCCGACATATCCTATTCATTCGCAGTGTCACATCGTACTTGCTTGTTGTATCCTACACAATTTCATCCGACGGCAAAATGACGGCGACACCATAATGGATGAACTCCCAGATGAGAATTCATCGTCTGCCATTCCCCCAGCCGTCGTTCCCCCGAGTTCAGGTCAAGGTTCAACTCAGGCCGATTCAAGGGAGGGTGAAGTGTTACATGAATCCATTGCAAATCTCATTTGGGAAACTCGTTAGTCGAGTATTTGTAATAGATTGATTCCCGAATTGTTTATTTCGAACCTGATTAGAATCGTCACATTGTGTAAATATAGGTTGTCTTCAAATGGAGAACGGAATGCCTCGTTGTCAATGCGGCCTTCAGTCCACTGTACGCGTATATATGGATGCCAAGGATGCACAAAACGGACGTTTTGAAGACAAGAACCCACACATGCCATATTTTACGTGCGGTAGGGTTCAAAATCAAAATAGATGTCATATGAGGTTGCCCGCGCAACGGGTTGTACCCACAATTGCCACACTAACCGCCGTTAGGGCTGCAATGCTTTCACAACTTGCATATGCACGTAGTGAACGTCAACTATGGTCTTCCCAGTGTGCCTTTGTCTGTTCCAGCAGAGCAGACACTGATAGGCTACAAGTAGAAATTACAGATCTACGATCGCGGTCCCAATATCTTCGCCAACGTCTTCACATAACTAGCGACGACAACACTTCCAATGAGGACGGTTACAATACATCATAGATGTATAACATCATTGATGTCTGTCCACCATTCATAACATAAGTTTATATGTAATAGATTTAACAAACAACGGTGTCTGTCTTGTATGTTATTGTTTTGATTTTCATTTCTAACTTCATTACCATAAATCGTTTGACTGATTCAAATGCATGGTGTAGATGTCTATTAATACAACTGAAGTTGTGCGGTGTGACTGTGGGTTAGAGGCAGGCTTGCGACTTAACACTGACGATGCAGGGTTGTATGACTTTGGAATTCTCAGTGAAAGACCAGGTGACATGTATTACATATGTCCTTCTCGCGAGGTGCGCTTGTACATACATATTATGTAGCCACTGTGTACGTTACACATTCATTGTCATTTACGTAAACTTCATAATATTTTTTAGGGAAAAGATCGATGCAGATACTTTCGCTGGGCAATCGATCTCAATCCTACAATTGATTCTCTGAAAGCTGAGATTGCGTTACTCACGCTCGAGTGCAAGTCATTGTGGGGTCAGACAATGAACTTGAAAGATTTTGTTGAAATTCATCACAACCACCATGATGTTTACACCAACAAAAAGTATGAGCATGAGTATCTAGAACGCTACGTAGAAGAACTGGAGGAACAATGTAGGCTTCTGTTGGACACTCCTTCACCCCCGACGACGCCTTAACGTCGAATGGCGGCCATACCTTTCATTCACGTCATCGGTTTTCCATTTTATTTTTGTTGTTTGGAAGTTCCTGTGTTAAGTGATGTTGATTGTTTTTTGAAAACGGATATGCCATGCTCTGTTATTTGGAACTTACATATTAACTAATATGCTTAGTCATTCGACGCCTCCTCATTTTGTGTGGTAACATGGGATCTCATTTATTACATGTTCTTGTTCTTCTTGTTTATTACAGGTAACATGGGATCTCGTTTATTACATGTTCTTGTTCTTCTTGTTTATTACAGGTAACATGGGATCTCGTTTCCTTGTAAAGGAGTATGATCTCTCAAACAGGGAGTTTATGAGACGCGTCTCCCTTCCCCTAACCTGGATGTGCGAGCCATTTAAGATAACTCCTGGCTATGCTATGGTGGGGGTAGGCAGAATCAACTTTGATGTACAGATCAGGTGTTCTACACCTGAAGAAAGAATATGGAATAAGAAAGGTAAATATTTAATCATGGATGAAGGTTGGGCTGAAATGTTGGACAGACTAAAAGCCAAACCAGAATGGACTGTGACCCTACAACCAAAACCCAAGGACGACACTCACCCTACAAGCTTTTATTTGTGGATTCGTGATGATGGGGACAACTCTGAATTGCTTAGGTATATTTACCCGAGACCAGAGGGTTATATATCATCTACTTCACACTCGGCTAGTGATGAAAAAACTGATGTTGAATCTGTTGCATCAACAAACAATAATTAGTTGTTTTGTTTTGTGTATTATCTTTATTTTGTTTATATAGCATTACAGGCTTGTTATGGGTGCCTTCCCACTAAGACAATTTATATTTATCGAATGTAGCTGAATCTATTTTACTTTAAAAATGATGTTCATGTTTGGCTATTTTTCGAACGTGTTTCTTGGTCTGACGGGGTTACCTCATATCTTGGGGTATTAAACATAGCATGTTAGGCATATTCAACCTCAATGAAACAACCAAAACACCCACATAAACACCCCACAAAAGGGTAACACGCCTGACTCACATCTCAACAACAAAATGAGAGTTCTTAAACCAAAGTGATATAGATAACAATTAAGTTATTTTTAAGTTACTTTTTTTTAAAAACTTCTGTTAAAAACGGCGTCACAAGGCCACATTTGTAACAACAGTTCTGCGAGAATAGGACAGATTCATCTAATCCTGCCTACAGTTGCCAAACAGAATCAGACTAAACCCAGCTGCACAGCCAAACAGAATCAGCTTGAAACGAGTCTGAAACGAGTCCAGCCCCCCAGAATGAGACTGGTTTGCCAAACAGAATCAGACTCCAGCAAGCCTAAACCCGTCCAAGCCAGGCAGGCTTGCATAAAGCCAGTCCCGAACCAAACAGGGGCTTAGTTGCCAGCAGCACTCAACTGAGCCTTTCCTCCACATGTGCGTGAAGAAGGTCTGTCCCAAGGTGCCCAAGGTTGAAGACGACCCAGTCTACGCCCGAAAATAGGCTCTGGACTGATTTTTTTATTGAAATTCAGCCACGACCCACTGTGAGAAACTCACTCCCCAAGCAAGATCTAACTCCAATAATAGGGCATTTTCGTTCAGAACTGTGTTTTACGTGGGTAACATCGCTTACCCAGGTGCCTGGCAGTTACGGCATCGCCTGACTTTTACTTTACGTTTCACTTCTTTACATTTTGTGTGATTCAGTTCATTAACTGATTTTATAATTTAGACTATTGAATGATATGGTTGATCAAAACCTAAATTGCTCAATTTAAAAGTGGAATACAGTAGCACACAAATCTAGGGTATTACGGTAGCTGTATAGTTTGGGCATAAACTCAGGTTGTACAATACTAGTAATTTACTAGTTGCACGATTTCAAAGAACATGACAATGACCTGCTATGTTTCTATGGAAACTTGTTGCATGCTTCCTATTACAGTTAATGTGTGTGATTTAGTATTAATATGGATTGGCACGTTTCTTAAGGACATCGTTAGGAATTCTCAATTATTATTAATAATTTGTGCCATGATAAGTAATTAACTCTTAATTGAGTTATGTGATGCACAACTCAAGATTTGGGTTGATGTGCACGTTTTCCAAGAAAGTACAATTAATTTACATATGTTAATGACGATTGCTCATATGTCAAGCAATGAACTTTTATCAGTATATTAAGAGGTTCAATTGCATGAATTTAGTGTATAAATGTAAAGTGGACATGTAATTTATTTATTTAAGAATGTCAGTCTGCCCGCAAGTATAATAATGTTGACTTATTAGTAAATTACAATGTTTGAAATATGATGCTCTGCCAAGTTTAGAATGATGTACATGTTGCATTATAAACTTTAATTAAATAGACGCGGTACCCTAGAGATACTAGAGTCAAGTATAAGTAAGAGAAAGGTACAATATAGTAAGAGCTTTCCAAGAATAATAAAATAATAGACCCTAAACACCGTAGAACCCCTATGTGAGGTCTGCGCCTTAGGGGTGAAATGACCTAACCCTGGCAGCGTCCAGTATACGGGGTCGGAACATGCTATCAAGTGGCACGGGGGACGAAGCCCTAGTGGAAGTCTCCTTAAATTATAGTTTGAAGTGTCCAACATCAACCAGAAGTCCTGGTGGCACTAGAGTATAGAAAAGTGTGTCCAACATCAACCAGAAGTCATGGTGGCACGAGAGTAAAGTTGTCAATTATTTAGCATGGAAAGAGATGCCTGAGGATTGGGGATACCAAGAAAAGAAGAGATTCTTCCATTCTTTGAGATTTTACATCTGGGGTGACCTTATACTGCTTAAGCAGTGTAGGGACGGAATTTTGAGGAAGTGTGTACCAGAATTTGAGTTCGATATCATCTTGTCACATTGTCATTCTCTACCTACAGAGGGGCATCACACTAGCTCTAGGACTATGGCTAAGGTCTTAAAGAGTTATTTTTATTTTGTTGACGCTCTTAAAGGATGCATACAACTTTTTTCTTCATTGTGATGCATGTCAAAGTGTAGGAAATATATCTAAACGACATGAAATGCCATTGAATGTTTTCTACGAAATTGAAGTGTTTGATTTGTGGAGAATTAATTTTACGGGCCCTTTCATGTCTTTGAACTCTAATCTTTATATATTGCTTGTTGTTGATTATGTGTCAAAGTGGGTGGAAGCGATTCCAACCCACACCAATGATGCACATGTTGAGTGTCGTTATTCTACAGATTTGGTGTCCCTCGATTGATCATTAGTGATGGTGGGTTTCATTTCACCAACTAGAAGTTTGGAGCTTTGTTGAGTAAGTATGGGGTGAAACACCAAGTGGGTACTCCCTACTACCCACAGAAACAAGGATAAGTTGAGGTGTCAAATATAGAGGTGAAGACGATTTTGAAGAGGACAGTCTCAACTAACATGACAAACTAGAGTATGTTGTTGAATGATGCTCTTTGGTAAATAGGATGACCTACAAATCACCTATAGGAACTATGTCATTTCGGTTTATTTATGGGCGTGCTTGCCATTTACCAATGGAACTTGAGCATAAGGCAAAGTGAGCTTTGAGAAAGCTGAATTTCAAATTGGATGAAGCGGGTAGGAAAATTTGATAGAGTCGAATGAGTTGGATGAATTGAGGGTGGATGCCTATGAGAGCTCTAGGGTTTATAAAGAGAGAACCAAGAAGATTCACAGTCATAACATCTTGCATAGGGTGTTTAATATGGGACAAAAGGTTCTCCTATTCAACTTTAGGCTTAAGTTTAATCCAGGCAAGTTGAGGTCCAAATGGAGTGGACCATTTGAGGTTTTACAAGTCTTTACCCATGGAGTTGTAAAGATAGGAGACGGGGTTGGGTCATTCCTTGTTAATAGTCAATGATTGAAACATTACTTTGGTAGTGAAGTGGATAGGAGAATAGAAGAGGTTAATCTCATTGAGCTTCCATAGATTCTTGTGCTTAATCATATATAGTCTAGGACGTAAAACAAGGGTGCTTTTTGGGAGGCAACCCAACCTTTATTTCTTTTTGGTTATGCTCTATTTTGAGTTTCATAGTTCTTATTTTCATTTCTTATGTAAAAAGGTACCTTGATCCATTTGCTTAAGTGTGTAGGAGCCTACAAGGACGGTACTGCCAAATCCATACTCGATATTACTAAAATTACATTAGAGTTGACATCCAGAAAAGAATGACAACTTTGTACTATCGACTGCAAAGTTGGTACTGTCAAGTCTTTGGAGATTTTAGTGCCTACCTGATAAGGGTTTGGTAGTATTGACAGCCCAGTCAGTACTACCGACTTTTTGGCACTCCCAATTTTGATATATTGAGATACTTCTCAGACCTACTGAGCAAAATAACTAGCTCAGTACTACCGACTCATGACATTAGTGATCTGTGTGCGCCCGCATCAACGACTAAATGACCTTCATCAAGCAATCGGTAGTACCGATCCACACTACAAGTCAGTACTACCGACTTGGAGTTGGTACTACTGACGCTGGAGCGATCTGCGCCCACGCCATCAGCAAATGTTAGCTGTCGATACTTCCGAGCCACAGATTCATGGAGAAATTTCAATACTACTTACTTCACGTCGGTAGTACTGAGTCTATCATTGTTGGGCATTTGTAGGCTATATACGGAGGAGTGGGAAGATCATTTTATTCACACTTTCATCCCCACCTCCTCAAGAAACTCTGAGCAAACAACACCAGGCACCAATGATATTCTCTGAGCTCCATTTTCTCCATCCCTCTTCTTGCATCATTGCCATGGCACCAAGGACGGGTGCATCTTCTTTGATGGAGCAAGGTGAGTTGGTCCCTCGACCAACCTACATCCAACACCCCACCCTGGAGATCAAGAAGGTCTATGAGGAGCTTATGAAGAGAAAAATGATATCGACATGATACGGAGATCATGCCATCATTGAGAGATTGGGCTTCACCGACAATATGTGTTGGGTACGTGAGCATCAACTGTTGGAGGTGGATGACCCATTCTTCAATGACTGGACTACCTACCCGGAACTTATATGTGAGTTCTTGGCTTCGTTGGATGTCCTCATCGCCCCCGAGCAACAACTGGGAGGAAAATGGAGAGAAGGAAGAGACAACTTCCACCTCTACAACACAAACCACTCCATCACATTGCGGTAATTCAACCGCCTCTTCAACTGGCCACATGTTTCAGAACGCTCCTCTCCCTCTGACTTCGACAACGACCTTGTATGGGAGCATTTTACCAAAGTGCCAGAAGGCTTCCACATCAGTTGGCATGTCAACTCCATCACTAACATTGAACATATGTTTGCTCGAATTCTGCATCGCCTCCTCACCAACACCATCTTTGCCCGCTCCAGCCAAAGCCAAGGGAAGGTAAAAAAAATGGACCTCTTCTTCCTTTATAGGCTATTTGAGGGACAAACTGTAAACTTTGGGTCCTTCCTTATCTTCAACATGGTCTCGGTCTGGCGAATGGTGTAGAGGAAAGAACCAATCCTTTTTTGGGGGTTGATTACCCCCATTGTGATGCACCTTCGTCTTGACCTTCCCACCTCACACCTTTGGTGGATACAAAGATTTTAGATCTCAAGCATTTCAAGAAGGCGGTTCTCCTCAGCACACACTTCGACATGGTGTATGCATGTTGCATAGTGGGAGAATGGTACATGGAGTGTCAACTCCCTGACCCCGTCTTCAATCTATGAGGAATCGAGTATCTTAAGTGTTCAATTGACAATGAGGAAGAAGATGACAAAGAAGAGGAAGCATCCCATGCCAACCTCGAACAGTAACACAAGGACGACCACGCCGTTGTGGAGGTGGAGCCTACCATCCCCATAACCCGGAGATCGGTCCCATGCAAGCATGCATGCACTCATGCTACCTAGAGCTCATCTTTCCTGCCACCTTCGCAGGAGGAGCATGATCTGTATGACATGGCACGCTTGTATGGTATGCTGCAGGATATTCAAAATGGGCAACAACAACATCAAGCAGCACTAGCAGGAATATAGGATGTCCACAGACGTCTGTACCAGAACTAGCAGGTGATCTACAACAACGAACATATTCTCTTAACCAACCAAGAGAATATGCATCTGCGCCTGTAGCGGATGGAGCAATATCAGCAGTCGTTCTTTGACCACTATAGGAGCCCAGGGTATTTCGGAGGATACCCGCAGCCACCATTGATGCCGCTATACGACCCGACCTTTCATGGGATGTTTCCTCCCCGTTACCCCACAATGCCACCTCATCCACCTCCTTCATTCTGATCATGGTACTGCTATTCCACCTCATAAGTTAGAATGTTGACTATGTGGTCATAGTCACATTCAAGCTTAGGGGGGCTGCTGAAACAACCATCTATCTTAATTTTTCTCTTACATTTTATTTTAGTTGCTTTCTATTTTCTAGGTTTATGCAATTATAGCATCCACATCTATCTAGTGTAAACGTGGAGCATTAAATGTATGGGTTTCTATACCACATAGAGTGTACTCGTAGATGTGTCTTTGTGATGAGATTTAAAAGTTTTGAAAAGAAATTGTCACATCTTTATAAGCTGCATTGCAATATCTTTGAGTCACACAACTTGAGGAAGTGTATGGGTTAGTCAACTTTAGGACATGGGGTATGAATTAATATCTCAATTATCCATGGAATGTGAATGAAGATGATGTTGAGCCTAAACTAACCAAAGATTTAACGATATCTTAAATAGAAGTTTAAGAAATAACTCCTAAGGTTACTCTGTACACTTTTCATCATAGTGGGACATATGATAAACTTCAAAGGCTTTATCTCTTATGTGATTTCATCCACCTCATATCAACACCAATCACTACTTTAAGATGATCAAGTACACTAAATCATTTCCTCTTGATTGCATAGCATATCATATTAAATAGCATGATAGTTAGTTTATTTTCTCTTTGAATTAATCGAAAATGGAAAAAGGAAAAAAAGGAAAATATGAACATGCATAAACAAACTCTTACGCACATCATGCAGTTGCATAACAACAATTTTACATACATATTGCATCCACATATCATTTCTATGTGAATGCATAGTATGTTTATTTCTTTCTCTTTGAAATAAGAATGCAAAGTTATCATCCATACCCTCGGGAAAAAAATGCAGTGAATGTGCATAGTAAGTAAATCCCAAGAATAAACTCTGTCATGCTAGTTATTGGGCTTGAAAAAAAATGAGGACAAAGAGTATTCTATGAAATAGAGGGAGAAAGGATGTGCTCACTTCTTCATAACCGGATAGGAACATTCATATTATGGAAATTCCTTTGTTTATTTCATTCTCATATACTAATGTTGACATATATTTGAAAAAAATCCAATATAAAAAATAGGGAAATGAGTTTGTTATATATGTGTGTGTATCTGTATATATACATATATATATACACACATATATATATGTATATATATATGTAAAAAGGTATTATCTAGAAAAACATATACATGATACTTATTTTGAATAAACAATATTAAAAAATGTGTACAATATAGACATGCAGACGTCTTATGTCATCCATCATGTTCAACACGTGTTTATCATACAACATATACTTATTCCATCCAATTTCAATAGATCTCAAATAAGAGCTAATGTGATTACATTGGGATGGAAGGTAGACATGCAATAGGATGTGTCATCAATCCATTCTGGATGGCAAAGTCTATCCTCCAAAACACAACATTATTTGACTAGAATATTGTTATTCCAAAATCAATGCTACATTTAGAGATAATATTGCACTAATTCAAAAATGAGTATTGTGTCCTTTTTTGGTACATTTTTATATCATTGTTTTTTAGAAGACTAATTGTCATTTATTTTTTAAGGTCAATACTTGTTTTAGAATATAGTGACATAAAAAAGAGTATTGTACCCAATATATAATGTAGTATTCATTGTAATACTTATTTTAATTATAATGACATAAAAATATATATTCATTTTTGTTTTAATGTGTTATTTAGAAAATGAGTACTGTTAAATGAGTACTATCCTAATATACAATAGTCATTTTCATATTTCATATCTATACTATATAAGAAGACCCTTTTAGTACTTATTTTGCAATATTGCATAACATTGAACATCTGTTTGCTCGAATTCTGCATCGCCTCCTCACCAACACCATCTTTGCCCTCTCCAGCCAAGGCCAAGGGAAGGTAAAAAAAATGGACCTCTTCTTCCTTTATAAGCTATTGGAGGGACAAACTGTAAACTTTGGGTCCTTCCTTATCCTCAACATGGTCTCGGTCCGACGAATGGTGTAGAGGAAAGAACCAATCCTTTTTTGGGGGTTGATTACCCCCATTGTGATGCACCTCCGTCTTGACCTGTCCACCTCACACCTTTGGTGGATACAAAGATTTTAGATCTCAAGCATTTCAAGAAGGCGGGTCTCCTCAGCACGCACTTCGACATGGTGTATGCGTGTTGCATAGTGGGATAATGGTACATGGAGTGTCAACTCCCTGACCCCGTCTTCAATCTATGAGGAATCAAGTATCTCAAGTGTTCAATTGACAACGAGGAAGAAGATCACAAAGAAGAGGAAGCATCCCATGCCAACCTCGAACAGTAACACAAGGACGACCACGCCATTGTGGAGGTGGAGCCTACCATCCCCATAACCCGGAGATCGGTCCCATGCAAGCATGCATGTACTTATGCTACCTAGAGCTCATCTTTCCTGCCACCTTCGCAGGAGGAGCATGATTTGTATGACATGGCACGCTTGTATGGTATGCTGCAGGATATTCAAAATGGGCAACAACAACATCAAGCAGCACTAGAAGGAATATAGGATGTCCACGGACGTCTGTACCAGAACTATTCTCTTAACCAACCAAGAGAATATGCATCTGCGCCTGTAGCGGATGGAGCAATATCAGCAGTCGTTCTTTGACCACTATAGGAGCCAAGGGTATTTCGGAGGATACCCGCATCCACCATCGATGCCGCTATACGACCCGACCTTTCATGGGATGTTTCCTCCCTGTTACCCCACAATGCCACCTCAGCCACCTCCTTCATTCTGATCATGGTACTGCTATTCCACCTCATAAGTTAGAATGTTGACTATGTGGTCATAGTCACATTCAAGCTTAGGGGGGCTGCTGGAACAACCATCTATCTTAATTTTTCTCTTACATTTTATTTTAGTTGCTTTCTATTTTCTAGGTTTATGCAATTATAGCATCCACATCTATCTAGTGTAAACGTGGAGCATTAAATGTATGGGTTTATATACCACATAGAGTGTACTCATAGATGTGTCTTTGTGATGAGATTTAAAAGTTTTGAAAAGAAATTGTCACATCTTTATAAGCTGCATTGCAATATCTTTGAGTCACACAACTTGATGAAGTGTATGGGTTAGTCAGCTTTAGGACATGGGGTATGAATTAATATCTCAATTATCCATGGAATGTGAATGAAGATGATGTTGAGCCTAAACTAACCAAAGATTTAACGATATCTTAAATAGAAGTTTAAGAAATAACTCCTAAGGTTACTCTGTACACTAGTCATCAGAGTGGGACATATGATAAACTTCAAAGGCTTTATCTCTTATGTGATTTCATCCACCTCATATCAACATCAATCACTACTTTAAGATGATCAAGTACACTGAATCATTTCCTCTTGATTGCATAGCATATCATAATAAATAGCATGATAGTTAGTTTATTTTCTCTTTGAATTAGTAGAAAATGAAAAAAGGAAAAAAAGGAAAATATGAACATGCATAAACAAACTCTTACGCACATCATGCAGTTGCATAACAACAATTTTACATACATATTGCATCCACATATCATTTCTGTGTAAATGCATAGTATGTTTGTTTCTTTCTCTTTGAAATAAGAATGCAAAGTTATCATCCATACCCTCGAGGAAAAAATGCAATGAATGTGCATAGTAAGTAAATCCCAAGAATAAACTCTGTCATGCTAGTTATTGGGCTTGAAAAAAAATGAGGAAAAAGAGTATTCTATGAAATAGAGGGAGAAAGGATGCGCTCACTTCTTCATAACCGGATAGGAACATTCATATTATGGAAATTCCTTTGTTTATTTCATTCTCATATACTAATGTTGACATATATTTGAAAAAAATCCAATATAAAAAATAGGGAAATGAGTTTGTTATATATATGTGTGTGTATATCTGTATATATACATATATATACATATATATACATATATATATGTATGTATATATATATATGTAAAAAGGTATTATCTAGAAAAACATATACATGATACTTATTTTGAATAAACAATATTAAAAAATGTGTACAATATAGGCATGTAGACGTCTTATGTCATCCATCATGTTCAACACGTGTTTATCATACAACATATACTTATTCCATCCAATTTCAATAGATCTCAAATAAGAGATAATGTGATTACATTGGGATGGAAGGTAGACATGCAATAGGATGTGTCATCAATCCATTCTGGATGGCAAAATCTATCCTCCAAAACACAACATTATTTGACTAGAATATTGTTATTCTAAAATCAATGCTACATTTAGAGATAATATTGCACTAATTCAAAAATGAGTATTGTGTCCTTTTTTGGTACATTTGTTATATCATTGTTTGTTATAAGACTAATTGTAATTTATTTTTTAAGGTCAATACTTGTTTTAGAATATAGTGACATAAAAAACAGTATTGTACCCAATATAAGTGTAGTATTCATTGTAATACTTATTTTAATTATAATGACATAAAATATATATTCATTTTTGTTTTAACGTGTTATTTAGAAAATGAGTACTATTAAATGAGTACTATCCTAATATACAATAGTCATTTTCATATTTCATATCTATACTATATAAGAAGACCCTTTTAGTACTTATTTTGCAATATTGCATTCATTTTCAAAATTGCATTATGGTCCTTTCTATAATATATTCTATTTAAAATAATGCACGTGAAGGGTTATGTGCAATTGGTACACTTTTTGTTGCAAGAAGAGTCGAGAAGTAATCGACCATCAATGACTCTGAACCACAACCTTTAGTGGCTGCTAGGTTTTGCATGAGATCGTAGGAGTAGTGCACATTGTCGTTTGAGAAGCCAATATGAGGTAGTAGTGGCAGCGTCTGGTAGCTGCAGGACCTAGGTACAATCTTTTCATTTTATCCTATCACCAACAATATTGGTGAATCATCTACACAGAATAACCAATGTTATGCCTCTGACAAAGATTTAAAATTGAGATGTAGACATCTCAACTATAAATTGGACTTGTTGACACAGACAAAATTAGGATGGGTATTGGACACACAACACAAATTCATTAAGTTTGAGGAGTTATTTTGATCATGGGGCCGCTTTCTAAAAAAATGAGGCATGGTTAATGGTCCTTTGTTATTGAGAAAAAACAATGTAGGAGTTCTATACTACTGTTGCATATTTTAGCTGCCAGAAGAGGTCAATCCGTTCTCTGTGCATTGCCAATTTTCACTTCGTTGGGTGCTAGGGTTCTGTTGGATCTCCAAGAACACAACTCAGTTTAGGACGCACACAACCAGCTCTCCACGTGCACAAATTACACCACGCCTTCTTGATCACAAGGATCATCTCTCTTGATGTCTCTAGCAACATGCTCCTAATAGATCCGTTACGCGATGGCAACAACACACTATAGAACCTCAAGGACCTCTAGCTCGGCACAAACACATTCAGAGGGCAAGTACCTAGTGGGTTTTGTCTCTTTTCTCACCTGACCATCCTCCACCTCTGTGACAACTCATTCACTGGCGGCCTCACTTTCTCATCCATGAACATGTTCTGTAACATACGGAAACCTAGAATGTAATCTTATTCAAGGATTAAGAAGTTAGATTCCTTAGTCTTTGAGGTTTAGCCAAACAAGGATAAGAGTATGCTCTTTAGTGACCTTAAATATGTTAATGCATGAATAAATCATCCTAAAATATAGAATATAAATGATAGGTACATAATATATGTCACATGAGGTAATAATGTGCATAGAGAGACAAGGTGTCCATAATTGAGAGCAATGAATCATAAATCCACAAAATATGAAATAAATGAACTTATGTGAGATAATGATAGAGTAGATTTATTCTAGATCATTCCTTTGCCTTATGGTGCTAGGAAGAGAAAAATGAATAATAATAATGCTTAAAATATGTTAACGAGATATTGAATTATTAATGAGAGAAATAATAGAAATAATGGATAATGGACTAAAAGGAAAACTTATTGGATAAGAATAACCTCATATTCATTTTCTTGGGGATATACTTTGGCTTGGAGGCTAAGTTTCACCAATTTAGGATAATAATAATCATACATATTCTATTTAGAAAAGAAAAGGGTGTTTTTTCTTTAAAATATTAAATAAAATATCTAATGACTCCAAAAGTGGAAAATAAGGACATGATTCTCTAATCGGGACGGACTCTCTCCCTAGGGTTCGCTCTGCTCTCTCACTTGAATCCTCCCCGACGGATACCACTGGGGGGAGGGAGCGTCTTCCTTGATGCCTTCCTCCCCCTGGCCCAAACGGTCAGTTAGAGAAGAGAGAGTCGAAGCAGCTCACCGGTGATGGGTGAGGCGTTGGGCGTCGCCTCTGGAAGAGCTGATCGATGAGTAGCAGTGGCGTGAGGAGAAGCCCTAGATCAGAGGGGTGGCTATCTGACCTGGTCGGTTCCGCCCCATTCAAGAGAGATGGGTGGAAAGAGTTATCCAGATCCGGGTTCGTCGTTGTCCGTCCTTCTTACTTTCTGGTGATTTTGGCAGTGATTCGTCCACCTCGGCGGTGTGTCCCCCCTCACCTATGACGATGAGGATGGGTGTCTCGTCATCAGGCCAGAGGCTCTGCGCCTCCTGAAGATGGAGGCTACACTCGCATTGGGTTGCTTCTCTTTCTCTGCCCAGTGCAGGGTGGAGGTGGTCGGATGTTTCACCTCTATTACGGCACAGCTGGAGGATGACCCTAGGCCATATGGCGAGGCGTGGGCTGGGTCTAGGGGGTAGTCTTTCTCCTTCCTGGCCTCCTGTGCAGCGTGAATTCATCAACAAAAGTAGGGCTTCACTGATTCTTACAAGGGCTCGTTGGTCGGGTGGAGTTACCCCTGGCGTAAGGGTGGTTGCTGGTCTCCCCTGTCCGGTGGTCGGGTCCTAGCCTCTCCCCCCGCCGGTGGGCTTCCCCTCTAGCGATGCTTCTACAGGTGACCGGCTCGGTTAGGTTGGCATTCTTCTGATGGATGTCCTTGCGTGGCTCTCCTGCAGATGTGGTTTCTTGCACTCTAGGTGCTCGATGAGGGGCTTCTGTGTGTACAGGAGTCGAGTGGTTTGTTTAGGGGGGCAGTTCTTCTTCCCTTCTTTTCGAGCCTTATCTGCTGTGAGTCTTTGATCTGCCCCTACGGGCATGGTGTCCCTGTGGGCTTGGCTACTGTTATTCTCTGGTGCTGCGATTGGGATACCTCTTGGTGCTCGATGCTTTGCTTTAGGGCTACCAGTAGTTGATCTATTTTGTCGCCTGCTAGGTGCTTGTTGATATGACCCAGTGCAAACAAGGGATGTCTCTTGCTCTCTTGCAGGCTTACCAGGGATCTGACATGAAGCCTTGCTGCTCGTGCAACATGGAGGCTGGCTTCCAGGTGGCAACCTGTCAGTTCATCAGGGGATTAGCCTGTGTGCGTGGGTCAGCACGAAGTTCCTTGGTTGTTTGTTCGGCACACTTTTAGAGGATGAGGTTTATTGCAAGTGCTTGGATAATCAACTGAAGGTCTTGGTTCTGGTCCCATGTTTTCAGGGTTTGAAATCTTGGTGTTCTGAGATCTTGCTAGTTGGATGCTTTTGATCTGGATTTTGGAGAGCGTTGGGTTTTGGACCCGCTAGTTATGTTGCCATTTTTTTTATTATCTGCTACCTAAGGCATCATAATTTCAGTAGGATGTGGATAATGCTATTGATGTCTTGGTTAGTTAGGTGTTCTCTGGACTGCCTTCTGGCTGGCAGGTTTGTCCCTTCTCTTTTCTTGTCCATATGTTTGGCTCTATAGGAGCTCTGTTTTTTGCTTTTGTTCTTTGGGTGTCTTACATCCTGGTTGTGATGAGTTTTTTATCTCATGTTGATGTAATGGGGTACTTAGTGCCCAAAGTTTTTGGTATTAATAGTAACACGCTTTTTGGACCGACCAAAAAAAAGTGGAAAATAATCTAGGATTTATAATCTACATATGCCTTTGGGTGAAATTTCACTCAATTTGGAGAAAGTTTGACTAAAAGATGAAATCAGAAGAGAGAAAGTGTGTAGAACCTTCAAAATATTAAATAAGTATATAAATAACTTCAACATGTAAAATTGAAGGCAAATTTATATCCAACACATTAAATATGACTTGTGGGAGAAGTTTCATCAAATTTGGTAAATCTTGTTACCATTAATGAAGGAGGAAAGAGAAAAAACTAATTGATTTATTTAACATGTCAAAAGTTCTCAAAAGGCAAATCTAATTGCATATTCATATTACTCATATCAAAATTAGGCTAGGTGCCAAATTTCATCCAATTTGGGAATTGTTTGCACCCTCAAAAGAAGAAAGAGAAAAAGAGAAATAAATGCAATCACACTATATTCCAATTCGATTTAGGATTTGATTTCATGTGTCACACCCCTATTTTGATCTGGCACACGGATCCCAGTTGTTGGATGATAGATCGGACGGTCTTCCATTGTCTTCTACCTCGCGCACAAATAAGAAGGTGGCCACACAGTAAAATTTGATTTGTTTTCGCAACTACTTCCTCCTCACACAACTATTCTTTGAGATTTTTAGATTGAAAGTTTTGGGAGACAATTTCACACAGTTTGAGCCATAACTCGAACCCTAACTCTCCCATTTGGGGGAAATGCCCAGTTCAGGTGGAAGTCCCATACTTTCTGCCATGTTGTAGAGCCCCCAAACCTAGAGCAAACCTATATAAGTGGGTGTCTGTAGAACCATGTACCCACTCTTAAGTCTCCTCCACTCTCAATTTTGTTTGTATCTTCAACCACAACCTCACACATCGATGGTAGGTTCCTAGACTCCGGCGAACCCTACGAGCAACAGATGAAGTTAGAGGTCAATTTGACACTTGTACACCATCTTGGTACCCTCTTCTAACATTTTCTTTCTTTAGTCATCCGCACAATGGTCTGGTTTGGTGTGTCGGCAAGGTACCATTGTTCTATGGTCCTGCTTGGGATTTTTTCAGCTCTGATGTCGCGTTTTTGAACCCACAATTTGTGGTTTTGGTTCGGTTGAATTCGTTGACCCTCATCAAGTGTATCTAAGTGGTTGGCTTGCCCAACAATGTGGCTTGTGGCTGTGTTGAACTTTCGGTGCCGCTGGCTAGCAGGGAGGCTCGTCGACTCGATGCCATAGTACACCACAAAACTTGAACCGGACCTCATTGGCTTCGATGGATCACCATGGGGCTTATGGGATCAAAAACTATGGATGATGATGCCCGGAGAGTGAGCATGTTCTCCTCCAAGTTGTTATGGCTGGCCATGGAAGGGGAAGGAAGGAGGAAGAACAATCCTCTTGATCAAATCCCCCTTTTGCCCTTCCGCTCTTAGTTTCCTTTGTTTTCAGTCTAAGGGACTTTGTCATTTCACCATCTATTCTTTTGGTTTGGGCGAGTCAAGGCCATGTATTTGACCCCTGACTTGGCTGGGTCTGATTGGGCTAAGTCAACGTGGTGTGCCCCACTCTCTCTCTCTCACACAGATTTTCTTATTTGGCTTTTTGGTGAATTATGATTAGCTGATTTTATAAAATTCATATCTTTTTCTCTAATTGTCCAAAAATTACAAATAAATACTCATTGGATTTAGAAAAATGTAAGCTTTCTAATGGTATTAGTTTTGTCATCCGAATCTAATGTTTTAAAGATGTTATTTCGATGGATCTAATTAAATAAGATAATATCTTGTATAATTCATAATTAAATATTTATATGTCTGAGAAATATAATAAAATATGTTTTAAACTCAGGAAAATATAACCTAAAACATGGCATAGTTTTGATAACCTAATTCTTTAATAATAAAAAGGTGATTTTAGGGTTTTGAATAATCAATGCACTTCTAACTCTAATTTCACATATATGATATTAGGTGCTTTGGGAACCTAGATTTTGACCTAGAAGTAATCTTGTTTTGTTAAGATCCTATAAGAGGTAGATTTGCATCTCCTATTCTTCATTATTGAGCAATAACCTAAATTGACTTTCTTTTGGTCCTATGGATAATAGCCTATACACATTGCTCTTATCTTTTGATATTATTGTTCTTGTGAACTATCTTGTTTGTGGTGATTTTGGATATTCTCTTGAATCCTATCTTGTGCCTTAGTGCATGTTGGACTTATTTGTTGTTATATGCCTACTTTGAAGTGGATGATAATGATGATCACTTATGTGGTGATTAATTTGTATAATTCTGATGATCACTTATGTGGTGATTAATTTGTATAATTCTGACTATACCTTTTACTTGCCTCCCTATTAAGCATGTTGTGTGACTCAGTAGCCTTAGATTAATATAATTTGCATTGGTTTTGGGTTATGTGCCCTTATTAATATTATTTTGGGATGGAGGTTATGTGCCCCATACTCGGGTTTCAAATTTATGAGGTTTAAACCAACATTTATATATATTGAGAGTTTGGTTATGTGCCAATCTCTATCAAGTTTCAAGTTTATGAGGCTTGACCGCCTTTGTTATTTATGTTATTCTAGAGCTATGTTTATCTCACCTACATGCAGGTTGTTATGGGTTTTGTGCCCTAAAAACATTATGAGTGCTTTTGTGGCACCACTTTTATTATTGATTTTATGGAAAATATTCCTTTTATCATATATTAGTGATTCTTTTTCTTTTATGCCCATTTGGATAGTTCTTACCTTTTTCATGGAAAGCCTTTTATACTTGATGTACCTCTTTCCAAATATATATTGCTCAATTCCTTTTTAGCATGCTCATACCAGCTTTTTGTTGATATCCTCTTTTCTTTTCCTTTTGTGGGGTATGGTTACAACCCCAGGTGTTGGACAAGGAGAAGGAAACTTAGAAGGACCTGGACCACAACAAGTGTAGTTGACTTTGTGGGAGACTTTGCTTGAAGTTGTTAGGTGATCCTCAGCTAGTCCTATATCTGTAGTTATTTTTTCCTTTATGACACCCTGCGTAGTGAAAGTTTAGTATGATAAGAAGCTTTATAATGGTTAGATACATCTTTTAATTCCACTGCTACTTTGTGTTATGATACAATCATGTTAAATAAATTTAGTTTCATACCTTTCAAGAAAAAGTTTTTGTAGATGTGCCTTTTTATTTTAGTAGGGAGTGGATCTCTATGGGATCTCACTCCTTACATGTTCGTCGTTGATCTTCTCTGTAACATCCCTGACCTGGGTTATGTGCTAACCCTAGGTATTTTGCCTAATAAAGTTGATTAGATGTTTGCTCTTATCTTTTGAAAAGTAATTAAGGCTTTTGAGGAACTTATATTTCAATTTCAGTCCTTTTTGTATAATGTTGAAACATTGTTTTGTTACTTTTGGACTAAAGTGCAAATTACCCAAGTTGAGGGGTTAACTTGCAAATTGCACGTGATAAGATGTTCCTCTAATGTTGAGACATCATAATAATGAATATGATGTAGTGGTATGGTTTCCACAAGCTTGGGCACCAAGATAAAGCTTGTAGAGCAATCCTTGTGCATTAAAACCTAGTTTTGGTGTAATGTGCAATTTACCCAAAACCTAGGGTTCAATATGCAAAATGTCACCTATAGAGGTTCTCTAATGTTTCTTGGCATCAATTATAGCAAAGACAATGAGAGAGGTTCCTCATTTGAATTATCTTAGAGGAGAGAGAATCTTGACATTAAAATAATCAAGATTTAAGCATAAATGGAACTTTAATTTAATTTAATGCAAAAAGAAATAAATTAATTAAGGAACCCTTTAACAAAAAGTTGAAGGATGTGTTTGCAATTGTGTTGGACGAGATTGTGCCTTTCTATGGCACAAAAAGATCTTGGTTGAGTGGAAGCCACTCACATTATTATAATAAAAAGTAATATCCACTAAAAGGTTGGATATTAATATAAAACTCTTTAAGGTGCTTAATTCCTTTTCCATTAATCTTTGGATAATGGAGAGGTTTTGCAAGCAAATGAAGGTGGCTTAGTGTCCAAGGAATGGAGGGGAATTTGGTGGAATTAATTTCAGAATTTAAGGAAAATAATCCCATTTTCTCTTTCCTTGAAAACCCTTTATGTATATCTTTTCTTTCCAATACACTTAAGGATCATTTCCTCAGTTTCCTTTTCTCACCTTGCTTTGACAAACCAAGGGCAAGCTCAGGATCAGGAGAAGGACGACCATAACCTGTTGGTAAGTCTTGATCATCTTCTACCTCGGATTCATGGTGAAAACCCTAAAGCAATGCTTGATTATTGGTTTTCTTCACTCGATTTCCAATCCTAGCCAACTTGTTCAACCAATAGCTCAAGGACGGACCTTGGACAGTTGCTGGAACTCCATCCACCATTAGAGCCGTGGATCTTGGAGCTTGGGATCAGTTTTAGAGGCGGGTTTTATAACTCAAACCCTTAAACATTGATATTGCATTCCATTCTACAATAATCGTTGGTTATGTTCTTCCTTTTGATACTCACTTGATTCCATACTATAAATCCCACGAAGAACGATTGCAGTTCTTGTATGCACGAAGGAAGAAGATGATGACATCATCTTAGATGTTTATCCAAAGAAAATCTCAGGACAAACGGTCTTCATAGTTGCTCAAACGGTTTCCCAAACCGTTTGGGAGCAAACAGTTTCAAACTGTTTGGAGGGAAACAGTTTCAGACCCTTTGGTGATGTTGACCAGGGTTGACCATTTGGGGATTTGTTCATAATGATCTAGGTTAATGACCCATCAATTATTATGGATTAGTTCCAATTGGATCATGAGTTGAAGGACTATCAATCACCAAAACCCTAATCGGGTTAAGTGATGATTTCTAAGTTTATTGAGTTAGAAACTTGGGTCAATTGACCCAAACGGTTTCAAAAACCTTTGGGGATCACCCAAACGGTCTCAAGACCGTTTGAGGGTCACCTAAGACCGTTTGGAGGTCTAGGGTTGAGTATGGTTAGGTGATTTAAGATCTAATGATACTAAGTTGAAGTGCAATCAAATGTTGATTTGGTGATCAATCCAATGATCCAAACCCTAATTGGTTGACTTGGATTTTGATGTTGACATGGGAAAACAGTCTCAAGACCATTTGGAGGTCATCCAAACGACCTCAAGACCGTTTGGGGTCAGGTCATGTCCAATGTGGATGATGGTCCAATAGTTTTAAAGTAACTAGTTTCACATTGAATAATGTTGAAGGTTCATCGTTTCCAAACCCTAATCCAATTGATTCAAACCCTAATTTAGGGTCAATTGAGGGTCAAATGAGTTGAAGGTTGACCTATTTAACTCAATTGAAGTATGTTGATAGGTCCAATTGATGGATGGTTACATGAATTCAATGGTTGAAGGAACCAACATTGGAAACCCTAATTCAATTTGACTTGTTGAGACTATCTTTGGTTCATGCAGTTTTGAGGAGGTTTGGACCAAACGGTCTCAAGACCGTTTGAGTCCAAACGGTCTTGAGTCCAAAATATCTCAAGACCATTTGGGACCAAACGATCCCAAACCGGTTGAGTTCATGTGGTTTCAAAACTCTACTTTACCAAACAGTTTCATTGATTTGTTCAAGACTGTTTGGAGGTCTAAACGGTCTTAGACCGTTTGGAGGTTTATTGAGCAAGACTGTTTGAGGTCTGATTGGTCAAGACCGTTTGAGGTCTAAGTGACCAAGATCATTTGGAAGGTAATTAATCAAATTGTATGAACACTTAAAGGGAATAAAGGTCAATGGTTTAAGTGGTCAATTACATGATGCAAACCAATGGTTTTTATAATAATGGTACCTTTAATGAGATAGGGTGATTAGTACCCTTTAAATTGTTAAGCTCTAATTATCATAGTGATAATGACATAACTCATGGTGTCAATTCTTCTTCAAGTTGAGTTGACTTAGCTTCATTAATGCTGAAGTAAATATCATCCTATAGAGGATGAGAGAGTAAAGATTCCCTACATGAATGATAATTGAGTAGTGGACTTCTAATATGAATGAATGTCTAATTAGGGTATAATCCTTAAACAGTGACATCATGAAACCCTAATTATGAAGGTTAATGAATCATAACCCTAATTGAGGGCATTGATAGGTGAAATCCTAATACATGATAATGGTGTGATCTTAATTTAGGACAATGACATGAGAAACCCTAATTCAGGGTATTTTGATGCCCACTCCTACTTGGGGTGAATAGTAAACCCTAATCTGGGGTGATGCGATGTAAATAGTAAACCCTAATCTAGGGTGATGCAATGTAAATAGTAAACCCTAATCTGGGGTGATGTGATGTGAATAGTAAACCCTAATTACGGGATGTTGATGTTAAACCCTAATCTAGGGTGATGCAATGTGAATAGTAAACCCTAATTCCAAATAAGGTGAATGAAAGTGTGAAACCCTAATTCTGGGCTATACTTTATAGAATGAAGCTCTAAGGTTGGATAATGAAATGATGAGTCATTAATCCTGATTGAGCTAAGGGGATGATTAACCCTAATTGGATTAAAAGGGAAACCATAACCCTAACAAGGGTATAGTGATGTAACCCTTGAATAGTGATGTTATAATTGTTTTGCATTATGCTGATATGAAATTGATGTATTTGTTATCATCTGTACTAATCATGCAGGATTTATGAGATATTGAACATAGCCAGGTATGAGCTATGATGCTTTGCCTATTGAAAGTACTTTATGAGCTTTGTAAGCAATGATATGCTATGTAGCCTTGTGAAAGGTAACAAAAGAGATTGATAGGCTGTAAGAGCCATATGAAATACCTGCATTGCAATTATCATGTTTACACTGTCAAATGACTTGATGGCATTATGTTACCTGTTAAAGTGGTAACATGTATATTGATAATATAAGGGTTTGAACACCCATATGATTGAATCATGATGATGAGATGATAAGGGATTGAGTTCCTAATGTTAATAAAGATGTGAAATAAACTTGATAGAAATAGTACTCATTCTTTATGGCAATTGTTATAATGGTTCATGTTTGAAAACATGCCTGATGCTAAAAGAATGATGTAATGTACTTAAATAATCAAGTGAAATGATATCATGTAGAGCCCTGACCATATATCCATCATCGTCAGTAGTTTGGTGATGGTGAAACATGTTTACTTAAGGGAACTCCTGGAGAGCATACTTTTGAGTATGTGGGGGTTATGGGCGTGAATATCCTTACGCCCTAATGGAGGAATTGATGTGAGGTAAACATTAAATCTCTCAATCCTTCATTATATGTATATGCGGGGATGATGTTTCACTAATATCCCGATGATGATGTTAATGCCGAATCGATGTGAGATAAATAAGAAATCTCTCAATTTCGAAGAGAGTACAACATGCCACTGTAACTCTAAATAGCGAAGTTGCCAACATACCCTGGAAAGCTATTTTGGCAGAGACACGAGATGTCCTGCATGTTGTTCCTCACACCGACTGAGGAGGATGAGGTCATAGAAATTCAGCTCTTCTATTGACCTATGTATGGTACCGGTTTCGATTTCGCAATGTCGGTTGGAGTATGAGAGGTATACCTCATCTCCTCAGGGCATAAGTATGTTTGAAAAATATAATCAGCCATGTAGCATATTTGCTTAGGGTTGAACTACGAGAATCAATGATTGATGATACATCGTCTATTATGTACTAGTTGGATAAATGATATACATGTTCTTCATATTCCTTATTAAATAAATGACATGCTACTTTGCCAAGGTATAACTGACATGAATTGTATAAAGAATACTGCTCTACATAGTTCAGTTAATGATTTATCTACTGTTGAATAGTTATACTTCTACTGCTCAGTGTTACTCTATTATCTGCAATAACAATGCTTCTGGCGGAGAGTTATATCTCTCGCTGGGACAATTTTTAATTGTCTCACCCCCGTGGGATTCAACTTTTTAGGTAGACGTCGAGGAAGAAGAAACCCTTCAGTGGGTGAGCAGCAACAACAACCACAACAGCAAGGACAGTAGTGATCCTCAGGTGGAGACACTGTCTGTCAAGTCCTGTATATAGAGAGTCCTATGTGTCGTCTTTGTACTCTCAGGTCCTAGGAGTCAGTAGATGGTTTGATATAGATCTGAGATTTTTGGCTTGATGCCTCGAGATTTTTGTATACTGCCTGTGTATAGTTTAACAGGGCAGTCAATGTTTATGACTCTCGAGATGAGATAATACAGAGATGTACTAATGAATCAGAATGTAAATAACTTACTTTGTTTCTTTATGGAAGAGTTTTACAGTTTATGGATCTCTTTACAAAAAGTTTTAATTTTTAGTGATTTTCAGTAATTCCGTTGCTAATAATTCACTTCCGCATTAGTTAATCTTGTTTTCACGAGACAGACGCCACAGTTAAGTTGGTATCAAAGTTCTAGGTTCGCTGAGTCTACAAAGACATAGGACTAAGGTTGTTGAGTCTGTTCTAGTGTCTTCGAGTCTATCTGATAGTGTCTTCTGCTCATATAGGATGAGAAGAGAAAACTAAAGATGTCTAGATCACATGATGAACATGTTGCTGAAAGTAGTGTTGCTGCACCCGTAGGAGGTGCAAGAGACCAAAGAAGGGAGGAACCTGTGCCTGAACCACCCCAGTTCAATCAAGCTGACATGGGGAATCCAGCCTTCCAAGCTATGTTTGGGTAGTTTATGACTACCATGACGCATATGACTGATAGAATGTCCATACATGCACCTAGGGCGCCCACCCATCAAGAAGGACAGGGAGCCGACAAGATGTTTGAATGACTACGTCGGGTTGGAGCCACGGAATATGTTGGGACAGCTGACCTAGCAGATGCTGACATGTGGCTAACTGAGTTAGAGAAAGCCTTTAGAATCCTTAACATCCCAGAAGCTGAGAAGGTTAGACATGTTGTGTACCTTCTCAAGGGGAGTGCTGGTCACTGGTGGACCATAGAGGAGGGAAAAAGACCAAGTGTGGAGATTGAATGGAAAGTATTCCGACGAGAATTTGTCAACATATACTTTCCTAAGATGTTCCTGGATGAGAAAATCTCTCAGTTTGAGAGGTTGAGGCAAGGACCAATGAACATTAGCAAGTACGAGGCTAAGTTCATGGAGCTTTTGAGGTTCTGTCCGCATATGGAAACTACAGACGAAGAGCGGATTTGGCATTTTGAGAAGGGATTAAACGTTGAGTTGACCACCCCTGTGTCTGCTCTGGAGAACATGGAAAGATTTGATACTTTCGTGGAGTCTGTCAGAAGGATAGAGAGGTATGTGACTGATAAGTGATAAACCAAGAACAAGAAGATGTACCCAAGTTCCCAGGATCCTCATCCAAAGGTTTCAAGAAACCGAGGTTTTCCATGCCTACACCACCACCTAGATTCAGTACTCAGACGCAGTGGACGTCAAATAGGGGTAGAGGACAAAGTTTACCAACATAAGGAGCTCACAGCTCAGCATCTCTGTCGGTTACAGGACCATCTAGACCACAGCCAGGGATCAAAAGTTGTTTCATATGTGGAAAGATGGGGCATCTGATGAAGGATTGCAGAGCCAGAGAGGCAAGTGTGACTCAACCCCAGAGGCAGAGTCATCAAGGTTCTCAAAGGAGACAGTTTCCAAGTGGCGCTAGAGGACGTGGGCAAGCATCCCAAGCTGGATCATCAACGCCAAGTAATCGAGCACTAAATCAACCACAAGCAACGGTGAGATTCTATGCGATGAATCCACCTGATGCAGTAATCAACCCTCGGGTTGTGACAGGTCAGATGAAGTTGTTGTATTCTAATATGTCTACATACTGCTTCATATATGTTTTAATTGATCCGCGAGCTACACATTCTTTCATCACTCGAAGAGTGATTCTTGACTGCAATATGACAGTTGGTCATAGGGCAGAGAGTTTGAAGTTGGAAACTCCTTTAATGGGATCTGTTGTTTTGTGGGAGGTGTGTTCTCCCTGCATTCTTTTCTTTTCTAGAACATCGCATTCAAGTGGATCTTATACCACTTGAGATGCATAGGTTCAATATAATCCTGGGGATGGATACCTTAGAAAGGTATAAGGTTGTCTTGGATTGTGAGTCCAAGCAAGTCGTGTTCACAGATGACAGTGACACATGGATCTTTCAAGGAGATAGAAAGATCCTTCCAACCTTTCTTGTGTCATCTATGGTAGCTGAGAAGTTGATGAGGCAAGGATCTTATGCATTCTTGGCCCATGTGGTTGATACCACCATGGAGAGTTCTAATCCTGCTGAAGTTCCTATAGTCAGGGAATTTGAAGATGTATTTCCTAAAGAACTTCCAGGTGTACCTCCACCCCGAGAGATTGATTTTGAGATGAATCTAATCCCAGGCACGCAACCAATAGCACAAACACCGTATAGGATGGCGCCTGGTGAGATGGCAGAACTCAAGAAACAACTGCAAGAGTTGCTTGAGAAGGGTTTCATCCGACCAAGCACTTCACCCTGGGGTGCTCCGGTCCTCTTTGTTAAAAATAAGGATGGGTCGATGTGATTGTGCATTGATTACAGACAATTAAATAAAGTAACGATAAAGAATAAATATCCTTTGCCAAGGATTGATGATCTCTTTGACCAGTTGCGTGGTGCAACTGTCTTCTCAAAAATAGATTTGAGGTCGGGATATCATCAGGTGCGTATTAAGGAGGGTGACATACCTAAATCTGCCTTTAGGACAAGGTATGGTCACTATGAGTTCACAGTTATGTCGTTTGGACTAACTAATGCACCAACTGCATTTATGGAACTCATGAATAGAATCTTTTGACCTTTTCTTGATCAGTGTGTTGTTGTCTTCATAGATGACATCCTAATCTACAGTAGAGATGCTCAGCAGCATGAGCAACATCTTCGTCAGGCTCTAACCTTGCTAATAGAGCATAGGTTGTATGCTAAGTTTAGAAAGTGTGAGTTCTGGATACCAGAAGTTTCTTTTCTTGGACACGTAATATCTGCTTCAGGTATACATGTTGACCCTAAAAAGGTAGAATCTGTCCTGCAATGGGAGCAGCCGAAGACACCGATGGAGATTCGCACTTTCTTAGGGTTGGCAGGCTATTACAGGAGGTTCATTAAGAACTTCAGTTCTATAGCCTTACTCTTAACTAAGTTGACCAGGAAGGATGTTCCTTTTGCCTAGAATGACAAGTGTCAACAATCATTCCAGCTGTTGAAGGAAAGGTTGACAAGTGCACCAGTGTTAGTACTACCTGAACAAGGGAAATGGTATATAGTTTTCTGTGATGCCTCTAAGAATGGACTAGGCTGTGTGTTAATGCAGGATAAGCAAGTGATTTCTTTTGCTTCTCGACAGTTTAAGAAACACGAAGAGAATTATTAGACACACGATCTAGAACTAGCTGTTGTAGTCCATGCTTTGAAGATCTGGAGACACTATCTCTATGGAGAGACATTCCAGATTTTCACAGACCATAAGAACCTAAAGTATTTCTTCTCTCAGCATGAGCTTAACATGAGGCAACGCCGTTGGATGGAATTAATCAAGGACTACGATTGTACAATTGATTATCATCCAGGGAAGGCCAATGTGGTTGCTGATGCTTGTAGAAAATCAGCAACACTAGCCTTAGATAGAGCACAGTTGAATTCTTTGGTGTGCTCTAAGAGGGATATGCTTATCTCTTTAAGGCAAGACAATGTACAGTTAAAAGTATCATTGTTATCTGGGTTGTTAGCTGAGATGCACATAAAACCTACTATGAGACAGCAGATTAAGGAGGCACAACAAGCTGATGCTGCAGTCCAGCAGATTAGATCAGAGTATGGTAGTGAGAAACGAGATGGTTTCCATGATTCAGATGATTAGATAGCCTGTTATAATGGTAGAATGATAGTGCCTGATGTGGATAATTTAAGGAAGTTAGTCCTGGAAGAAGCTCATTCTTCGATGTATGCTATGCATCCGGGAGCACCAAGATGTATCATAACCTGAAAGATATGTATTGGTGGCCTGGTTTGAAGAAGGATGTTGCTGAGTTCGTTATGCGGTGTCCAGTTTGTCAGCAAGTTAAAGCTGAACACCAGAAGCCCGCAGGAACACTGCAGCCTTTGCCTATACCACAGTGGAAGTGGGATCATGTAACCATGGATTTTGTGGTTGGTTTACCCAGAATAGCCAAAGGTCATGATTCCATTTGGGTAATAGTTGATAGGTTGACAAAGACAGCACATTTCTTACATGTCAGAACAACCTATTCTGCAGAGAGACTGGCACAGTTGTATGTAGATGACATAGTGCGGCTGCATGGGGTCCCAGTTACCATTGTTTCTGACAGAGGTCCCCAGTTTATGAGTCATTTTTGGGAGCGACTTCATAAAGCCTTAGGCACACAGTTAAGGTTTAGTACAACCTTTCATCCTCAGACAGATGAACAATCAGAAAGGACTATACAAACCTTGGAAGACTTGCTCAGGGCATGTGTCCTTCAGTTTACAGGAAGTTGGGATCTACATTTAAATTTGATAGAGTTTGCCTACAACAATAGCTATCAACACATCATTGATATGGCACCTTATGAAGCTTTCTATGGTAGACGTTGTAGATCTCCCCTATGTTGGTATGAAACTGGTGAATATCAACTTTTGGGTCCTGATCTTGTGTAGCAGACCACTCAGAATATTAAAATAATACAACAACAATTAAAAACTACATAGGATAGGTAGAAATATTACACTGATAAGCGTCATAGACCTTTAAAATTCCAGGTTGGAGACAAAGTATACCTCAAGGTCTCACCTTGGAAAGGAGTTCTTAGGTTTGGAAGGAAAGGAAAGTTAGCCCCTAGGTTTATGGGGCCTTATCCAATCATTGAATGGGTTGGAAAGGTAGCTTATAAGCTGGAGTTACCACCTGAGCTACAAAAGTTGCACCCAGTGTTCCACATTTCCATGCTAAGGAAATGTCATCCTGATACATAATCAGTTCTGCAGCCTATGGAAGTAGAATTAAACGATGATATATCTTATGTTGAAGGACCTATGTTGATTCTTGATAGAAGGATCAAGAAGCTGAAAAAGAAATATATTAGTCTTGTAAAAGTCCTCTGGAATCATTGTGGCGTTGAAGAAGATACATGGTAACTAGAGGAATAAATGAGGAGGAAATACCCTACTCTTTTCTCTTAATGTTTTTGTTAATGATTTCGGAGACGAAATCCTTGTAAGGGGTGGATAATTGGTAACATCCCTGACCTGGGTTATGTACTAACCCTAGGTGTTTTGCCTAATAAAGTTGATTAGATGTTTGCTATTATCTTTTGAAAAGTAATTAAGGCTTTTGAGGAACTTATATTTCAATTTCAGTCCTTTTTGTATAATGTTGAAACATTGTTTTGTTACTTTTGGACTAAAGTGCAAATTACCCAAGTTGAGGGGTTAACTTGCAAATTGCACATGATAAGATGTTCCTATGATGTTGAGACATCATAATAATGAATGTGATGTAGTGGTATGGTTTCCACAAGCTTGGGCACCACGATAAAGCTTGTAGAGCAATCCTTGTGCATTAAAACCTAGTTTTGGTGTAATGTGCAATTTACCCAAAACCTAGGGTTCGATATGCAAAATGTCACCTCTAGATGGTCTCTCATGTTTCTTGGCATCAATTAGAGCAAAGAAAATGAGAGGGGCGCCTCATTTGAATTATCTTGGAGGAGAGAGAATCTTGACATTAAAATAATCAAGATTTAAGCATAAATGGAACTTTAATTTAATTTAATGCAAAAAGAAATAAATTAATTAAGGAACCCTTTAACCAAAAGTTGAAGGATGTGTTTGCAATTGTGTTGGACGAGCTTTTTCCTTGATATGGCACAAAAAGATCTTGATTGAGTGGAAGCCACTCACATTATTATAATAAAAAGTAATTAATATCCACTAAAAGGTTGGATATTAGTATAAAACTCTTTAAGGTGCTTAATTCCTTTTCCATTAATCTTTGGATAATGGAGAGGTTTTGCAAGGAAATGAAGGTGGCTTAATGTCCAAGGAATGGAGGGGAATTTGGTGGAAATAATTTCGGAATTTAAGGAAAATAATCCCATTTTCTCTTTCCTTGAAAACCCTTTATGTATATCTTTTCTTTCCAATACACTTAAGGATCGTTTCCTTAGTTTCCTTTTCTCACCTTGCTTTGACCGACCAAGGGAGAGCTCAGGAATAGGAGAAGGACGACCATAACCTGTTGGTAAGTCTTGATCATCTTCTACCACAGATTCATGGTGAAAACCCTAAAGCAATGCTTGATTATTGGTTTTCTTCACTCGATTTCCAATCCTAGCCAACTTGTTCAACCAATAGCTCAAGGACGGACCTTGCACACTATCTGGAACTCCATCCAACATTAGAGATGTGGATCTTGGAGCTTGGGATCAGTTTTAGAGGTGGGTTTTATAACTCAAACCCTTAAACATTGATATTGCATTCCATTCTACAATAATCGTTGATTTTGTTCTTCCTTTTGATACTCATTTGATTCCCTGCTGTAAATACCATGAAGAACGATTGTAGTTCTTGGATGCACGAAGGAAGAAGATGATGAAATCATCTTAGATGTTTATCCAAAGAAAATCTCAGGTCAAACGGTCTTCATAGTTGCTCAAATGGTTTCCCAAACCGTTTGGGAGCAAACGGTTTCAAACCGTTTGGAGGGAAACAGTTTCATCAAACCGCATAAGGCCAAACGGTTTCAGACCGTTTGGTGATGTTGACCAGGGTTGACCGTTTGGGGATTTGTTCATAATGATATAGGTTAATGACCCATCAATTATTATTGATTAGTTCCAATTGGATCATGAGTTGAAGGACTATCAATCACCAAAACCCTAATCGGGTTAAGTGCTGATTTCTAAGTTGATTGAGTTAGAAACTTGGGTTAATTGACCCAAACGGTTTCAAAACCATTTGGGGATCACCCAAACGATCTCAAGACCATTTAAGGGTCACCCAAGACCATTTGTAGGTCTCTGGTTGAGTATGGTTAGGTGATTTAAGATCTAATGATACTAAGTTGAAGTGTAATCAAATGCTGATTTGGTGATCAATCCAATGATCCAAACCCTAATTGGTTGACTTGGATTTTGATGTTGACATGGGAAAACGGTCTCAAGACCATTTGGAGGTCATCCAAACGACCTCAAGACCATTTGGGGTCAGGTCATGTCCAATTTGGATGATGGTCCAATAGTTTTAAAGTAACTAGTTTCACACTGAATAATGTTGAAGGTTCATCGTTTCCAAACCCTAATCCAATTGATTCAAACCCTAATTAAGGGTCAATTGAGGGTCAAATCAGTTGAAGGTTGCCCTATTTAAATCAATTGAAGTATGGTGATAGGTCCAATTGATGGATGGTTACATGAATTCAATGGTTGAAGGAACCAACATTGGAAACCCTAATTCAATTTGACTTGGTGAGACTATCTTTGGTTCATGCAGTTTTGAGGAGGTTTGGACCAAACGGTCTCAAGACCATTTGAGTCCAAACAGTCTCAAGATCATTTGAGTCCAAACGGTCTCAAGACCATTTGGGACCAAACGATCCCAAATCGGTTGAGTTCATGCGGTTTTAAAACTCTACTTTATCAAACGGTTTCATTGATTTGTTCAAGACCGTTTGGAGGTCTAAACTGTCTTAGACCGTTTGGAGGTCTAAACGGTCTTAGACCGTTTGGAGGTTTATTGAGCAAGACCGTTTGAGGTCTGACTGGTCAAGATCGTTTGAGGTCTAAGTGACCAAGATCATTTGGAAGGTAATTAATCAAATTGTATGAAAACTTAAAGGGAATAAAGGTCAATGGTTTAAGTGGTCAATTACATGATGTAAACCAATGGTGTTTATAATAATGGTACCTTTAATGAGATAGGGTGATTAGTACCCTTTAAATAGTTAAGCTCTAATGATCATAGTGATAATGACATAACTCATGGTGTCAATTCTTCTTCAAGTTGAGTTGACTTAGCTTCATCAATGCAATATCATCCTATAGAGGATGAGAGAGTAAAGATTCCCTACATGAATGATAATCGAGTAGTGGACTTCCAATATGAATGAATGTCTAATTAGGGTATAATCCTTAAACAGTGACATCATGAAACCCTAATTATGAAGGTTAATGAATCATAACCCTAATTGAGGGCATTGATAGGTGAAATCCTAATATATGATAATGGTGTGATCTTAATTTAGGACAATGACATGAGAAACCCTAATTCAGGGTATTTTGATGCCCACTCCTACTTGGGGTGAATAGTAAACCCTAATCTGGGGTGATGTGATGTAAATAGTAAACCCTAATCTAGGGTGATGCAATGTAAATAGTAAACCCTAATCTAGGGTGATGTGATGTGAATAGTAAACCCTAATTACGGGATGTTGATGTTAAACCCTAATATAGGGTGATGCAATGTGAATAGTAAACCCTAATTCCAAATAAGGTGAATGAAAGTGTGAAACCCTAATTCTGGGCTATACTTTATAGCATGAAGCTCTAAGGTTGGATAATGAAATGATGAGTCATTAATCCTGATTGAGCTAAGGGGACGATTAACCCTAATTGAATTAAAAAGGGAAACCCTAACCCTAGCAAGGGTATAGTGGTGTAACCCTTAAATAGTGATGTTATAATTGTTTTGCATTATGCTGATATGAAATTGATGTATCTGTTATCATCTGTACTAATCATGCATGATTTATAAAATATTGAACATAGCCAGGTATGAGCTATGATGCTTTGCCTATTGAAAGTACTTTATGAGCTTTTTAAGCAATGATATGCTATGTTGCCTTGTGAAAGGTAACAAAAGAGATTGATAGGCTGTAAGAGCCATATGAAATACCTGCATTACAATTATCATGTTTACACTGTCAAATGACTTGATGGCATTATGTTACCTGTTAAAGTGGTAACAAGTATATTGATAATCTAAGGGTTTGAACACACATATGCTTGAATCATGATGATGAGATGATAAGGGCTTGAGTTCCCAATGTTAATAAAGATGTGAAATAAACTTGATAGAAATAGTACTCATTCTTTATGGCAATTGTTATAATGGTTCATGTTTGAAACATGCCTGATGCTAAAAGAATGTTGTAATGTACTTAAATAATTAAGTGAAATGATATCATGTAGAGCCCTGACCATAGATCCATCATCGTCAGTAGTTTGGTGATGGTGAAATAGGTTTTCCTAAGGGAACTCCTGGAGAGCATACTTTTGAGTATGTGGGAGTTATGGGTGCAAATATCCTTACGCCCTAATGGAGGAATTGATGTGAGATAAACATTAAATCTCTCAATCCTTCATTATATGTATATGCCAGGATGATGTTTCACTAATCTCCCGATGATGATGTTAATGCCGAATCGATGTGAGATAAATAAGAAATCTCTCGATTTCGAAGAGAGTACAGCATGCCACTGTAACTCTAAATAGTGAAGTTGCCAGCATACCCTGGAAAGCTATTTTGGTAGAGACACGGGATGTCCTGCATGTTGTTCCTCACACTGACTGAGGAGGATGAGGTCATAGAAATCCGGCTCTTCTATTGACCTATGTATGGTACCGATTTCGATTTCGCAATGGTCAGTTGGAGTATGAGCGGTATACCTCATCTCCTCAGGGCATAAGTATGTTTGAAAAATATAATCAGCCGTGTAGCATATTTGCTTAGGGTTGAACTACGAGAATCAATGATTAATGATACATTGTCTATTATGTACTAGTTGGATAAATGATATACATGTTCTTCATATTCCTTATTAAATAAATGACATGCTGCTTTGCCAAGGTATAACTGAAATGAATTGTATAAAGAATACTGCTCTACATAGTTCAATTAATGATTTATCTGCTGTTGAATAATTATACTTCTACTGCTCAGTGTTACTCTATTATCTGCAATAACAATGCTTCTGGCGGAGAGTTATATCTCTCGCTGGGATAATTTTCAATTGTCTCACCCCCGTGGGATTCAACTTTTTAGGTAGACGCTGAGGAACAAGAAACCCTTTAGTGGGTGAGCAACAACAACAGCCACAACAGTAGCAGCAACAACAAGGACAACAGTGATCCTCAGGTGGAGACACTGTCTGTCAAGTCCTGTATATAGAGAGTCCTATGTGTCGTATTTGTACTCTCAGGTCCTAGGATCCAGTAGATGGTTTGATATAGATCTGAGATTTTTGGCTTGATGCCTCGAGATTTTTGTATACTGTATGTGTACAGTTTAACAAGGCAATCAATGTTTATGACGCTCGAGATGAGATAATACAGAGATGTACTAATGAATCAGAATGTAAATAACTTAATTTGTTTCTTTGTGGAAGAGTTTTCCAGTTTGTGGATCTCTTTACAAAAAGTTTTAATTTTTAGTGATTTTCAGTAATTCTGCTGCTAATAATTCGCTTTCGCATTAGTTAATCTTGTTTTCGCGAGACGGACGCCACATTCTCGATCGAGTCACCCAGCTCCATGTGCAGTTCCTTCTTGAAACATGCTTCAGCTATTGGTTGGTTTTGTTAAGTGATTATAGAGTTGGTTGTTACTTGATCATGTTTGATGTTCAGTTTCTTGTGTCACGATGGGTTCATTATTGTTAATTGTAGTAAGCTAAATTTACATCATCTTGAAAAGATGATCAATTTAATATATGTGTGTTCTTGATGTGTTGTTTTTTAAATAGATACTAGCAGAATGCATGTGCTAAGCACGCATTCTGCAATTAAATTTATCTATTATATGAGTGCAAAACACAAATCTGTTTTATTGTATATTTAATATATGACAGTTTAAAAATATTTTAGTCGTCAAAATTGTGCATATGATACAATATGAATTTGAACATCAACTAATATTTTTATCCAAATAGACCGATGAACTCATTACTGATCGGCATAACTTAAACCCAAATTAAGTTTCCTACAATTCATAATTACTCTCACTACACAGTTGAAAAATATGGCAAACAATGTGGTATGAAAAAAGTACACTTATACCACTTTTGTGTACGGATGACACGAAATAACTTAAATACAACTCACTAAAAGAGAGTAACTCGATTAACAACCAACTAACTACGTACGTCCAGTTGTAGCGTGTTACACGATTACACATGCTCTCCTTTGATAGAGTGCTTGTTGACAGCTGATATGTAGTAGTAGTCATGGTAATTTACATACAACTCACTAAAACATAACAACTCGCTTAGATACCAACGGACGCCCTCTAACTATAGTATGTCATTACTAAATCTAAACTCGCTCCTCTTCTTGAACATATGCCTACTGATGGCTAATATATCATTATTTCCTACAATAATTTATATATATACTAAAAGAGAACAATTTGATTAGTTATGAACTGATTCCTCCGACTTATAGTGCATCATTACAAAATCACATGTGATTTTCTTCTTAAGCATGTGTCTATTTTTGATGAATATACAATTAGTACATATAATAATTTATGTAAATTTGTTAAAAGAGATCAACATGATTAAATTTAGTTGACTCCCTACAACATGTTGTGTTTGACTATTAAAAATTACTATGCTCTTGAAAATCAGTCAACATTTAACACACATACGAATTGCACTATCTAAACCCCAAACAGCCTGGATCATACTCAGGAGGCTATGAAAAATCTTAATATGACCTTTCACACCCTACATGAGCTGCAAGGAAAAAAATTAATTCTTGTAAAAAAAATTCCGTCAGTTTGAGTGCCATAAAATATAGTGTAGAGACCTCTTTAACTACATGTTAAATTTCTTCCTAACAGACTCGAGGACTCTGTTTTGTTACGCAAAATTAAAATGAATTTCAATATTTTGATGAAAAATGTGCTAAAATCAACTATAACTATTAACGAAAACTTCTGACTGAAAAAATTGTTGAGGCGTGTAAATAGGATGAACATGAAGACCGATTATCATATATTTTCCAGTTGGTTTGTGGCCCACTGCCATTTAGGGGTATGGTCTTTGCTACACATGGGCGAAGCAATTCAAGCGAATCAACTTTCAAATGATGTGAAGCAAACATACTAACGTGCCAATGAGCGGAGACACAAACTGTTGGGATGCACTGTTGAAAAATTAGATTTCACAAAAATTATAAACCAACCAATAATACTATAACATTAAAAAGTTTTTTTTTAAATTTTCATAAAAAAGTAGATCCAGGCAAAAACTAGACGTTAATTCAAAAGATGCAAACTGAGATGCTGGAGTAATAGTTGATAAAAATAAAAAGTAATTAACATAATCAAGCTATTTTTATAACCCTTAACTATTAATAAATTATTACGAAATATAAGATGCTCGAACAATTGTGATAAAAATATAATTGAAATTAATGAAACTTAGCTGCATTAAGCCAACTTATTTATATAGCCCACACCAACTTCTACTGTCACTTTTATAAAAATGATATAAAATATACTTGAACAACAAAAGTTAATACCTTTTGTGTTATTATGCTTGATCAGGGAAACAAAAAAACAATAGTCCGTTGTAAAATAGACAGAAAAAAATAGCTGAAGTATGCTGTCTAAAAAATAAAGGTTACTATTTTTTGAATTATTTTATTTGATTAGCTGACAAAAGTTAAAGAAAAGTGCATATTGCTCGAGATTATAAAAAGTGCCTATAAAAGACAATCAACCATATTAATTTGTCGACTTATTTGAACAAATGTTAAACACACTGATTCCATCACTGAAAAAACAAACTGGGTAAATATTATAAACTAATTCTATTTGTTTAGTGGACATTTTTTTAAATAGCTTAATGCTCAAGATTATAAAGAGTGTCTATAAAAGACAATCAACCATATTAACTTGTCAAGATGTTATGGACAAAAAGGATAAACATTGGACTTAACAAAATTATAAATTAACCAATAGTACTATGAAAACTAGTTTTTTTTTTTGAAATTTTTGACAAAAGGGGTTCACCCAAGTGGAAGGTAGCTATTTTTAGAGACGAAAAACGTTAACCAGGCAAACAAATATGTTGAATAGATACCTATGATTTCAATAGATAAACATAAACTTTGTAAAGAAATATTCCAACTCAAAGGTATATACATTGAAAAAAATCAAACCAAATACAAAAAAGAGCGGGCGGACAGCTGCCGAGCAAGTAGCTTAAAAGCATCACCACACTACTCTTTATTTATAGGATATAATAATTATATCTATTTCTAGATAAGACAGGTCAAAGGAATCTAAGAAAATGTCCTATTGATTTGAACAATAAAATATTACCTTAAATGAATCTTAAGCTAGACACACAATTTTCGACCGGACCCAAGATAACTTATTTAGTGATTTGTTGTTTCTACTACTCTATATATATAAGAGGAAGCATCCTTATGTATATTTTGATCCATGTTCATATTGTTGATCCGATGCTAGGTGCAAAAATATATATTTTGTGTCCCAGGCAAAAAGAAATCGTCACCGTACAACCATCGAAGCCCGTTGAATAGAAGTGGATCTTCCGAAGACAATAAACAATGTTAAAATAATAAATCAAAATAGTAGTGTCTTTACAACAACAAAACCTATGCCTATCCTCAACGAACCGGAAAAGGAGAATTTTACAAACCATCAAATATAATATTAATAACTAAAAGGATAAAGAGGGAGTGCCTAGCAGCTCGGAAGTAGGCCGGACACTCCCTCTTATTTATAGGGTGGTAGTAAGACAAGACACAATATATTCTAAAGGGGGAGTTTATAATTACATAAAAGTGTTTTGGATTTTTTTAAAATTGAATCAAAGAATTAATTATTGTGTGAATCATTATATGGAAGCGCATCTATGGACAGAGCTTGAATTCTACCCATCTCAGGAAGCATCAAAGTGATGATTCAATTAGTCAGGATAAGTGTTGATTAACTTTTGTCATCTCGTTTGCCATAGAAAGACCATATTGGCCGTAAGAAAGATGGGGTACAAAAGCTCTGGTTGATGAAAATGAACAAGGTCTTTTTCATTTATATGTGCGTTTGGTCTGTCGATA